>VXBQ01008310.1:1125095-1136526 GCA_013400175.1 Phainopepla nitens
CACCCCCCCCAATAGCATGGGAATCTCAATAATTCCACTTCATGTGTGCTCCCTGCACTGTGAGTATAGGGGAGATTTCATCCCTCAGGGTTATCTCAGCAGTATCTTCCACAAACACATCCCTTCTCTAAAAGAAGAGAGGATCTACCTTTTCATCCAGCTTAACTTCGTCTAGACAACAAATGCAGGTTTTGTACAGCTGATTTATCTTCCCCAGCTGACTAAGCTAGAGTGAATGTGATTCACAAAGATTTTCTTTTCTTTTTATCCCATGTTTGTCTTTCAAACTTCTCCAGCTGCTTATCTGTGCTTGTACCTGGGAAACCTGGGAAACTGTAAACAGCTATCCCACTCCACAGGCTGAATGCCAGTCACCTCAGCAGGGACGCACTAGTGGTAAAATGAAACTTTGGAGAGTCTTATGGGTAACATGCATTGCAGATGATGCAGATTTCTTTATTTTCCATTTCAGAAGTTCTTACTGTTTCTTCATGTGATACGATTTTATCTGTAGTTTGCCTGTAGCTTAGACAACGCAAGTGTCTTTACAGCTCAAGATAGGTGTTTTTCGGCATTCTTATTAATTTAAAGAAATAAATATCTTGATGAGAATGACCTTCATTATACTTCAGACCTGATCATTGCTCCCTGTGGGCTCCATTACCTCAGTGAAAGCCAAAGACAAAGTTCACTCAATAATTAGAGTGACTGGAGTTGTTCTGGTCTGAGAACCTGACACCCCTGCTGTGCTGAATGGCAGTGTACAGATGAGGGATTCAAGAGCTAAGAGACCAAACTAAATTAAGGCTGCCTAAGGTCTGCCTTGTGCATTAACTTGCAAATAAGGTGGGGGTACAACAAAAAAAAAAAAGAGTGATCCTTCTCCTAAGTAGCCTTAAATCATTCTCATTTAGGATATGCTCAAACAGGTTGATGTTGGCTTTTGTTTGTGATTCAAACCTACAGTAAGTTAAGATGAATGTATAATAAAAAATATTGTTGTGTGCCAACTGACAGGTCTAGTACTTATCCAACAAAACTTGTTGTATTTTTCTGTGCAACCATCTGTTTAGAAAAGACATTATACATAAGAAATTTTTAGACTATAAAATGTGTATATATGTATATTTGCATAGACGTGTGCATATAAATACGTATGCATGCACGTATCTGAACTAATCAATGCGTAGCAGGAGTACTTATTACAAAGAGCAGATCTATTCCTGTTAATTTCATGGACAAAATTTGTGTATTAAATGGCATTTCCCTTCTGTGTTACCACTTACACCTGCCTTGAAGGACTATCTGGAAGCGTGACCCACAGCCAGCCTGTCCTATAACTGTCCTACGTGCCAGGTCAGGGCCCAGGACAGCTCCTATGATACAGAGTGGACACAGCATTTGTCTGAGTATCTCTCAGAAGGGCTGCATCCAGCTTGGATTTTTGGAAAAGATTGAAGCCATATATATATATAACTGAGAATTGGGGGCCAACAATGAATGAAGATGCTTAAAATGGGACTTTAGTGGACTTTGTGCAATGGCGAACCGCTAGTGGGTAACACAGCACATGTCTAGTGTGCTGGGGCTGTCTTGATTTCATTTCAGGCGGGATAGAGTTCATTTTCTTCCTAATAGCTGGTACAATGCTGTGTTTTGTGTTTTGTATGAGAATAATATGGATTACACGTTCATGTTTTACTTGTGGCTAAACAGAGCTTACTCTGAATTGTAGGGTAAGCTTTTTGTTTTCCTGTGTTCTGCCAGAAAGCAGGTGCACAAGAAGCCATGAGGGAGCATGGTCAGGACTGGCCAAAGGATATGCCACACTGTGAAATGCCATGCCCAGTACATAAATTTGGGAAGTTGACTGGAATGCACTGATCACTTTTCAGGGATGGGCTGTGTATTGCTCAGCAGGTGGTGAGCAGTTGTATTGTGCATCACTTTTTTTGGGTTTTGTTCCTTTCCTTTTAAAAGCTACTATTATTTGCAGTAGTGTTTGTATTATTATTAGTATTATTATTGTTGTTGTTGTTGTTGTTGCTGCTGTTGTTGTTGTTGCTGCTGCTGTTGTAATATTTTACTTTGTTGCAATTTTTAAATTGTTCCTATTGCAACCCACAAGGTTCACCTTTTCTTTCCGATTCGTCTCTCCACCAGGGGATGGGGTGGGAGTGAATGAGTGGCTGTGTGGTACTAACTTGCCAGTTGGGGTTAAACTATGATGCTCACTGAGTGATAGGAGTGAACTTTGTGGCTTTTGTGGTGTTTCTCAAAATGTTATTTCTCTGGAACAACTCTGCTTGCTTTTCAACTTCCAGCATCTGTTTTTGCAGGCATCCAGTTATGGCATCTGGCCCACCTGCAATCCCAAAACCAGGAACATCTACTGCATTCTATTTGAAAGTACTCTTGATGCACACCAATCTGTATCAGCTGTAGAGGGCACTTTCATTTTTAATATGTGTTTTTAAGCACCCCAGTTTCCCAAAGAGTATGCATATAACCAACCCCTTGGTTAGGTGCCCCTGGGGAGAGAAGCAGGAAGGTGAGGCTGTCTTTCATCTCTGCTTTTGAAGCAGTGTGTCTGTGCAGAGGGTAATGTCAGGCTATTCCATCGACTTTTCCAGGTTGTCCTTTTGAATCAGATTTCTGACTGAGGGGAAGCAACCAGCAGAGCAGTTCTCAGATGCCTGAATGGTGGGTGTCTGTCTCTCTGGGCTCCCTGAGGAGCCCAGCTTGCCCTCATCGGAGGGCATGGGGGTCCTGGACAGGTAGGAGGGGTGAGTCACTTGACTATACCCTTCTATTTCAACTTTGCAAGGGATTAGAGAAGAGCAGAGCAGTATTGGGGAAAGAAGTGTAACTGTGAAGGCACACAGGACAGAATGGCAAGGTTCACATTCCAGAAGTGCTGTCTTGAGCAATTGTCACCTCTTCATTTATTTCTTTCCACAACAGCCCTTCTTTTCACTCACTACCATTTATGCTGGTTAAGTTTTCAAGTGGGAGCAATTCCTCTGTTCAGGGTGCAAGAAGCAACAATGCCTGGAAAAGTAAGGGTGTGGTGTGGAAAAAAATAGCAGTAGGAAAGGAAGGTAGATGGCAATTCTCAAAAGCATTTTAAACTTCACTGCTGCTGAGCAAAAAAGCTATTAGCAGAGTGTGCCATTAATTGTTGACATCATGACGGCAAATGTCTTCTTGATTCTCCACCTAGTTTTTTGCCATCTTTCTTGGATGCAGCTCCTTGGCTTTTTTTCCCTTCTTTGTCATTTTGCCAGCCTGTTTTTGGATCCTCTGCTCACTGATGTGTTTCATGCTATGGTCACCAAGGCCATGGGATTATTCCTGCTGTTCTCTGACACCTTGGTATGTTATACTAGCTGAAGGAGTCCTCTCCTGCATTTGTTTCTCCCTGGTGGAGAATACCCCTCTATTGTGGGGTCTCTGACACATTCAATGCTGTTGGGTGTTTAAGAGCCACCTGTTGGTCCTGCCTGGGGACCAAGCTGTCACCAGCCTCCACCCACTCCTGTTTGCATGGCCGTGGGTGAGGCAAGAGGAGCAGAATGTACAATGTGTTAATAGGAATTTATACCATATTTGACAGCATTATTCTATTGAGGGCTGCCAAGAATATGACTGGCATAACTTTCTTGGGTCTTTCTCTGGTCTCAGATGTAAATCTGATATGTGTTCAGGCAAACACATATTTCAGGAGAATTTTAAACAAGAATTTATTCCATATATAGCTGTATTACAAGTATTTAATCCACTGAATTGAATTCTAGCCATCTTCACAACTTCTCTTTGTTTAATGTGAGTAATCACCTGTAACTGTGCAACTAATTTTTAGAATCTGAAATTTTTAAAATCCAACTGTGAACTTCCAAGAAATTTACTCTCATGTTCCTGGTTAATAAATTAAAGAAAAAAGAGATAAGAGACATCTTTATAATTGAGGGTGAAAACCACCCACCTCTGTTATAATCTCTGATTACTGATAGGAACAGTAATTAATTTCTTTTTTTGTTTTGTTTTGTTTTGTTTTAACACATGGGACTGAGATCCTATTGCAGAAGATAATTTAAACCAAACACCTTCCCACCCCAGCCCTCCTTTATAAAGAATATTGTGCCTTCTTCATGTCAAATTTTAGAAATGTTGCCTTACAGGAGTGTTGCACCACCATTCCAGCTAATTCCTAAATGTAGTGTGTATACTCTCAGATGGTGCTTTCACTTTTGAAAGAGGAAATTTTTGAAGGAAACAAAGGCAGCTAAGTAGGTCGGTAGGAATTACATATCTCTATTTGCTTTTATAAACACCTTATTCTAACATATTGTGGCATCAAATGTGCACACATTCTCTGTTTGCATTTTTTCATACTTGATATATGCTTTGCCTAGGCAAATTTCTATACTCCCTGTTGATGGAGGACAGAGTACTGATGTAGTTTAAATAAATATGTGATATATTATTGTCCATCATTGCTTTTACAACTGAAGAAGATACAAACTGCATCACTTCTATGTGTTCCACAGGAAACATGAAAACTTAAAAAAAAATTCTTAGATAGCAGAGAAGGAAAGGCACAAAAATAATGTTTGGATTCCAAAAAAAGTGTGTATTAGAAGATTTCTTTGCACAGAATGAGTGAAAATGAAAAAGAGAGCAAAGAAGCAGTGAAATGGAGAAGCCAAGATGAAATGGAGTCCTGAGCCCCTTTGCTACCATGTGTCCAGGTAAAAGAGTGCTTTATTTTCTGAGATGAGGTCAGCTTCATTATTTGTTTGCTGCAAGTCAGAGATCTGTGGTAGAAATACTGGTGTGCCTGGCAGAAAGGAGTCAAAGGAGCACGAAGCAGCAGGGTGACAAAGTGGCATACTGGCTCCTGGACTGAGTTAATGTCACACAGGGCTGCATGACAGCGTGTAAAAAAGGAAATGCAAGAACTGCAGGGAGCAGGGAACTCTTAAGAGGACTCAGGGTCCAGTGCCTCTGAGTTTTTCTTAAAAAATAATGAAACAATGAAGAAAAAGATACAGTAGCAGATAGCACTGAAAGTTGAAGGATTGATGAACTCCAAAGCTATATCATTAGAAAACAGATTGAAAAAAAGGGGAAACATCAAGGGCTAGAAAAGGAAGGTTAGGGAAGGGGGAGAGGGAAGACAGACTATTGTGGTGATGTCTTGCAGCCTGAGAAAAAACAAAAAAATTATTGTTGCTTCCCAGTCAGTCACCAGGACAACAGCAGATTGAATTTGGAGCTGCTGTAATAACTTATAACTACTTTGTCTTGGTTGGATTATTATGTTGCTTTTCCTGCTTTTGTTGGATTCATTAGCTCAGCAGAGCTTCAACCAGAAAGGCAAGGTAAGGGAAGAAGAAATGGGGAATTTTTGGAGAAATTCATATCTACGAAACTATGCAATAATAATAGTGGTGATCTCAGCACCCTTGTTTCTTTGAACACCTTTTGTGCTACGATCTCTTCCCAGAGTTAAGAGAGGTGCACACACAGAGAAATCACAATGAGATCCTTCACTGCTGTACAAGGATCTACTGCTCCCTGTGTCCACTGCTGATCTTAAGCACCCAGAAAAAAGTTCAAGAATGTGCTGGGAGCTGTTAGGACACCTTGGCCCTGACAGCCCGCTGAAAGGAGAATCATGGTGTTTGCACCACTGTAAAGCAGGGAGGCAAGCCCAGAGCCTGTGGAGGTGGGAGGTGTTAGTGGAGCTGAAGCATGGTCCTGCAGAAGTTGTGTCCAGTACGTTTTGAAGGTGGGAATGACAGGGATAATGGGGAAGCTGCAAACAGCTGTCTGAAAAGAGCAGTTAAAAAAGTAACCTAGCAGTGGCATAGAAGAGATGGACAAGCATCAGGCAACATGCTGCACTTAGCCCCTTCAGCTGTCTGGAAGATGGAGAGATGGGGACTGGCAGTGAGGGAGGGTGCCCTTTCACAGCAGGCAAACAGCTGAGTGACAAAAATCCCATTAGTCCATTCCTGCTGCGATATCCACACCTGTTAGGGGCAAAGTTGGTGAACTGCACACATGGGCAAATTGCTCACCATATGGTCTAATTTCCTTTGGAATCAGTGTGTGGTGAAATGCAGAAGAAACCATCCTACAGCATGCAAATAAAATGCCGTGCAATGGCAGTGGACCTTTTAGGCTTGCTTTTTCAAAAGCCAAAGGTTTTATTAGGAATTGGCTGTCCTGCAGGCTTACATTTCTGGGACATATCAGAAGAATATTAAATTTTCAAGCAACAATCATAATGATTGCAGGGAAATCTCTTTTACAGCTCTGAATTTTATCCTGACATCCAACTCTTGAGTAACCTAAAAGGGTGGAGATCTGTCTCTTCTGTTCCACCTATAAACCTATCCAGCCTCATGACAAAATAGCCACATTCCACCCAAGTATTTTAAAAAAACCCGAAACACCACTGATTCCTCCATCCTCACTGCATGCCCAGGTTTTATGGCTTCATTAAAGTGACAAATACAAGGAAGGAGCAGTTTGGTATGTGTCATGCTTTGCACATTGCACTGATTTTATTACCTCTAACGTTTAAAGGTGTCAGGGTAGAAAACATCCTGTCCCTATGCATACAAAGGACTTGTTCAATAGGGTGGTTTCTGAAAAGTTGGAATTAGGGCACATCCCACACAAATGTATTTGTGTAAATTATTTGGTATTGTAGCCTGTTTGGTTGAAGCATCCATTTATATGACTGTATTTTTCATCACTTGCAGCTTTCCCTTCCAAAGATATTATGGCAGACCTCCCTTTTTCCCCAAGGCTGGGGTCAGCTTGTAGTGCTTTTTTAGGATTACAGTAAATAAACTTACAGAAAACATACACAAGAAAAAGAAATGGCAACTCTGGGCCATACATAATTTTTCCTTCACTTTTTCTTTCTCCCTACAGCTATTACTCTAGTCCTTCATGAACCCCAAATTCTCCTTGGTCTACTGTGGCAAGCACTTTGTGAATTGTTTATTAGCTTGGAAAAGTGTTTCTGTCTCTCAGGACAGGTGTCAGTAGAAGATATCTGGGATGAATACTCTGTGAAAAAAGTACCTTTATGCCTTTGGAATTAAGGAACTATTCCAAATGATCCAGCGCTCTGAACCATGCTGAACTGAAGACGAGGAAATGTTACCTTCCATCTCTTCCACTGACTTTAGTGCTGTCTTCATTATCATCTTCTGTTCTCCCTTGCCAATTCACTCAGCAGTTTGCCTCCTGTGCTACACACCAGCTGACAGATGTATCCTTTTCATGTCACATACTCTTAAAGCCTTGGGCACTGCTTTCTGCAGATATTTATACAGCTCTGGGACCCAGTTGCTGGAAAAGTAGTTTGTACTGAATATTTGTTACATGTTCTACAAGATCCCACACACTATTACTTTGCATAGAGTAAAACAACCACAACAAAAAATAAACCTTTGTATTTATTTTGGATGAAACTTAAACAGTGCACCTTGCTGACAGTACACCTCATTCTTACAGTCTTTCAAAGCTACCCTCTGTAACAGACTGAATTACATGACTAAAAGTTTTCGTATATGCCACAGTGCTGTCAGAACCTACCTACCACCAAGTTTCTTCATTTCCCACAAGCAAGTAGAGTAGGAGAATATCTTCCTTCTGCTCACCACAAGACATTTCTTGTGTCTTTAACTCAAACAGTGGTAGAGGAAGGACATCTGCAACAAAACACACCACTGAGTCTGTCTCCCCACATTAGTCAGGAAGAGCAATCAGTTTTGTGCTAATTCTGCTGTTGTAATTTCTTCCTCTTATTTTAGTCAACACTGGGCAATGTGTGGAACTGATATACAAATCAGTTGGGTTTATGTTGAAATTTTCTTTATGTGCATTTCACTTTCAGCATACCTTATAGATATGTTAGCTGTCTATTGAATAACCACTTCCTGGCTCTGCCAGGGAAAGGTGTCAGAATCTGAAGAGATTTTTCTGCCAAGTGTTTTACCACTGTTTTCTCATTTAGATGGTCTACCAGAAAAAGGGATAAACACAGAATATTTGAAAAATGCCACAGCAGAACCCTTAAGGTAAACCAGCTGGCCTTTGCTTCAGTTTCTAGGGCAGCATTTTAATAAACATTAGTCATGGTGATCATGGAACATTTTTATCAAGGATACATCATTTCCAGCATTATCCCATTTTTGAGTCTATATTAGCATAATAACTTGCATTATTAGTATAATTTGGGACATTTTAAGGACATGGCTGAAGAACAGGAAGCTCAGACCAGAAAGCCTCTGATTGCCAGTTGCTTGTCTTGCTTGCCAGGGCAAATTAACATATTCCTTCCATTTTCGCCTTTGTTTGACTTATCAAAATACAAATGTGCAGCAGACTTTCAGAATCACTTAGGCTCCTTGTTCAGGCTTTAGAAGCACATAGCAACACGAAGCACATTCATGCAGATTAAGTGCTCTTTGGAGTATTAGAAACCACTTAATCTGTATAAATATGCTTCAGGTTGTTCAGCTTTTACAACACCTTGAGAAGAAACTGCAGTGGTTCAGAAAAGCGTGTGATGCATTATTTAAAAGAAGATATATAATCCATGATAGGTTTATCCTCCAAGTGACTATTGTCAGAATTATAGTTTATATTTTTATATTTTGGACTTCATTGCACTGTGTTAATGCAAGTGACAAAGGGAATTTCCTATTATAAACTCTATTTCTTTCAAAATTCTGGTTTTATCACTGTTGATTTAGAAGATAAGCATGAAAGATGCATAAGTACTGAGCAATTTTACTTTACGAATTTGTGCAGGAAGAAGAATTTACATTTTTAAACAGAAAAAGGTAAACAGTATTTATTTTCTCACTGAGATAATATGCTATTCCATGCATAAAAGACCTTTTTAGTTTCCATTGACTCTAATTTTCATTTGCAGTAGAGCTGAAAAGAATGAGGTATGAGACAGGACTAAGAACATCATATTGTGACGTTAGATATTTTGCTTTTGGGGTTTACAGTGTCATTTAGTCTAATAACTCTTCATAGTGTAGTTTAATTATTGCCAAAAATAGAAATCATGGTTGCATTGTGCAGCTTTCCCAGAGGATGTCTTATGTGTCCTGAGATAAATTTAATCTCTATATTTTAATATATGTGCAGCTGTAACTGTGTCACATTCTGAAATCCCTTGTTAGACAAATGCTTGCAGCAGCCATTAATAATTGGAAGGTAACCTGGACAAGACGGCATTTGTCTGAAAATGCTGACTCCAAAGAAGTAAATAAGACTTTTTCAGACTGGAAGCCCTCATGAAGAGCTGATTTCAATGTACCAAATTCCATTTTTCTGTGAAAACGCGGGACTTTTAGCATCAATAAATACCTATTATGGGAAAAAGCCTACACTCTGTGGTTGATCTCAGAGGATGATTTAGTAACTGCCTCTCTTCCCTACTTGTACCTCTGGGGCTATTTGCCCCCTGAGTTGGTGGGCAGCACCCTTCCCAGTTGTGGCAAATAAATGCCAGCCGCTAGGAGCTTCACAAGTGAGCTTCATTTGCTGAGGAGGCACCACTGCAGGCCAGCCCATCCAGGTTCATCACTCCTGGAGACTATCCTAGATGGGCTGTTATATCCACAGTCCCAGAGGAGCACCTCCCTTGCAATATGATCTTAACCTTGCTGTAGTTGTAATAGCAGCTGCCAGGGCTGATGTTTCAGGCCCTGATACCTGTACAGGGGAGAGGGGGGGAGCAGGGGAATTCTTATTTGCATACAAGAGCAGGCTGAAGACTCCCCTGAAAGATGTTAATAACACAAAGAGGACTTGCAAGGGGCAGAGAAAGGCCTGTTTTTGGAGACAGAATTGAAATTTAACCTTTCTTTTCTCCTTTTACATAAAATAACCAAGGGCATGACTTTAGCTGTGAAAGAAAATGTTGTGTGTCTACTCTGGTCATTTCATTGTCCCTGTAGTGAAATTTTTTGTTTTACAGAGATTAGCAAATTTTTTTTTTTCTTTTGGTAAGAATTCTTTTTTTTGTAAAGATAAATCTAAAGGAATTATAAAGAAGTTTGGAAATTCTGATATTTCGCTGTGATATTAGTACCCAACTGCAGTAAACTAAACTGGGTGAAAAAGGCTTCTCAAATTCAAAATGGATTAAAAAAATTCAATTAATTAATTAAATTCAATAGATTCAAAAAAAGGACTAGGTAATTAAGGAAAATTTCCTAATTTTAATCCAATTTAAGGTGGAGGTTGCATTGTTTATGAAGTACACAAAAATACCAATATTTTTTCCACTGTAAGCTTGGAATTAATTCCCTGGGTTATATCCAGTGCAAACACTGAAATGTTATATGACCTCTATTGCACAGAGGTCCTTTGCCAAAAGCTCATTGCAGTAATGGGCTTTAATATTTTTTGCATTGGATTTTACTCTACTGATGCTTTTATCATTCTTGATCTTGGTAAATGTGCTTTATTGTCTGGATCATTTAATTTTGTTAGGCAAACGTGCTTCATTTTTTAATGATAAAATGTTAGCATACTCTTCAATAATAACTGTTTTTCCTTTCAGAGTTACTGATGCATAAAGTCTAATCTTTTGTAGTTGAAGGAAGATGTTCTTTAAGAACTGATTTAGGGTCTGCCTTTGTTTTACTAATTTTTAATTACGTGCAGTCAGACCTGATTAATCTGAGTTAGCATGCAAACCCCCTTTTTAGAACTAAATAAAATCAGATTAACAAGTAAAGGATACATACAGGGATGTATTCTAAGGTTAAAAGTTAAATCCTTCTTATTCTTAAACAAACAGACATTTCTGTCTGAACAGTTTATGTATTCTAATTGGGTACACAGTTTTGCTGTGTAACAGAGCTTTAATTCCTTTTGACTTTTGAGCGAAGCATCTAGGCATCATAATAATATTATGCAATGAAATGCGTTTGCAGGGTTTTATAACTGGAACTGGACTTAACAAGATCAGTTCAGCCAATGCCTTTATGAACACAAGTGCGTTTAAAGAGGTGGCACTATGTTGCAATTTCAGAAGTCACGTTACTTTTTTAAAGAGTACCTAATGCAACCTGATATGAACTAAGAGGCTGCAATCAGGGTGAAGACCCTGACTTTCCTCCGAGATCTCCTCTGCTCTTGCTCCTGGTTACCCACTTACTTTGTACTGGCTTTGGGGATGGAGCTCAACACAGCACCTCAACTGAATAAAACAGCAGAACATAACCTGGGAAGACTTTATATGGAATTTTTCTGTTTGTGAAGCAAACTGAAGGAATTTTCCTAGGGATCAGCCAAGCACTGAATTGGAAGGAAGGAAGGAAGGAAGGAAGGAAGGAAGGCAGGAAGGAAGGAAGGAAGGAAGGAAGGAAGGAAGTTA
>VXBQ01008310.1:1136558-1210481 GCA_013400175.1 Phainopepla nitens
GGAAGGAAGGAAGATAAAAGGGCAAAATCTGTCTTTCAGGCCTTGTGGACCATTTGTCACTTCAGTCATGGTGTGGGACTGTGCTCTAAGGAGGCCAAAGTCTTCAGCTCTGCTGTGCTTGAGCACCACACCCTGTTTACTTCACGGGAGCAGTGTCAGTAAATTCAGCTGGATTTAAGTATGTGCTTTAAGCAGAGGTAGATTTGACAATCCATTGTGGGCATCCAATTAAAATGTTTTCTGACTGTGGTTCACACACATGCCCTTGCCTTGGTGGGAGCACACAACTCTCCTGGTATTTTGCTAATAGGAGCAAACCTGCTCTTCTCTGGGCAGAGGCCACAGGTATGCAGAAACCTCTTTGGAGACAATTGCCTTTTATAAATTGATTGCAGACTATTATGCTACTACTAAACAATTACTTCTAGTTGTAAGAACTGCACGATATAGTAACTCTACATCGCATCTCTGTTTCTAAACCAAAACACGGCAAATGGCACTGTTCGCATTTTGATGAGAAAAAAATTATTAAAAAGATTTTCAAATACAATTGAAAAGGTTACTGTAGCAGGGTGTTGGTTATTTTAATTTAAAATGATATATACGCTTCTAGTAGAGGACAAAAAAGCCTTTATACTTGACTAACCAGTGCCCTATTTATACTACATTTTGCCGTGATGTATTTCCGTACTGTGTACAATAAAATACAAATGACTCAAATTCATCAAGAAGGGATTAATTGGCATATAATAGGGGATCTGGCTACTATACTGGCAAGCTGCCAAAAGGAAAGATGAAAGAAGCTTGTGGAGAAGGGGGCATAAAAATGCATGTGAGTGCAAAAAGCCGGCAACTATAGGAATAAGTTTATGTGCAAGCTAAGTCCAACTATGTGACCTGGCTTATATCAAAGAACAGTAGAGACATTATGAGATTCCCAACATGGAATTATTTCTATGATTCATTCATATATTTAATTTTATTTAGGCTGAAACTGAATTGCTTGAGCAGACAAGTGGAGTTTTGATATGGCTGTTTGGAAGCTGTAGGAACCCAGATGAGCAGAAACCACAGCCATGCTAGCATGCTGATCACATCTTTTCAAGCTGAGAGGCCAAACACTGCAAATCCTTAGCTCTCTGATTAGACATTTTGCTTAGCTGGGGCCTAAGTCAGGAAAACTCATTACTCTTTTCTTCATTTTTTTACTTTTTACTTTCCTTTTTCTTAAGACTATATTCTCCATTCATTTCTTGTACTGCTGTAGATTTTCAACAATGATCACATTATTGTTCAAATCCAGACCCTCCTTCCCATCCCCCATCTGGAAAGAACAAACAGTTTCTTACAGTTTCTTAAAAATCTGCTGTTGCACTTATGAACTTTAGCTGTCAGGCACTTAGATGCAATGTTTTTCAGGAGGTAATACAAATCTGTCCATTTCAGTGCTATTCCGCTTGCCCTCCTTCATTCTGGATAAATAAAAAGATTAATTCCCACACATTCTTGAAGCTCTGCTTGGCTCTAAATTAGATTAAGTTGGTAGTTTTGCTCATTACAGCTCTTCTTCCCTGCTGGCAGAGAGACTCTTGTATTTGTCACTTGTATTCTTCCTGTCCTCCTGTCCTTGCAATTCAATTGTAAATCCCGCATGACCATCATTCAACCAAAGAACAGACTATCGGGGCTTTTGGACACGTTTCTTTCTGTAAAAAGTGTACAAATAAACGCACGTTACTCCCAGACAAACCCTTACACCGCTAATAAAGTTTTAGATGCACAGAAAATAATGCAGCTGAAAATACAGTGGAGCACAAATTTTAAATGCTGCTTATCTCATTAGAATGGCATTTCAGCATTTCAGAGTGCCAGCGTGTCGCTTCTGTTCTGCGGGTTCTCCCCTTCAAGAAGAATTACTGTCTCTCTTTATGCAGGCATATTCTGCGACAACAGTTCCCACCATGTTTTTAATGCATATGTATATATATCCCAGGCGCAGAAAAAGCTATACATAGGATGAATCATCTGTTTCATAAACTTGACTGTGCTGTTGTCAGAACCTATAAAAATAATGTGACAGGCAGGCCTCAGCAGAGTGTCTATCCACCAGCTATTGTGAAGACAATCAACCACCTTCAATCTTCATCATCTTGGCTGGAAACCTGCCCCTGGAAACCCGGGGGAATACAGACATGCAGGAAGCCAAAAGTTTGACAGATCTGATTTTTCAATAACCAGGAATATGTGTTCCCTAGCAGAGGGTTTTCAAAACACCTTGTCAGTTCCACCTTCCTGTTTATACTGAAAGACCTCCAGGCTGAGCAATTTTGTTGATTACAGCACTGGTGTGACTGGCCAATATGACACCATCTAAAAGCGCCTCTGCTTTATAAACCTTGCAATCCTTATGATAGCATGCTGAAAGTTCATGCAGATCTGTGAGGTATGGTGATGCCTTGGGTTTTAGCTTTTATGTTTTTCAGATTCTCTGCTGCTCATATGTAACTCTGAATCTTCATATTAGGTGTTAGTAAGTTCTCTCCACAGGGCAGTTAGACAAAACAACCCCTGCCCAGCTAGGGAATCAAGGACAACCCTTACCCAAAAAGCATAAACAGCGCAAAGAGAAGGAAGCAAGCCAGGGGAGTTGAGACTTCATAACCTGGAGCTGTAATTGGATAATTGAACACAATATGTAGATGAACCAAAACTTTTAAAAGGGTAAAAATTCATGACCAGGATTCCTCTTGGATTCTACCTGGGTGTAGCTCTGGCTAGGCTCTTGTGCTGCCCAAGGCTCATCCTTCTAAAGCCTTTCAATAAATACCTATTTTATGCCTTTTGCTCTGTCTAGTCTCTGTTCCAGGTCAGCCTTTCCAGGCATCACTGGTATGCTCCTAAACATGAGCACACACACGGGAGGTCTCTTTCCTGCTTGTCATTCTAGATGACCACTGACAAGCACCACTGAAAAAATTTTTCAATAGCTGAATATGTTTGTATTATATTCAGCAATGTCAGGTTGAGATTGCTAATGTTTGCTATTTTTTTCACAAAGTCAAATGACAAAGTGAAATGGAAATATATGGCAGTAGGTTCTGGTCTTCTTACACCAGAAAAAAAAAAAAAAAAATTCAACGCTTCAATCCTAATGCAAGGGATTTTTTTTCTTAGAAAGCTGCTAAAATACCAGGACTGGTCAACACAAAGTGACCAAATCGCACAAAAATTGGCTTACAAAACTATTAGTTCTGTGGACAAGGAGCCAAGGAAATTATCTTAGCAATTTTATCCCCCTGTAATCACTAAGATGATTTGAGTGGCCAGTGTGGACATGATGATTTTGATTATCACTAGATCAGTGAGTCCATAATAATTTTATCATCCAAAACTGTAGGAACAATAATAAAATAACCCCCAAAACACCATTGGAGATTCATACAAAGCCTGTTTTAAAATTACAAAAAAGCCAAAATAATGTTGAGTTCAGCTATCAGAAGGTAAGACATATGTCCACTATGCAATTATGTGAAATTCTATGTGATTTTGTTTGATGAAGTTTATGATTAAGTGCTTCTTAATAAATCTTTCTATATTTGCACAGTTGAGCTGAATTCCATGGAAGAAGTTTGGATTTAGATGAAATTAGTAGGTTTTTATACTAAAATGCATTTCTCAATGAGAAGAAAAAATTGTATATATATTTCTATTTTTCTTGAACTATCATGTTCATTAAGGACTTCTAACAACAGTTGAATACATGCTTGACCTTGAGCGCTTATTTGGGCTTGACTTTAATGATATACAATTTCTCATTTGATCTAGACCATAGGTTGAAGCCTCTGCAAAAGTTAAGATAAATTTCCATAATGTAGATTTGTCTAAAATTCAGATAAGACACAGACAGGTGAAATGTTACATCATGGTGATATATACTATATGGCTTTTTCTTCAAAGTTTTCACCTGTCAACCTCTACATCCTAGTTACCATATTCAGAGACATGGAAAAGTTCAGAAAGGAATAATTTTCTTTTCCTAAATTTTAGTAACCTCAATTCTGCCTAAATATGAGACACAAAGCTTTCTGAAAGAGAATGAATTTTTGATTTAAATTAAGATGGAATTGTATTAAACATTTGGCTAGTAAAGAGGCATTTCTGAAAGTGAAAAATGTGTATTTAAGAATAACATTTGTAAAGGTAGAGAGGGTATAAGGGGTGACTGTCTAGTGAGATCAACTCAGCCACATTTCTGTTTCCCTGGTTCAGCACTGGAAGTCCCCTTGCTTCTTTGAGAAACAGCTTGAACAAAACACTAATGAATATACATAGACGATGCAACAAATCCTGTGCTGGCAGAGGTACAGATTTTATGACCTAATAGGTCTTTTCTCTCTCCAAAGGCTATAATTCTCTGAAAAATGAATCCCTTTTCATGGAAATGTGGGTATCTACTGCACAAAACAATATTATTTTACAGAGTGGTGTGACTTGGTTATTCTGTGTGGAGATCACCTGCACTTTGATAGAGGTAGAAAATTAAGAGATAACCAGTCTGTTAACAATAAACGCCCCAGGAGCGCAAATGACTTCTTTTTTAACTACCTTAAACAACCACCCCATTTCTAGGCAACCCAGTCTGCTGCCTGAATAGTTTTGTGTTTTCCATAATCCCTCTAAAGTCTTACAGAGTCTCGCTGAATTTAATTTCTTCAGTTTCCTATTTGTATCCCTGTACTTTCTCAAATCAGCCATTATTCTAGTGATGTTGAATTATACAGAACCTTTTGATTATAGTGCTACAAAACACAAGGAACCTTCAATATAATTGAGGCTTCTACAGTGGTCAAACCAGCCTCATCTGCTTCTTTATGCAGAATTACAGAAACTGTGTGACATGGCGCACATTCCTCACCACTTTGGCAATCCAAAACATTGTTTAAACAAGAAGGTACTTTGGCACTGCATATAATTCCCAGAAATACAAAGAAGAAAATTTCAGAAAACTATGACTCAACAAACAGCCTTAAAAGAAAGATCTGCTTTCATTTCCTGCTGGAATCAGTCACAAAATACATTTCAGGCTCCCCTCTCCCCCCCTTTCTTATTTTTTGACCAGCATCACAATCAGCTCTTTCCAATGTGAGCCAAATTCTGCTGCTGTTCATTTGGTACTGCTTTCCTTTGTGCTCAAGGCTAGAATATGCAATTAATTTTTACCAAGGTCTGTTGTGTAATTTTACTGAAGATTGCTATTTTTTAACCAAAGTCCTCTGGATAATTTTATTCAGGTCTGCTTAGCAGGAAGCTGCTCTGGCTTCTGCTCTGATGGTCTAGCCAAATGCTGGATGCTGCTCTCATATCTGGAACAGGAGCAGTGCACTGCAAGGGCTTCCAAAGAGAGCAGGACACGTTACAGATACAGTGGCAGGAATGTGCCTGCAATCTGGGTGAGGCCTGCTCAAAAATGCTATTACTCCTAATCCATCTGGAATCTCTTGTTTGAGCTGATGCAGTGTGCATTTTATTAATCTGATGTTTTCTTATCCCATATTGGTGTAATTCCATGAACTTTCGGAATCATTTTTATTTATAGTATTGTTAGGAGGGAAGAAACAGATCCTTTACTCAGGAGTTTTTTCTCAAACTTAGAGCTCACTGTCTGCGATTTCTGACAGTTTATCTGACAACCTCTTTTTGATGTGATGATTATATTATTTGTGAATGCATTTTGTCTTCCTTTTCCATAACAGGTTAAACTGTAGATATTTCAGTGCCTTAATGAGGTCTTTCCTAACCTAGTAAGCATAGCTTTCTACTTCCTACATATGAAATAAAAGGTGAAACAGACAAGAAGAGATTTTTTTCTTCCTTTTCATGTGAATAATATTTTAATAAAATTGTTGGTAAGTTGTGTATATCTGTGGAGAATAAGGACAACTGAATGTATCTAAATGCCATTTTGAAATCCACTGGGGCTGGAGGTACTTCTGGGAGAGATCAATTCTTCCTAAAGTGTGAAAACTTCAGAAAATATTTCAATTGTCCATCTACTTCAATTGTAACATCTAATTTTGCTTCAAACCATTGCTCAACATGTTGATGTGTGTATTTTCCGTATGCTGCTCCCTCAAATGAACTGAGGAATCAGATGATGAAGGCTTTGCTTCTGAAAGCATGCATTTCTATTTGAAAATCAGGAAAAATTGTTTCAAAACCCCAACTACATTACTTAGGAGATATAACCCTAGTTCTATGGATACCAGAAATCTCAGCATGGGAAGGTTTTCCTCTTGTCCCCTTGATATTTTATGGATTCTGCAATCAATGTTCAGGTCTTTCACCTGTAATAAGGAGTCTAGAAGTAGAAACCTCTGTCATTTACATACCAGCCGAATCCACAAAGCCATTTAAACACTTATTACTCATTGATTTTTATTGAGCAATGGCTCCTAAATGCTTTTGTGGATCTAGCAAGTAATATTTTCATCTCTTTATTGAGGAGAGGGTAATTTTATGGCCAAATTCCTTCAAAAACCAAGAATATTTGTGTCACTGTAATGCATGATTTTGAAAACTTGTCAGTGTATTTTACTGCTGTGCTCAGAAACATAATTGTGTGCTTTACAAAGTATAATCAATATTAGCAGACTAAGGTAGAAAACAATCTCGATATCTTAATTTGCGTGGTTTCCATATTACTACATTTTTCAATATGTTTGGCAACATTAGCAATTAAATACCATCATGACTTTGAGAAGGAATTAGAAACAGCCTGGGTCCACTCTTACAGATCCTCTTGTGCTTCTTTAGAAACATGAAACAATCTCAAATGGTGTTTTTCTGACCCATCAGACTAGTTTTACATCTTCTTTCTGTAGCTGGGGCAGTGCAGAACAGCCAGAGCATGCTGATGACTTTGGCTCATTAATTTTAGTGAGACACTGGGTCTGAAGGTTGTTTCATACTTCTAGACTGAAGCTTTCTCTGTCTCTTTGGAGGCTGATGAATGCAGTTGGCAGTGCCGTGTCTAGAGCACCAGTCTTCTGACTAACTTTTCTTGGAGCTGCACTGAAACACAGCAATGAATGCAGCTATCCAACAATCAAAAAATGCATCCTGTCACCGTTTTGTTTCCTTGCTGCACTTTATGGCCAGCTTGTTTTCACAGAAAAAATGCTCCATCTTTAGGAGACAAAAGAGAAATAAGACCCTGTGGGCAATGGTGGAGGAGCAAGTCTGCTCTGCTCTGCCAATTAGCAGTGGTCCCATGGGGCAGTTACCACACCTGTGAATCACTGAAGGAAGTTGCTCTATTAACCTCATTCTTACTGTACAAGAACAGTGCTTGAAAGAACTTGTGTGGAAATCCTCAGCTGCTGTTACAAGGCTTTTTTAAGTATCTTGCAATGTCAAGACACAGTCTGGCCCCAGTATACCTTAATTTCATACTTAAGATCAATGGGGCAACCCTAACATAAAAATGAGGAATGTATAACACTATTAATCTGAAAAGGTACTACATTTAATGACACATTACTGGAAATATATTGTCTGTTGGTTTCAAAGTTAACACAAAAATATAACACGCAGGTGGCTCAGTCTGTGAAATAAGGTTTATGTCTAGAGGTCGTCCTGGTTGTTACTGGAACACCATCCAACTCTCTTCTACCCATAAATATCAGGCTTTGGAATGCTCCAGAGCAGGGCCAGCTATAAAAAGATGTTGTTTGCCATTAAGAAACTCTGTGCACTATCCAAACAAGATTATGGTATTCTAGGAGTTGGCCATGAATACATTATCACATGAACTATATAAGTCTATGATTCTATGACTTCAGTAGAAACACTATACAGTCTAATATTAGGAAGGCATAGTGGTATTTAACAAGCTATCCTTCTCAAAATGAAAATCAGATTTCAAATATATTAGAGTAAACTGAAGTTAGCTGGTATGATACCAGCCAAGCCCATATATTTTTCAGTCCAGGGAAAACCTTGAGTTACTTTAAAAAAAACCCCAGAAAAACCCAAATAAAGAAACCAAACCAAAGCATTTTTGCAAACATTTGGGCCATCATGGGATACCACAGGGGGTATGATCTCTGGCCCTGCACCAAGCCCAACCATTTCAAAATTATACAAGTATGTGTTTACTCAAATCCTTCCTTCTGACTAAAACTGCACATTTCATTTTCAAAATGGATCTTTTGTGCTCCTTCCCCATTATTTGCTGTTACTAACTGAAAATTACCGGAAGTGTCAACCAGTCCACAGACTGGGATGAGACAGAACTATAACACTTCAAAGTTCAAGTGCCTCTGAGGTGATAGCAGCCCTCATCAGCCTCCCAAAGAGCCCATGGGAGACATCCTCACCAGTCAATAGAGCACTGTCTGTCAGCCCCTCTCCTCCCAACCTCACCCCTTCCTACCTGCCAGCCAGTGAGTGAGCTCATTGCAGAGAGGCAAAGATGCTATGCTCAGAGGCAGCTGCTTTGAATAATACCCGTTTACATTGATATTCTAGTCCTGCTTTCCCTTAAAGCTGAAAATGTAGGGGCTTACAGCAGTTAACTGTGCTTATGCATCCTTATGAGGATGTGAAGTTGAGCCTATAGGGTTTCCCATTATGGGTGCTCTTCAAGGAAAGAAAAGGGGAAAATCGATGAGTACAGAAACTAGCATAAAATTAAATCTTGTGAAACACACAATCCTACATTTATTTATGCTCATTTAACATATTAAATGGGCTGTTAGTGGGTCATAACTTTTCCAAGTGTCTCTGCATAATCCAGGCCTTACACTGCTACCTCTTTAACAGTTCTAGATAAAATAAGACAGCAAAGAGATTTAAAGTTCATTTGTAACTGGTTTCTTTGAGTAGCAGTGTGCTGGCTGTGTATTTATCAATGTGCCTTCCAGTCTTGGAAGTAGAAAAATGGGTGTTTTCCTCTTAGCACTTGCACCCTTTTAATGGAGTAGCTCCCAGTTGTCAGCTACTCTGAACTGTTTCAGCAGCTATGGGCTGAAAATTGGACAGAAGTGGAAAACGCAATCCAAGCAAAATTGACAACTATGAAGCAGCACAAATCT
Organism: Phainopepla nitens; assembly: GCA_013400175.1. Classification (NCBI taxonomy): domain Eukaryota; kingdom Metazoa; phylum Chordata; class Aves; order Passeriformes; family Bombycillidae; genus Phainopepla; species Phainopepla nitens. Next base: position 1,145,654 of record VXBQ01008310.1, read on the forward strand.
GTCTGTTCACTTTGGAGACCCTGCACCTTGTTACCTTTCTGTCGTGATAGGATAGGAGGAAAAATGAGGGAGACATCTGGAAGAACACTTAGAAATCCACAGGAAGGAGAAGTAAGTGAGCCAGCAGCAGACAAAGCGGCTTACTAAGCAGTTACATCTTGGAGGGACTCTCCATGCATTCCAGGCTGCTTTGCTTGGCATTTGTACTAACTTGAATTGCCTTCCTGAACCATAGTCTCATTTCTTTCTCTAGATGTTTGCATCTCTGTTGGCCTTATATACCTCAGCTTATCAGTTTTGTCTAGTTTTCTTACAAAAAAAGTGAAATAAAACTTAAAAGAAAGAAGAACATCTATCAGTACATAAAATGCTTCAGGCAGATTTTCATGTGGAAAAATATTAAGGAATGAAAAGGAATGTATAAGTGAGCTACTATGAACAACAATAAAATGTAGTGATAAAAAATAAATGTGAAATAGAGCTGAGCCATCAGCAGAATGCCCACAGGTTGCTCCTGCAGCACACAAATGTCCAGCCTGACATTTGAATGCCCAAAAGGTCTGTATCGTTTTCTTCCTCAGTGCACTGTGAACAGTGTCCTTTAACAGTTACTCTAATAAATGGTTTGAGGGAAGCACCCTCCTATTTTCCACTGATATGTAAAATGTTTCCTTAGAGAAAATAAATAAACCAAGCATGAATAAAATTAGGCTGTTAGATTGTGACATTCTTTACAAGTGAAAATCTGGTCCAAGAGTCAGCTAAATGCAACAAATATATCTCCTGAAAAAAAACCCCAGCCCAACCAAAACCTAACAACTCTGAAAGAAAAGGTATGATACAGAAAACAGTTATATAAATTGTTCTTCTTATTATTTCATTGTATAACTGGCTCCATAAGGGACCCATCAACATCAAAGCTGAACCTTCACTGTATCACTCTATTAGTGGCTTCTCAAAACATCCCTCTAGGTTAATGTTGCTGATTCTGTTCCACAAATGATGTTTAAGGTTATAAAAGAACATAAGGAGTGCCTTTCCCCTTTGTATTGCTTATCTGCATCAACAATCCATTTAAAGTATGAGCAGGGAGAAAAAAAAAAAGAAACAGAAAGAGCAGGTTGCATCTAAAACCTCTAAACCCTTTCAAAGTTGAGAAACAGGTCAGGAGGCAATAGGGACCAGGGTACAAAGAAAGTCTTGCTGTGATTATTTTCTTCACTAAGATAAAAAGGACCAATGTGGGGCACTTGTGCCTCTTCATTGCTCTGGGCAAAAAAAATTTGCTCAGCAGTTGTGTTAGGTTGTAGGGTTAAGCCAGGCTCAGTCCCCTTGGCTGTGGCTTCCTGCCTGTGGCGAAGCTGCAAGCAAGTTTGTGTTTATTTGCTTTGAACTTGGTAGCCTACACATGTGTTTCACTGTAACTGAAGGCTATCTCTGTGACTGCTGATGTGGTCTTTCCCTTCCTCCTTCTGTGGCCCTTCTTTTGTGGAGGCATTTGGGCAGAACAGCCCTCATTTGGCAGTAGCTGCTGCAGGACCCCACTCTGTGCATTGGACACACCTTCTGCCCCTAATAAAAGGGTCATAGTGGAGAAGAGTAATGTGTCCTCCTCTGGGATCACCAGCAGTCTGCTGAGTCCTTGCTCTCCCGTGCTGTGGTGTTGGGAACCATTCTGTGGGGTACGGGTTGGCTTGTGGAGTTTGGCCTCTGATTTCTTGGGGACCAAGTGTCTGCTGCAGGGCAGCCAGTGAGGGGCACTGGACTCAGTAATGCCAATGTAATGCCTTGAAGAAATGTGGAAAATCATATCCTTTGCATATCAAGAATCAATCTTATATCAAGGTTAATGGCAAATTTACAGTTTATTTAAGTGGAAACAAGATCAGGTCACGGGTTGCTAGAATTAGAGCTTGGAGCAGGAAAAGACATTGAAAGTTAAGAAGGTGGCTGTGGTTACATGAACATTTTTCCATTGTTGTGCTGACTGAAACAGCCCTGCAGTCACTTGTTCTTGCCCTATTTGTTACACTGACCCCAGAGTTTGAACATGGAGCTAAATTACTTTTCTGAGTGGAAAACAAGGAGTTTTGGTGGGAGTTAATTTGCAAATGCATGTAACCCTTTATGTGTTGTTCATTCTGTGCTCGCACTTATGCTTTGCAGTCACAACAACTGAGGGTGACAGGGAACAGGGACAAGTGGCCAGAGAAGTTGGGAGTTGGCTAAACTACTTTTAACACCACCTCACTTTTTCCTCTTTCCATTTTCAGACATGAAATGCAAAAATAAAATGATATTTCATCTTTTCTCATCATTGCCATTGAGGTCTGTGTGGCCCTGTTGTCTCCTGTCTTTCAGACATGGTTCTGGGTGGAAGCTCTGAGGGCAAGTCCAGGTAGATGAGGTGACACAACTCTTACCCTAGCTGTAAGACAGAAAGTTGAACAACACCCTCACAAGCGTTCAGACTTTGTGTCCACTGGATACTAGTGTGAATTAACAGCCCACAGCTGATCAATTGGAGTACAATAGCTGCAAATATATGTGTCCTCAAGTAAAAATAAAGTGAGCTGCCTTACTTAAGTCTCTCTTGTAGAGCACTGAACTAGGGCAAATTGCCTCAAATTTCCTGGGGCAGACCACTGTGCTGATGCATGGTGACCTGACTGCATCTGAGTCCTTAGTCCAATAGGAAGCACATGAATATTTTAAGGGAACGACTTCTAAATATTAATACATTAGTCTATATGTCAACAAGCAACTATACTACGACATTCCCTTCTGGGAAATAATACACTGCAACTTACCCTGCCTTACAGTTTATTTGTCTTCCAATTTTACACCTTGTGTCCAGGAACATTCTTGTTTCTTAACCTTCTAAAAGAAGTGCCATTAATGCCATGGGCCTGTGTCAAGCTGCGGTTGCTGCTGTTGGTCCCTCCCCCCAACTCCTCTGACTCAGCATTTTGTGAAACCACACTTGGCAGGAAACACACTTTTAGAGGGACTAACTGTAATTTAGACAAAAAAGACCATTAGATGCACTCAGCAGCAATGGTAAGGCTGCTATTTTACTGCTGTGTTAAAGCAGACCAAGGCCAGGAAGAAATATATTATTTATGTTCTCCAAGTTTTGGATAGATAGCTTTTGAAAACTTACCCTGCTTCTTTTGCAGTATTTTGGTCAAATGGATGACAAGCTCTGCTGAGAGATCCTGCTCTGTGGCAAAAAGTAGTTAACATTTAACAAGGATCAACCCACAAATCCACAGATGTTTCTGTGAGCGCTTCAAAGGAATGTGGAATTTTCTAAAATGGGAAGACCATAGCATGTGGCAAGCAACAACAGCATGGTCTTTGAATCTGATTCCTTCTCCCTGTAGACTGGATTCCCTCCAAAATTGCCTGTTATGCTCATCAGAACAGAATTACCTCTTCTTCCACAGCCAACCATCCACACACTCTAAACCTCCTTTTGGATGTCAAATACAGGAGAAAAGCAGAGGTAGCTTTAGCTGGTATATTTACTTCTTGTCAAAGCTGGGGGATATTTCTTTTAAAAGAGCAGAACCCTTTGCTGATATAGCCAAAGTCTCTTGGAATTGTCAAGATAGACACTTTAAAAAACTATATGGTTTCTTACAGGGAAAACAGAAGTTTTCTGTGGGAACAGGGCAGTCAAAAAGTCTATTCAGCCCTTACTTTGGGCACAGCATTAAGGACAGGTCACGGATAATGAGCTGTGATTGTAAGAGTCATGTGAAAGAGAAAGATGTAGCAATGTGTCATTTCAATCACGGGAGAGTGAGTGGGAAGGGTATTTGTCTTGTGCCTTCTCAGGGAGAAATCTGTTTCCTCCTGCAGCACCGTCATTGCCTCACAGCAGTTATTAGTCTGAACTGGCAGGTTCTGCTCTTGTTTCTGGACCTCTAGAGAAGGGTAGGAGCCCACTGTAGCTTTTGATCTGTTGCAATGCCTGGCTGCAAGGCAGCAGACTGGGCATTGCAGTGCGGTGAAATAAAAACCATCAGCAATTAAGCAGAATATTCATGACAGTGATTGAAGATGACTTTATTTCCTGCTGCCTTTGTTTAAAGAATGTCCTTTCCATATACTCATAATGTACACAACAAATTACTCCATAGCTGAGGGGGAAATACATAATGCTCTCTGTCTCCAATCCAAGGTTGATCACCAAATGATTAAAGCAGTGTTGTTTAAGGTTATTCCCAGGAAGGACTTGCTAACTTCTTTTTTTATTGATGCTTATTTGGGCAATTTTGCCCAAATGTTATGTTATGTCTGCAATTGAAAAACTTTTTAACCTCATATCTGAACTCATGTGTGTCTGCATAGGTAAACATATCTATGTATAAGTAATTTAAAATATTAATTTTATTTTACTGTTTTTCTGACAAAGAAATGGCTATGGAAACAAACATGAGCAAAGGTACATGAACACACATTTGTTTTAGCATGAAAAATCCATTCTCTTTCATTGGAAAATTTGATCCTTTTAGCTAAATAAATTCTGAGAAAAGTTAGGGTATTTCTTTTTTTTTTTCCCCCCCCCGGGAAGCAAGGAAGGAAGGAAGGAAGCACCAGCAGGTGTGATTTGTCAGTACAAATGAAAAACAAACAAACCAAACAAAAACCCAACCAAAACAGTCCCTAGTGCAGCAGGTTGGAAGACATAGATATCAATGGAAAAGAAAGCTCACTGGTTGAAATCTCTCCCAGGAATGTTCCCCTATGGATTTTGTAATGGATTAATTTGAATAGCAATTTTTAAGAGATTGCCTGACAATCTGAGAATTTAGCTTTTCAAACAGCTTTCCAGGATTTCTAGCCTGTTTGATATATATGCTCTCTAACTACAAGTAAATGATAATAATAATAATAATTCCAGTTATTTTAAAACAGAGCAGAACGAAAAGTACTACAGGCAATCAACAAATCTGATTACGAATTTAATGGCCTGATTCACCCTTGCGCTCCTTCAGTTTTGGAGCAGTGTGAATCCAGTGCTTTTTATCTTCTCACCCCAGACAAAATCTGGACTAGCAGAAAGAAACAAGTTTCTGTGAGCTTAAGCTTGTTCCACTTTATTTGTTTTTTTTTTTNTTACAGGAATTCTGGTTTCTGTTCTGGGGGGGTTTTTTTGGTTTTTTGTTTTTTTTTTTTTTTTTTTTTTTTTTGAGAGAAGATGTCTTTAAGATTTGTGATCATTTCTAAAAGCATGACCATAGTGATCATAAGGGCTCGGTGAATTTATTAACTCTACTTGATTAAATCCTCCTTTGACTCCATTTTGAAAGAATTAGTTCCGGAACACAGATTTAGATCTCCTCTACTATGTATTTGCCAGATGTAGGATGAACTTTATAAGCACTTTTATTGCTTTGGACACAAACAAGAAAAATCACAATATGTAGTGCAAACCACTAAATCCAGAAGTTAAAGATCATTGAAATTTCTTATACCAGGCCCTGAAAAAGGATTACCCAATGGTACCCACCTTCCCTTGAAGTCCAGGAATAAATGTGTGACCTCGGCTTGACAGGTAAGGGATATTTTGAGGGATCCAAAAGTGGTTATGTGTTATCCCTGAACAGTGACTAAAAAACCTTTGATGAAGGAGGTTGTATTTTAATCACAGCATCAGATATTTCTGAAAAGAGATGAAGCTTATTAGATCTCCAATGCAAAAACATCTAAAGGCTGAACGTTTGGCTCCGGAAAAAAACCAATTGGAACTTCTAAGTTGTGGAAATTATATTTTCATCACATCTACTTAGCTATGATTTCTTTTGTTTAAATATGACCAAAACTCTCCTCTCCTTCTCTCTTTCCTTTTATGAGGTTTTTTTTCCCCCACAGAAATCATTAAGTTAATCCTTGATAATCCAAGGAAAAAAAAAGAGGCAGTAGTTCAAGCTCTTCTGTGTGTGTGTGTTCAGCAAAGCGTGATACAACTCCACCATTAAAACTCTTGGGTTTCTATCCAAATTCTGATAAATATTATAAGATGTATAAACTCATAAATGTTCACAGCACATGAATGGGCTGCCTCTGGAAATTACATGGCTTGAGCACAGCATGATTAGATGTAAAGGAAAGAATTTGATATGACATTTCAAAGCTTCTTATAGCACAGTACCTTCACCTACACTTGCCAGCCTGTTACCACTGGGTTGTGGATTGTTATTTAAAAGGCTTATAAAGGTTTTTATTTCCTAAAAATAATGATGAAATTAAACATTGTCATTTAAAAATCTTTTTAAAACAGGGTTCTTATCTTCTCCCATTCAGTAGCAGTGCCTGACTTAGGGAAGTGAAGAGGATGTACATAATTATCTAATGTCAGATGATACCCTAAATGACACCATGTAGTGATTAAGACACTTGGATTTTTCTCAACTTATATTTTTGTGCTATATAGAGGTGTTAAAATGACAGCTCTGGAGGCTGAAGTCTCCTCTTTGCTCAGCAGTGGACAGAAGACAGGATAATCCTATCTTTGCTTCATTCAGGTTGGTTTTCATCTGTCTTCTACAGCTGGTTTTTGTTTTCCAGTCAACCAAAGCTTGCAGTAAGGATTTCTCAGGACAATTTAAAAATTAGATTAAAAAGGGAAGACCACTGATTTCTTTTACCTAGGAATGCATTGTCAGTAGCTTTTCTTTCTTGAATTCATGGGCTGGTAATCCAGAGATACATTTTCTAAAAATCTTTAAAACTAACTTCATTGTTTACCTGCTTTCTAGCTAAAAATGCACCTTCTAACATGCAAAGCCTTGCAGATCGGTTTTGGTGTGAAAGTGTATTTGAGAAGAGACTGGAAACTATTTCCAAAAGTGAAAAAGCTGATTTACACTTAAACAGACTGTTTATCCAGAAAGGAAGTTTACCTAGAGTAAACTGTGTGGGAATGCTCTTTGAAAGGATGTTAATTGTACCTTGGTTCAAAGAACTCCTTGAAATTCCTGTAATGCAATTATGCTAAGTTAGAGGAAGTTAAAGGATTGTGTATTGGCAAAAATGCAGTTAAAATCCCAGTTGAAGTCATGTGTCAGAAGTGCTATTGATGATAACATTGACACCTGCCTCAGATAACTTCAAAGCCTGTGCTCTCTGTATGAGCCTAAGTTCACTGAGCTCTGCTAGCAAAAGGACAAACCCAGACAGAGAAACTGGTCCAGACCTCCAAGAAGTGCAAATGGAGCTATGCCACTTAACAACAGCACATCAAACCCCAGCTCAGCACCTTTTAACACAGAGGATACAATGGTGGGCTCTACCAAATGAAACCAAACAACTGCAGACCTACAGCTGCTCATCACAGGCAGAAGGGGATCTCTGTGACTATCTGCTTTCTCCATGCTGGTGGGAAAAATGAGATTACTCTGTGTGAGTTTCTGAGGAATGGCAGAGTGTAAAAGGCAAGTTCCACGTTGGTTTCAGAAAGCACTGAGATTCTAAGGTTTCTGATGTCTTCTGGGCATGAGTTCCACCCTTGTAGGGGGCCATCTTCAGACAGAATGGTGACAGGCTTTTTTTCTGTCCCAGAAAGCACTTCAGATATAATGAAGCCTGAACTGATGAATGCACCCAGAACTTAACCTTTGGCAGTAAAACTCGTTGCTCTGTGTATCACCCAGGGTTTTGTAAACTGCAGTATAACAAAAATGTTTGTGAATTTTGAGTTCGCCTTGATAATTTCTCTCCTTTCAAACATAAATCTCATATTTTATTAATTGCTGCTGTGTTTGCCCAGTTCTGTGAAATGACATGCTAGAGCTGAGAAGCCCTAAGATCACACACACTGTTGGGATTTGGCTATGTATTTGAAATAAGAGTGGCTTAGCAGAAGTCCAAATAATGGAAATACTAATCAATACATTATTAACCTTTTTAGGTTAATAATCCCTTTTTAGGGGATTTCAGATTTTAAAAATAAGATAGATTTTTCTGCCCAAAGCACTTATAATTATTTGGTTCAATGTCTGCCCTGTCACAGAGACTCTGCCTTTGGGTTCTGCTCCTTTTATTCCCCCCTCTGCACAGAAACATTCAGTGGTTCCCACTTCATTCACAACCATGTTTTCATTTTTTGAGGAAATAAGGAATAGGAAAGTTGCAGAGTCTGGATCTTCCCCAGTTTGGAGTTCCCCTGCAGGTGAGGAACATAACGAGATCTGGGACTACAGAGCTCTTCCAGCTTCTTTAGCAGAGGTGCATCCAGCCCAGACCCTCAAATGTTAAGGGACCGATCCTCACTCTCTAAATTCAATCTCTTATTGCTACTCTCCTCAGCACTGAACTCTGTCCATAGCATATTTTAAAGAGTAAGAGCCATGGACTTCATGTGAGGAAATAATGGAGGATTTCAGAATTTAGAATTTTACAAGGGAAAGTACGCCTCCCTGGTCATGTGGTCTTCCTGTTATTCAAATGAATTCTCAGTGAAAAATCATGTATGTGTAGTGAAGAGGAGAAAAAATATCACATATGCTCCTATAGTGGAACTGAAAAATATGGAGTCATAGAATTCCAGATGACAAAAATAGATTAATTTTTTATGTAGTGCACTGCGGTTAATCCTTGTGCTCACAGTATACTTTATTTAGAATCACTGCAGAATTCCTCCTCTGATTTTTCTCCCTGAAATTAGGCTGTAGTGATATGCTTCCGACTTCACAGGAGCCTAAAGGTATTTGATTTAATTTATATCTATGAGTTTTGTTCTCTGTTCATTTATTTTAATCACTGTTGGTTTTCTCTCCCTTTGACTATCCTAGATTTTTGTTCTGATACATCATTGGTTATTCTGATGTAAACTGTTCTCCATTGAATTCAGGTTCCCCAAAATTTCAAAGTACAGCAATCTCATTTGAGAATGAGTATCATTAAAACGAACTGTGGGATTAAACTATCTCAGAAGCAGAACATGCAGTTATAATGTTTCTATAATGTTTATAGTGGTAATTCCAATCCTCATGCTAGCACCTGAGTTTTTAATGAGATTTTGAACTTAGTATATTTAGATACAATTATTATTTTAAAGAATGTGAAACTATTTGTAAATATTACAATGCGTTGGGATTTTTTTTTGTCTTTTTTTTTTTGGTAAGCATTCAAATGCATTATTTCAGAATGTGTTCAAAGTTAAACCAAAATATTTCACTGTTGTATGAAAAAATATTTGGATACTGAATCTTAAAAAATTAAAATGATTGATGCCAATTGCAAAAAGAAATAGCATAGTATATTCCACTCTTTGAAGCGGACATCCATTTGTATTCACTTACTCAGTTATCACTTTTCAGCATGCAATTACATTAATATTTTTAGATGTTGGATGGTTTGACATTTTGTTCCAACCCTAGACAGCCAACTATGCCTTCAGATGGGTCTCTGCCAGCTAAAAATACAGTCCTGGATAAGAACATACAACCTCCACATAAATATTAGTGACACACAGAAATAGATTGCTGAGCTGAAATAATTAACTCCAAAGGATTCTGTGGCTTGTCCATTACTACTCGAGGTCCTAGCTTGAATATATGCAAGAGTAGAAAGCTGAACAGTCTGCATATCTGAGAGGTTAATGGCTACTTTCAGTGGAGAACTGTGGTCTGGTACAACCCTGCAGCTCCTAGCAATTTAGGAGCATAGGATAGAGGGGAAAAGGGGGAGTCTGGGTCATGGAAACGGATTCTCACTCACATCATGGTGCTTTCCACAGACATTGCCATCAAATAATACCTTTAGTTACTGTTTACAACTGTCTGTTTGCCTGAAGCTTACATTGTAAGAAGGCTGCTCCAGACTGTGACTTTTACAAAGTGAGAAAACTTTTCATTTAAAAATTAATTTATCAGCAGTGAGTCACAGCTATGTCTTAAACTCTATGCTGGTGTGTCCAGCATGGCAATTCAAGTTGATTCACCTCTTCATAAAGAAACACAGTGGAGGCTTCCCCAGAAGATGGACAAAAAACTTCTCAGTCTTACTAGAGCAGAATGAATGCAAAAACTTCTGGTCACTGCCAGATAATCTCTGCAATCCAGATTTTGAATCTCATTCTGCATGAGATGAATCAGTTCTTTGATGACAAATAAAAGCTCTGTCTGCATTGGTGGGATTTATGACTTCCTTTTCAATAAGCAGGGGGATGTTTTATTCTTTTGCATACCAAACTCTGAACATGAGGCAGTGTTCTAGATGCCTTGCTCTTTGGGAGTTTGAGAGTTCGAAGACTGTAGAGGACATGGCTGCCCTGCAGAGAGGAGATTTAGAAAAAGAAACGTTGACATTTTAAGTATTTTTCTCCCTGTTTTGCTCCTTATATTACATTTGCAGGTTTCACTCATGTAAATCATAAAATCCAGGATACCTACAACAGTTAACTTGTAGGTTTTTCCATTTCCCTCTTGTCTCTGCTTAAACCATTACTCCTGAGGTAGGTGAACCTGTATTTGTTGTGCCAATATTGGTGAACCAGTCTTGCCAATATTTTTGTACTCTGCACACAGAGAGTAACATCCTGTGAGCAGAAGATGCTTTTGGGAATACTTCAGCCCTGGCAGTCAAAGGTTTCACCAACATTGCTTCACTGAGGACAGAAAATTCAACAGTAGCTGAATTGCGGAGTTCCCAGAAGACCATTTTATTCTGAATCTAGGGTGTGAGAACTTTTGCTTTTAAATCACTGTGCCATGTAGTTAGAACAAAATATGTTATAAAAGCAACATTTACTTATCTGGATTCCTTGAATTTCTCTTCCACTGTCTATAATGGACTAATCTGGCGCTCAGAAAAATATGAAAAAGCCCTTTAGAGAAAGCAGTAGAAAGACATTTTATGTTCCTTTTTACTGATTACTTTTCCTTGATGCTAGGAAACAATTATTTTAAGTGGATTACTTCCAAAGAATAACTTAATTTGATAACAAAACAAATACTACTTTCTCATTTATTGATGAATCAAGCAAGGTAATTGGATTTATTACTTCTGAATCTATGAGTAATCCTGTTTCCAAATCACATATGTGTTTCCTCCTCTGCTTTTATGTTTGTCAGGAGATGACAATTATTTATTCATTCTCTTTTTGGCAGAATTTAATTTTTTTTTAATCTGGACAACAGCAGTCTTATGCAGAGTTTCTAAGCTCAAAATAGAGCTAATTTATACTTTCCACAATACGTATCCTTGGTGGAGAAAAGTGAGTTTCAGTCATTCTGAGTAGCTAAAAATTCTAGTTAATTAAAGCAGATCTTGCATTAATATCTACAATATGCACACTAATTGGGGAATAGATATAACATTGTTATGATGTTCTTTTTTACTATTGAATGTCAGGGTCTGGAAGCTGAGAGGCCCTTGGGACATGTATCCCAGGCTGGTATGTAGGAGATGCCTTTGATAGGCATATACAGCTAATCTGGGGAGTGGCCATGCCGAGTGTTATTGACATTTCTCCTTCCTCTGCTTTTTAGCTTTATGCTAAAAATCTACCATGCTGAGACCTTAGAAAATTATAGATTATTTTAGACATAATAAAATAATGGAAGATTTTTTCAACTAACTGAATTAGTCAAATATTATTTTTTTAGTTAATCTAGCAGCATTTAAGAATTTCTTTCCCTTGGAGATCTCACGTCAGTTTTCAAACATTAAGTAAACTTAGAATCTGTACTTAAATTCTTTATTTTTTTTACAGGGATTGTTTGCATCTACAATGGTCTACCAGTATAGCTATACCCATTCACACCAGCATGTTTCTGAGTGGAAATGCAGCTTCCATTAGAAAAACTGGTCCTCTTTCAGTAGGGAATAATATCTGTTCTTTGAGGAACTAAGTCTCCATATTCTGGTTTAAAGGATTATTTCTTTTTATACTCCTGTTCCACTCAGTAATGCTAGCAAAATTGTTAAGAGTGGATCAAATCATGAGCTGGAAGTACTAAAGAAGCTCATTCAAATTCAGATTATTTTTCTCTGTAAAGGACAAATGACCCTTGTGCTTGAAATACATTACTGTATTGATGAGATTCATTGATCAGCATAGGCCTTTGGTCCCTCTGATAAAGATGGAAATCAATTACGTTCCCCAGCTCCACCACCTTTACTCTCTGCATCACTATTGTCCTCTTGCCTGATAAAATGTTGCTTAAAAAGGGATTTCCAGAGCTGAACGAACCCATCTGTAGAGCTTGAATTGAAGAGCCAGCTTCTGTCATGTGGAACCATAACAGAATTGCATCTGCTGCAGAGCACACTGTTCTGTTTGCTATCATGGTTTTACTATACATCTGATAATATTTGGGCATTTCTCCCAGTCATGTTCTTTAATGGTGGTCAGCAGTGAAGGATAAAGATTCACTTGGGAGTTTCCAGGATTTCTGGGCAACCAAGCCCCATTGTGGTTTTCAGTCGAAACATTTCAATCCAGCTTTTCCATTTGTAGATGTCATTTCAAGCCAGTGCTTCACTTTCCTTTTTTTTTTTCAAATGACAACAAAATGTGATATTTGAACTGAAATACATTCTTGGGAGGAATAGAAGAAGGGAGAGAGAAAGACATGTTATTTGCTAGCAAAAGCATGCTATGGGCTTTGTGAAACTGTGGCAAACTTTGCTCCTGCTGAGTCTACTAAAAGACCCAAATCCTATATCCACATTTCCCTGATTCCTGCCACATTTTTCTCTGTGCCTCCTTCTATGAAGGGACAGAAAATCCAGATCTTTTGGATTAGTGTAATATACTCTTTCCTCCTCAGTTGCTTCTGTCTCCCCTCACTGCTCCCAGAAAGGGAGGGACTATTACTGACCATTCCAGGGCATTGTAGGGCTTTCTCACATCACTTCCAACGCATTCCTTGCCTCCGGTCACCCAGGAAGAATCTGCTGTGTTGGATTTCTGTCTCAGGTCACTTGTCTCACAGCTATGTGCCAGGTCAGTGCCAGTGAGTTGTCCTGCACGGCAGAGCTTTGCTTTTACAGGCTGGTGGGTCAAGTTTCACACGCTCAAAAGGAGTCGGTGTAAAGACAAGGAGAGACAGCATGTGTTTCAGTGCCAGTAATGAATAAACTACCACATCTACTACACAGCATGAACATCTTTATCCAGCTGTGTTTATAAATTATTTTCATTAATTATGGTTGTTCCTATCACTTGACACAAGCAAGGACTTTTTTTTAAGTGGCTGTTTTATTAATCCATTATTCTTCTGAAGAATAATATCTGCCCTCCCCTCCTTGCCTTTAACTGGCCAGAGACACATCACTTTCAAAAATAAATCTCAAAATGCCCTGCATACTACTGCTCTTTGGATCATCACTTATGAAAGAAGATACTTTTTTCTTCTGTCCGCCATGAATTAAAATAAAATTGCTTATAATCTATCTTTTAAAACCCTGTGGTCAAATTTATGCCTGGCATCACAGTGCAGGAAACAGCATAATTGCACAGTGGATGAACTCAGTCTCAAGAGTTTAGTTGTGCTCTGAAAGCTTTTTGATGCATTGTTGTACTTTATTTATCTTTTAAAATTTTTTTTGCTTTGCTTTTTGAATACTGAGGCTGTTTAGGAGCTGTGTTAGTAACCTGAACTTTCTAATGCTGACTCTAACTGGAGCAGAACCCTAATAAAGCTAAAGGCATTTTAGCCTTTGTGTTGTCAAAGATTACAGTACAAAACCAGGAAAAAATGGTTATTTTTCAGATATGCATTTTGAAAGACTGGAAATACTTCTGCATTTTTTGACTGCAGAGAAGCCTTTTGAATTCAGACAAATGCATTTCACACAATTCATTTCAGGGCTGATTCATTTTATCTGTGTGTCTCCTGTGCCAAGTGGAAACATTAGGCCTCTTTAAAAAATGATGGGGGATAATAAATGCTCCAGGCATTTGTTTTGCTGAAATGAAGTAATGGCAGGGAAGCATATGGTGAAATATATTTTTAATTACTTTTCAACAATGTTAAATGTTTTTTCCTTATTTTCATATTTAATGTTCTTGATCAAGCTTGCTAAATAGGCAGCTCTTATGGAACACACCACTTTGTGCAATAACACATGACTAATTTTATGGGCAGTACTGTATATCCCTGTGTATCAGCACTGTATTAGCTGTAGAACTTTGTTTATGATGCTTTGTGCCATCTGAGGAAGCTGGGATTGTAAGGGGGCTGTTTTGTTCCTGTTTCATATTTTTTCCACTAAGCCCACAGATCTCAGTACCTTTGTTGAGAGGTTTTGTTTTCTTATAGGTTTGTTTGTGCATGCAGAGCAGGAAATATGATTCTCTTCTGTTAGACTAAACAAAAGGAAATCCACCTGAGACTGAGAGGAGACACCAGTCTCCCTTTTAACAGCTTCACTTCTAAATCACCCTTCCATCCCCTTCCTTCATCTCCCTCCCTGTAGCACCGGTTCCACACTAAAGCAAAGTGAACAAAGGATACCTGTTCCCAGCCCTGCTAAAGAGAGAAAGGCTGCTAGTGCCTAAAGGCTAAAGCTGAGCTGAAAGTATTATAGCTACAGGTGGTGTCTAGGCTGTAGATATACCTGCACAAGGGAAACATGAGCCTATTGCACAATTCCAGTAAATAACAACTGAAAAGTATCACAGTAGGGTGGCAGGGGGAAACCGAGGCACAACTGTCACCACTTGTCTGCATATATATGTCACCTTTTTGGGATGTACACAAAGTTTCTTTCAATACAAAATATAAAGACAAAGTAAGAAAACCTGGCAATTTGCTGTCAACACTTACAGCAGGCGACCACATTCTCCCCTCACTTGTTACAGAGCTGGCAAAAATTCTTTTTTTGAAGATGTAACAGTCATCACTGGTACAAGCAGAGGAATGCTTCCTGTAGTATGCCCTGGAGATCAACAGTCCCAGGCTATTTCAGACCAATGAGTCCTTTCCAGAGATGAGAACTCCTCACAGAGACTTCTCTGTAACCATCACCCTCTTCTTCAGCTCGAGTGGCTTTTCTTCCTGCGGCCATGGCAGAGTGGCAGAAAGGAATTGGGGTGGCTGTCTCGCATGTCCAGCACTTCCTCGCTCACTGCTAGTGATTCAGGGGATTAAAGCAGCAGGATATAAAGCAACAGATGGGGATTTCATTCATTCTCTGTGCTTTGAAAAACTGACTCTGAGGAATATATCCATTGTTATTATTGTGACCTTCAGTACACTGCATGCAGATTTCAGTTTGAGGTGGGAGGGGGATGTCTATGGGTCTGAGGCAGTGGCCACCACTGTGGAGAGAAACACTGTTCTGATAGCTTATCTGCATGATTCAAGCAAAAAAGGGGCTTCTAGCAAAGGTCAGAGCACTGAACGCATAAAAGATAATTATTTTTCTCCATCCCTTCCCCTTTTCACTGGGATCCAGGGCAGAGGAGCAGAAGCAGACAGGGTGGGAGTAGAAGTGAAGCCCAAGTATTTCTCTTGTAATGAGCTGCTGACATCTCAGGCCTACCCCTGGTACTGGGAAAAAAGCCAACAAACAAACAGAAAAGAGAAGCAAGTAGTTGCCTCAGGGAGAAGCAAGGCCATGGCAGTTGCTGTCCTGTCTCCCACGCTGTCTGAAGCTGCGGAGGAGGAACCAGCCCGCTTTGGGACTGCTGGTATGACTTTTGGGCACACTTCTGTGGCAGAAGAGGAAACCACAGCCTTCCAACCTCAGATCAGTGGGGCAACCTTGTGTGAGTGGTCTCCAAGAGGGAGGAGAGAATTTCCCATAGTTCTTTCTCTTCCCAGGTTGCTTGCCAGAGGGTTCCCTGGGCAAACTCAGGGCTTCAGCCTCAGAATATGGAATGAAAGAAACAGTCTCCAGAAATGATCTCATTCTTGTTTCAACAGATACCAAAGGGAAAGATTAGTCCCAGGGAAGCTTTTGCTTCTGGGACTCATAACTTGGGAGTGCTATGAAGCTTTCAGAACCTGGATGTGGGGGACAACATTATCTTTCCCAGAGTCCTTGCTTTTAATCTCCACATATAAAGAATTGGGTCAGCTGTGCATGGCCAAAGACAGCAGTTCCCCTTGCACTGTAGCTTGCATACTGGAGATAACACTTCCTAAAAATCAAGACAGCCTGTAAAAAAATGACAAAAACTGTGAAGTTCAGCTTGCCAGGAAACTGTTATTGTGCATGTGTATTTTTTTAGGAGGAAAAAAAAATTAATATCCACATCCCGTTTTGTCAATCTTTTAAAACCCCTGACAGGGATGTGAATGTTGTTCAAGAGCTATTACATGTCATGATGATAATTTGTTCCTTTTGAAGAGTGTGATGTCTAAGTCGTTTTTGATGATTACATTTCCTTGGTCTGTATTTATTCAAAAGGCACTATTCAGACCTGAGAATTGTTTCCAAACAGTAGGCATAAATGATTAGTAGTGCTTTCAGTCGTGCAGTTTGATACCTTTTCCCTTTAGATGTTTGTCTAGGTGTGAAGACTATGCCTTACATTGTGCATAAAGAACAGGTCTTAACTGCTGCAGCAGCTGAGAGATTTGGAATGATTTAAAGGTAAAACCAGTCACTTCCCATCGAATCATAAAATCATAGAATGGTTTGATTTAGAAGGCATCTGAAAGATCATCTAGTTCCAGCCCCCTGCCAAGGCAAGTACACCTTCCACTAGACCAGGTTGTTCAGAGCCCCATCCAACCTGGCCTTGAACCCTTCCAGGGATGGAACATTCACAATTTATCTGTAAGGTCTCATGGTAATCTTATCTTTTCCAGGGTGAATATCCCCAGCACTCTCAGCCTGTTTTTACAGGAGAGATCTGATCATATTCACAGCCCTCCTCTGGACTTATTCCAACAGGTTCATATCCTTCTTGTGTTGGAGACCCCAGAGCTCGACACAGTACTACAGGTGAGGTCTCACAAGAGCAGGGTACAAGGACAGAATTTTCTCCCTTGACCTGCTGGTCACACTGCACTTTCAGGTTCCTTAGATATTCTTGAGCCTGATCTTCTCCTACAGCTGAAAGATCTTCATTTTCTCAGCCCCTGCCTTTGTCTTCTCAACTTGGGCAGTGTCACTGGAGCACTTGTCAGTGAAGACTGAGGCAAAAAAATTCATAGTGTACCTCAGACTTCTGCATATTCATGTAACCAGGTCTCCCATTTCCTTCTGGGGACAAGCAGCATTTTCCCTTATCTTTCTTTTATCACTGGCATATCTGTAGAGGCTTTGATTGTTGCCCATGACATTTCTGGTCAGATTTAATTCTATCATGGCTTTAACTTTCCTTACATGGTCTCTAGTAGCTCAGGCAATTTCATTGTGAACCTCTTAGGCTACTTGTTCTGGCTTCCGTCCTCTGTAAACTTTCTTTTTGCGCTTGAGTTTGTCTAAGAACTCCTTGTTCATCCACAGAAGCCTCCTGGTAATTTTGCCTGACTTCCTCTTTGTTTGGATACATTGCTCCTGAGTTTGGATGAAGTGATTCTTGAGTACTAACTAGCTTTCTGAGGCCTCTCTTTCCTCCAGGGATTTATTCCCTGGTATCTTACCCAGCAAATCCCTGAAGAGACCCAAGTCCACTTTCCTGAATTCCAGGATAGGGAGCTTGCTGTGAGCCCTCCTCACTCTTGTAAGGGTCTCAAACGCCACCAATTTGTGGTCACTCCAACCAAGGCTGCCCTTGAGCTTCACCTTCCCCACAGTCCCTCTCCTTTTTGGTGAGAATGAGGTCCAGCACAGCACCTCTCCTCTTTGGTTACTCTGTCACTTGGAGAAGGAAGTTATCATCACTGCGTTCCAAGAACCTCCTTGATGGACCTGCTGTATTGACCCTCCAAGAGAAGTTCCCTGTTAGGACCGCTGCTTGTAAATGTGAGGCTGCTTCTGTCTGTCTATAGAGCACCTCAGGCACTCAATCTTCCTGGCTGGCAGCCTGTAGCAGGTGCCCAGTATAAAGTAAGCTGCCCCTGCTCTCCTTTTGATCCTGGCCCACAAGTTGTCTTCTCATCCATCCCAAGGCAGAGCTCTATACACTCCAGCTGATCACTGATGTAGAGGGTGACACTCCTTTGTTGTTTCCCCTGCCTGTCCTTCCTAAAGAACCTTCATCCTTCCCTCCCAACACTCCAGCTGCTGAAGCCATCCCACTACTTCTCTATGATCACAGCCCTGCAGGTGTGAAGAGTAAAACAGTCAGAGCTCTGGGTTATCAAATTCTCCAAATACTTTACGCCAGCTAAGGATGTGGAGTTGAGTAGCAGAATGCTGTGTAAGCCACTGCTGTGTAAGTAAATGCCAATGCTTCAAACACAAGATTTCCTGTTTTGAGCTTCAGTCTATCACCTATGTGTGACATAGTCTACTTTGCAGCTACTATACTACAGACTCTAAATTGTCTTCTAATCTTTCTAATTCAAAAGAAACTCAATCTGTTTAATTATTTAATGCTTTTCTAAAGAATCTAGGCATTTTACACTAGGCTCACCAGAATAAATGTTTGTCCCAGTCATGTGCCTTTGAAAAGAAGGTTCTTAATCATACCAGTAAAGAAAATATTTTGTGAGTACTGCAATTTGCTTTGCTGCTAAGTGACAAGCAGGATTTAAGTTTGGATAAAATAGGTGTATATATTTTCATTGTTGTAAACTTTTGTTTTGTTTTAATACCCATTATTAGTGTCCTTTACCATTTGACAACAACAAAGGAGCAACTTTTCTTGAGAGAAGACCTTTAGATTCCCTTTCTCTACTTCAAACAATAATTAAACAACCAGTGAATTGTCAAAGCCAAAAAAATCACTGTCTTTTAATAGAACATATTATGTACTGAAGTCTGTATAGCTCCTACATTCTGATAAATTTTAGACTTGCATCTATTTGGAAAAAAAGTAAGAAACAGTTGCTGCACGAATTTTGTTTCAGAAGAGATATGACTGAGTAGAGGGGCTGATTTTTAAGTGTGCAACAACCATAAGATGCATGTGAAATGAATACCAACTAATTTTATCTTTGTCACCACTAGAAGCAGTGTATCTGACAGCTTTTATAGTATTTGCTGGTTTTTTGACCAGAGTTTTCATCTCTGCTGATCCTGCTCCTCGATCTATACTTTCTTTTCCCCTATCTGATTTGACACCTGCTTCCAAATGAAATATGCTTTCTATCCTTTGATTCTTGAGTGACTTCTCTTTTCTTTTTTACCTTTTTTATTATTTATGTCTGCAAATTGTATTAAAACTCATATGACAGGCTTCATGTAATGCGGACATACAGGTTTGGGAACAAGGGGGATAGGGTTTCCTCACTCATTGCTGGGATATTTAGGTAATGGGCAAATGTCATTTAAGCAGATGTTCTCTGAAATGCAGAAGAGGTCTTGTATTGTGTCTCTGCTCCTCTTATTAGTGACAATGTGTCTTGAAATTTACCTGATGCTTTGATTCTTCTTCATTTTGTGTGCTGCAAAGCTGGAGGAAGGAAGCACATCCTACAATTTTACCACAGAGGACAAAAGAACAAATGTCTCAAATGAGAGAAGTGCTGAGAGGCCACCATTATGCATGGAGATGAGGAATGGCACAGCTGGAGTCATGCATACAGTTTCAGATGGCACTAAAGTGTTTATCTGGGGTTGGTGTGAGGGTGGAGGCAAGCACTGAATTGACATTTTTATTACTCTGGGAAATCCATTCCTAGTCCTTTAACCTTTGCCTTCCTTTAACGAAACTGAATATGTTCTTCAAACGACATTGTTCATCTATTTAAAACAAATTGTAAATCCTTTCCTGAATTTGGACTTGCATCAGAAATGGGGTAAGAGAAGAAATAAACCAGCTCTGTGAGACAAAGTAGGCAGAATCTGTATAACATGTACCCCCCTAAAATTAGTTACTGTCATCTTCTAAAAGCAGTAACATTGTATGAGTTGTCATCTTGATGTTAGACTGTCAGTTTGGCTCTAACTAAGCTGCCATTTAAGGTCAATTTGTACAGGGGGTAAGAGACTTATAAAAATAATCAACACCAGCTGCTTTCATCTATCATTTTCCAGTGAATTATTTTCTATTTAATTCTTACTGAAGTTTATCAACAATTTTTGTCATGGATATTTTTGAATTTCTTTTTTTTAGTATTTCTTTGTTCTGATAAATTTGCTTGCTAAAGATACTGTTTAAATTCATGGGCCACGCTGAAAAAATGTCGGTGACTGCAGGTGAGGACTCCGAGTCATAGATGCTTTTATAATCAGCTAAAAAGGAACAAATGCACACCTCCAGAACTGCGAATTTCTATACCTCTTCTGACAGTACATGCAAGACAGTATCATTTTTTGAAAGCATAATAGTATTTCTAGAATCAAAGATCTTACTTTCAAGATATCTTCTTTTCTGTTTGAAAGAATCTTCAATACACTGTGTAACTTTGTCATCCTTAAAAAACCCTGAAATTAAGAGAAACATTATATGATCCTAGCATCTATTATGCATCTTTTTATTTGTTGAAGGCTTGCTGTAAAGTCTGCTTATTTCCAAGGAATGAAAATTGCTTATTATCCCAGATAATGAAAGAGAATGTTGTCATCTATAATTCTTAGTTTAGGATACTTACTGTACCCTTCTATTATAAAAGGGTTGGCAGAAAAAGAGTTCAGTAAAAGAAGCAGCTCTTAAAAATTTGTTTAAATAAAAGAGGGATTTGTTTGCAACTGAGATTTGTATGTCTTTGACAGCAAAATATATTAGAACAACTTTCTTAATTGACAGACTGTAACCTGAATATGAATGCTATTTATTGAATACAGTTCATGTGTGTTAAAGTTATTTTTTCTCTGATCATGGAAGTGTGCTTCTATATATGCACCTAAGTATATAAGTGTACCCACCTGTCTATGTATGAGTGTGTAGGTGTATTGTATATGCTCTTATTTCTTTTTTTAACACAGAGCTTTTACAGTATCTAGACATATTTTCTAGTCTGCTCCTGTTTTATTTCCCTGATTAAACTCTTGCAAGCTAATCTTCATAGCATAAGAAGGTTTGCTTTAACACCCTCTGCCTAAATATGACAGTTCTATAAACAGCAGCTGTATGTGGTCAGTCGCGAGATCTAGAAATCAAAACTATATGGGCCATAGTCACAGCTCACGAGACAAACATGATGTGCTGGAAATTGACTGCCAGACAGCCTGGATTTGATAAGTTGCACTAGACTGTATGTCACACTTTCTACAGCAGTAGCATTTCACACACACGCACAAGTGTTTATACAATTAAAAAAAAAAGGAAAAAAAAAGAAAAAAAGGAAAAAAAAGAGGAGAAAATAAAGAAACCTACTGCAAAATCTATGATTAAAATTATTCAACTAGAAGGACATTTGTAGGAACAAATTTTTCAAATGTTTGTGCCTGAAAGGCTAGAAAACCAGTTTAGACCTAAACCCCGTGCACATCAGGTATTCAGAGTGGTTAGCTCTTTCCGCAGTTGCAGAAGTGAGCTTTAAAGATGTGACTGCAGTCAGCCAGCAACAATTTATGCCTACGTGGAAGAAAAAAGCTCAGCAGTAGAACTGTGAACCCGAAAAACTACAAGATTAAGAAAATGAGAACTTTTTTAATAAGGAAAATAATAGTGAAAAAGAGTATTACTATTGGTATCAGCAATCAGTATAGGAGTTCATAAAGAAGTCTCCTCCTGATATCAGTCATAGATTTTTCATCTAAGCCAAGATAGCTTTCATCCATCTCACTGACATGTCCTGCCAGGCTCAGGCTAACTCAGCCTCTGTTTTGGATATCATTGCAGGGATGTCAGACCTGAGAAAGAAGGCTTCAAAATGGTTGCAGATCATTTCCAAACACACACACGTGCACATTCCCCATGGTTAGCAGGTATAGCATATCCCTACAAGCACACAGGCACAGCTGGAAGCCAGCTTTTGACTTCTGTCTATGCCTAATTAAAATTATGCTAATTCTAACAAGATTAAAACTTTGTAGAACAAAACAAATAATTATGTTTTCCACAATGCTTCTTTATTCATCTATCCCTTCTCTTCACCTCCTGACAGAAGATAATGGAAAAGGTCTGATGGACAGTAAAGGAAAAGTGAAACTGTCCCTGGCAATTTTTCAAACATTTTTGTGTTTGAAATTGAAAAACACCCATGCTTTTCTGGGATATTCACATCCCATTTTTTTTCCAAATTCCAGCCTAGGCAAGGTGAAAATCACCTCAACCACATTGCGGCTCCTGCTAAATTCAATATCTTTGCATACAATACTGAGCTTTCAAAACTTTTTAGCCATTCTTCCCATAATTAAGGAGATCCTAATTATTTGCTTTTATGGTGTGCAAGAATGCTGTTGCTTTGTGAAGAGCTAGAAAGAAGTTCCCCTGGTGCAGGAGTTGACAAAAACTTTTGGGTCTCCATCTAATTAGGCTGTACACTGCTAGGAAGTAGGCATCATGCTGTGCTTGCTTGTTTGCATCAAGTCAGACACACTCCAGCACAGCTCAGGTGTTTTGTAAAATGCAGATACAAACCATTTTTTTCCTGAGATGGTGGCTGGTTGAGAGTGGGGAATGAGAGAAACGATTTGGTCTCATAATTCACCAGTGTTAGAGAAAAGAAGGAAGATTAATGTTTCAGCATTTAAATTGTTATAAGTTGTAAAGATTAGATGCCTTTTATTTATAATATCTCTATTGTTTTATTTGGGAATTAGAAAGGAGGAATCTTCTTTGCTGTGCAGCCATGGCTGTGAAATTGATCTTCAGGGGGAGGTAATCTTGGCAGAATTTGGAGCAACAGAATGTATGTTCCTTTTCTGAAGCCATTTGATGTTATGAAAACTGGATGCTGTACCTAGGATGATAGAAAAGTCCGTAATTTCAAGATAGTCCCACCTCAGCCGTTGTGTTTTCTAGTATTTCAGCCTACAGTCTGTGCTGAGAACTGGAGTCCACAAATGGAAAGTAGAGTGTAAAACAACTGGAAATTCTGGAATAAAAACCTTAACTTCATCCATCTCCATATATTTGACTGTTTTGTAGTACTACCAGCTTACAAAGTTGCTGTAAGCTCTTTTGCTGGATATGTGCATTCAAGAGCCTTCTTCTTGTGTTACATTTTTTTTTCCCAAAACGATAACATGGTGCTGGGACTGAGGAAGGTCAAGAAATACAACTCTTTGTAGTTTGTGCACACACACACACACACACACACACACACACACAAAATTAGCCAGAACTCACACAGACTGCAAGCACAATAAGCCTTTATTGGAATCTGAATTTGAATTCTTGGGTACAAAAGCCATCTCTGTGCTGTCAGCCCATGGCCTCCAATATTGCATGGTCAGTGGTTCTCACAGGTGGCACACATTTGGCAGGACCCCCTCACGAGCTCTGCTGTGGCTCCGTGGCTACAGCAAGCCCCTGCAAGTCCCTGGTTTGGCTGAGAGCTGCAAAGCACCTGATCATCTTGCTTTGCTCCTCATGGGGGCTGACAGTTTTACCTGGATATTTTACTTTTTGTCTGGATGCTGACACCTTGGAAATACCCACAGAGCTCATCTTTAGGCCTCTCAGATGTTGTGAATCCCACCTCACATCACTCCCGTATCCAGGGGATTTTCACCAGGCTCTGGGAGAGAGGAGGATTTATTATGATTAGGGATGCTCTGCTACAGCTTATGCCATTTAGTTGCCTTCAACCAAAGGACAGAAGAGAGGGCAATCAATCCTAATGCTGTGACCTGGAGGAATTATTTCAGAAGAAGAGGGTGGAAATTTGGTTAAATTATAATTTTTGAGAGTGGCAAGGAAATGGTCCTAATACCATCAACTGTCCCAGCCTGCTTGATTTGGGCTGTTGGGGTCCAGGTCAGTAGGTCATCTTTGACTACAAAAGAGGATCATTTCTACCTTAATGAGGCAAAGATGGCTTATTTCCGTCTAACAGATGGCAGTGGATATGAGTCATGCATCTGTCTGGGATGTATTTCTCTGAACAAAGTAATTTGACCAGCAGTTTCCAGTAGCCCCATGCTCTTCCCTATGGCTTCAAAGTTTGTACGTGCTTTATAGACTCTGACCATTTACTATTATATCGCATTTGGGAGGAAGGAAATTAAACATAGTGCTAAAAATATATTTATTTACATTTGGGAGCACCACTTTGTTTCAAATCACAAAAGCACAAACGTGGAACCTGCTTGAAGTTCTTATATTGGTTTTTTGGTCTTCATCCTTTTTTTTTTTTCCTGGCATTACTCCAACCTGCAATGGGAAAGGAAGCAGAGGATGCTCAAACTGTTTATGTATTTATGGAGCTATTTGACTTTTAACAAGTTATTCTGAGATTGCTGGACTTCTTGCTAATGATTTTGTATCTTCTAATTATTCAGGAGCTTTGGTTGGGATCTTCGCTGCAGTGATCCTGCAGTGTGTATTACTTGAAGTCTGATAAAGTGAACTTTCATGTTGGAAGTGGTCTCTCGGATTGGCCAGAGCATGCAGAGAGTTTTTCTCTGCTGCCAGTTTATGAGAAACTTGCAGAAAATTATCTTTGCGCTTTCTACCTCTCTTCACAGTGGAGGTGAGCCACAGGATTCAAATGTGTATATACACATTTGTACACAGTGGAACTGTTCAAGCCTTGCTTCCAGAGGGAATCGAGCTAGAATGATATGATGACTCTGGGGCTGCAAGGATTTTCATTTCTGACATATTGCAAGCTGACAGGTTCAGAAGCAGGGTCTGTCTCCAATTTGATTTTAGAAGCTGATTTTTCTTTTGATTTTAAGAGCTGCTTTCTGAAAGAAGTAATGGATTTTTAAGTGAAAAACCAACTTGCTCAAAGTATTTTTTTTAAGTATTAAGTGTTTTTTTTTTTCTTTTGGTATCTCTGAAAATCATCCGAGGGTTTTCTTGAGAATGCAGGATTAGTCTGGGATATGGCATTAACTATTTCTTCCTTAAGCAAGTTGGAGCAAAGATAGTAAAACACCTGGTGTTTTTCAACTTCTGCTGTAAGTGGACTGAGCTTTCCTTGAGCTTAGTAGGTTAAGTGAAATAGAAACTAGAATGAGGAACAAACCAGCAATCTTTACCATGTAACAGATTATTTTGATACAGGTCTAACTGGAGAAAGAATACAAATAAATATTCTATGTACATCCTTGAGAAGGTAATTTCAAGACATTTGTATCCAAATTTCTAAGGCAGTACAGGTTACATGGCTGCAGTGTGTATTAGTGTCCTCTCAAACTTTCAAATCTGCCAGTAATTTCAACCAAATTTGACTGGAAAGTAAAAAATCTGAAGGACAATAGAGCACATAGCAGTAATTATTCCATTTCACAAAGGTAAATATATCCTTATGGGAAAAAAATTTTCTCCACATCCTTTTCCAGTTAGACTGGCATGGTTGATAAGTGAAGTGCTTTTAAATAGCACCTTCCCTCCCATTTTTGGAGTGTCCCTTGCTGGAGACATTCCAAACCAATCCAGATACATTCCTGTGTAACCTGCTCTAGGTGACCCTGCCTTGGCAGGGTGGTTAGACAAGATGGCCTCCAGAGGTCCCTTCCAACCCCAGCTATTCTTTGATTCTGTGATTTCACTGTTGTTCCCGGAGCTGTGAACTTTGCAAGACTCACAGACAGTTGAGTCTAAGCACCTGAGTTGACAGCAGTTTCACTCCTGTTGGAATAATTCTGCAGATGTAACAAAACAAAGCAAAATAAGTTTTTTAAATGCATTTGGTGCTTTTTTCATTTAAAAGATGACCATCAGGTTCATCACCAAAAGCTAGATTAGTTGTGGAGAAAATGCTGTGAAAGAAGAGAAATGGATTGTTGTTTACAGGGATTCACATGTTTTCTGGACAGACTTTGGTACACAGAGGGGCATGGTCTAGGGACAGTTCTGGTACACTAGATGCTATACCAAAGCTCAGTTGTTTGAGGCATGTATATATATAAGTAGCCCCTGTGTCTTAGATCTGGCTAAGCTGCCTGGCTAGACGTTGGACGGACACTAGAATATGTGTGCCTTAAGCCTTGAAATCTGAACAAAATCTGTATAGTCCTAGGATTAACTTTAGTCCTTGAGATTTGTCCTTACTTCCGATTACCCTTTCCCAATTTTTATCTAGCATGAACATGCTGAGCTGCAGCCCATTTCTCAGGTGCATGCGGTGCTGTAAACAAATTATCTTTATTCTCTGCTAAATAGAGCAAGAAAATCTTCAAACCTGCCTAAAATAACAACTCCTCTCTATACTCCCAGTGTGAGTTCTTTTCATTCTGTGACAACCTGAGCTGCTTCTGCAGCTCATGTGTTAACTCTTGTTTGGCTTGTCCATGGGGATCTTCTTTCTTTACTTCCTTCCCTATCTCCCTGGTGCTGTTTTTTTTGTTTTTGTTTTTGGTTTGGTTTGGTTTTTTTTAGTCTGTTTGCTTTTCCTTCACCTGTGTTCCATGTCTTTATTCTGCCTGTGGTAACCCTTCCTGGCTCCAAACTCTCTTCCTATGGCGTGGTGAGCCTCTTAAACTTCAGTTTCTTCTCTCTCAAGAGTTTTCATCTCAGCAGATAACCATTAAGATTTAATTACTAACTGCTGCCTAAGTTCTGGATAGGTTGTAATGCAGACCTTGGTCAGCAGTACATGTGCATGGGGATATCCCAAAATACACTTCTTAGTAACAGCTTCATAATATCAGCCAGAGATAATAGACTGTGCACAGACTTTCCTCTGCCTAGAATGTAAACCAGCGCTTCCTTGATGGCCTGTGATGCAGCTATACAAACACACTGATTTTCTTCTTCCTCTAGCTCATTTGCTCAGCACTCAAGCACTAATTTAGAATGATGGATCTGGTTTTAATCCAGATGGCTTGATGTAGTGGTTTCTCTCTCTCTCACTAACTCCCTCCCTCCTCTCCTTATCCTGTAATTTCTTGGCATTATTTGGTTCTGTTTTGCAACCTTTGGTAGGACAGGTATTATTCTGCTTTCTCCTTTACTGGATATCTGACATTTGTGCTGCCACTGTCTGCTGAGTCAAGTCATTCCCAGAGATGTGGTCTTTAAAGGCAGCTCTGCATTCAAGAGGCACAGATTGTCTCATGATGTGGCATCACTCCTACAGGTAGCAGGTATTTTCCTGGCAGCTTGTCTTAAGCTTAGAGTGGAATAGCATAACTGATAAGGGCTAAAGATGTCTGCAATACGTTAGTAGAGCTCTGTGAAGAAACTTATGCAGCATTTGTTTGTCTCCAGCTCTGCCCAGTATTGTAATCATGATATTGGTAATCTACTAGGCACTTCTGAGAATTAAGGAAAAAAATACAGCAAAACTGCTCATACTCTCAAGATGTATGTGTGAAGATAATGAATATTATTATCCTCTCTTTAAAAACTGAGAGGCTGTGCATAAATGATTTACTTAGGGCCCCAAAGGAGCCTGTGTTTGACTAGGGAGCTGAACTTTAATTGTACCTGACTTTAATCCTGTGTTCTGACTGTACCTCCCTCATTACCTACCTGTCCATTTTCATTAGTGCTCATATCCATCAGCCTCATTAATAAATATGTGAGGGTGTTTTATCATGGCTACGAAACAAGAAACTTAATTGAGACCTGGTCTGGAAATGTTTACTTGCCTCAAACACATATTGCCCAAAACTGCTGTCATTTACACTGAATGCCAGCTATGTTATGACATTAACCATGACTCAGTTAATGTCAGCCATTAACCTCAGGTTATGGTCACAGAACCACAAGTGACTGAAATACTGTTTTTCTAAGAGACTAGTGCCTGCAGCTGGAAATTACTGTCCCCAGAGAGGACAATCCTGTGAC
This sequence comes from Phainopepla nitens, assembly GCA_013400175.1. Taxonomy (NCBI): domain Eukaryota; kingdom Metazoa; phylum Chordata; class Aves; order Passeriformes; family Bombycillidae; genus Phainopepla; species Phainopepla nitens. The sequence goes on from VXBQ01008310.1 coordinate 1,173,531, forward strand.
AATTTCAGTCAGTCTAAGTCAGTGTGTCCATGGTTCTGCCTTTATTGGCAGCTCCTGAAAGATGTTTCCATTCCTTTTCTTTCACTGGCACCTTCACCTGTATGCACTTCAGGATGAAACGGTTCAGTAAGAATAATCCCTCCAAATGTGAGAAATGTGAGGGTTTTTTTGGTGGTTTTTTTTTTTTGGTTGGTTGGGGTTTTTTGTAATTATTATTTTTTAAAGGGCTATTTTGATTCTCTGAACTGGCTTATTCTCCAGTCATTCAAGAAGCAGTGCTGGTGCATCAGAAAGTACAAAATCATTTACTGCTCTGGTTTATGTTGTCCAGCAACCTCAGCTGAAAGTCTGATAGTTGTCCACAAGGGCTGGGAAGCTCCCAAGTCCTTGACATGCAAAATAAGAACAACTAATTTGAACGCCACTGAAAACTTGCTAGGAGTAGACAAATGATCAGTGTCTGTCTCACATGAAGAGCATTAACTTCTGTTAGCTAGCTTACTTGATGATGTGAAATGATCTCCTACCCTACCAACAGAACTTGTGTTGGACTTGGGAACAGTGACTGAGAATATTATAAATCTGGTTACCAGCTCCAGCTGAAGTTACTGCCTGAGTTCATCAAGGGATGTGTTTGCTTGGTGATTGAGAGTTAAAACAGAAATATGTGATAAGTTAAATTGCTTCCCCTGGTTATGAGTAGACCTGCTCTCAGAAGTAGACCTGCTACTTGCTCTGCTACCCAGTAACAAGTTTTTGCAGGGGAGGCAGGGGATGGAGGCTGGGAAAATAACTTCCTCAGCTTACCTTAGAAGGAATGTACCAGAGTCCTTGACAATGGTTTAACACAGTTGCCACCTGCAGCTACTGCTGGAGAAGAAATTCTCACTTATGGGAGGCATATTTATGAAGGATTATTTCAGCAGCACTGAAATCTAGAAAATACAGAGGAGAAAAAGAATGTTTTTTTTATTTGCAGCAAAATATAATTTCAAGTTTGAATGGAATAGTTTATGAGTTTAGATCAAGTTTAGTTAGAGGTTTGGCAGAAAAAAAGAAGAGAAAATAATGTTTACTTTTAATTTAAAAGACTTTGCTCTTTCTCTTCAGAAGCATTTATTAATCCAGCTGTCTTTGCTTATGTATTACTGCCCTAACCTTCTATCTAGGTGTATTACAGAGTTGGTTTATGAGCTCCTGTTGCAGCTGATCTATTTTGAATAACTAATAAAATACTAATTTGAACAGAAGTACTTAAATCATCAGTTTATAAATTCAGTCAGTCTTCCTTCAGTTTATTTCTGTGATTAAAGACTGAGCTGGGTTAGGGACTAAAGAACTTTCATACCTGCACAGGAGCTTTCATTCAGCCTTAAATGAAGGTTCTCATTGCACCTAAGGGAATCTAAGCAGTGACTTGCTGACCTTAATAACTCCTTTTTATCTTGTCCCTCACACCAAAACCAAGGTTAAACCAAACCAAACCAAGCCAAGCCAAAAAAAAACAAAACAAGGCCATAAAACCAGTGATTTATTGGATCTGCCTTAGCTCCAATAGCTTAGATCCAATAGCTGGATGAGGGTCTTTATAACAGTTAGAAAAGTACCATAGCTTGTGGGTAAAGGAGAGGACTGCACAGACAAGAATGGGCCTTTAGCAGATGTGGCTTAGACCTGCTGCATCTGTTGAAGCTGTTGGGAAACAGGATATCAGGGAACAACAGAGCCAGATGCAGCAGCAGTTGTGGAGAGCTGTGTGTGTGGGTGACAGCATGGCCAGCATGGCAATGCCCTCACACACACACACAGGTTGCAGCCCTGTGGGACCCCAGCAAGATGAGCAGAACAGGTCCAGTGATAGTACCAGGGTCAGCCCCAGCCCAGCTTGCTCTGTGGGTCCATAGGGATGGGATAGTCCAGGGACTACCTGGAAATAAATCCAGGTCAGGATCAGCAAGGTGCATGGCCAGTGCAGACACATGGACAAGTGGCTCAGGCAAGGACCTGAGTGTAAATGCAGCTCCAGAGCAAAAAGAGGGGAGAGGGGACCAGCAGCTCATCCTGTATAACCCTCTCACAATATCCTGGTCCCTGGTCCCAGGGTGGCTGTGCCATGCTAGCACTGGCTTTGAGGGCAAGCAGGGAGTCAGTGGGTGAGAGGAGCTTGCAGAGCCTGATGGCACCCTCAGGACCAAGCACTGGATACCGAAAATGAGCCCATAGTCTCCTGGTATAACAACAGGTTTATGTTACTCAGCTGAGCTCTCTTCTTCCCTTGACCATTTTTGTCCTCTCCCACCTATCTGTTCAACTTTTGCTTCAGCTTTGCTACTGCAGGCTGGGGTGCCAGGCTCTTAAGTAGGTTCCTGAAGCCTTGCTGGTCAAACAAACAAACAAACAAACCAACCCAACAAAAACCAACCAAACAAAAACCAACCAACCAAACAAACAAACAAAAAAAAAACCCAAACCCAAAACATCCCAAAACAAACACAAAGAGTTTCCCCAAACCTTTCAAATCTCCTCAAGCAAACCTATCTAATTGTTGGGAGGATTGTTGGGAACATGGGCACTTAAATTGCCCTCACTGCTAAAGAAAACATGGGATTAAGACAAAGCATCAGTCACAAGACAGGTTCTTTGTGGATTTTAGCCTCCTAATATGGATGTTTCTCTTCCTGCTATGCTCACTTCATGTGTTTAATTTGAGAGTACATTACCTGTTCATGTTCTTCATCAAAGTGCCTTCATTTACTTAGAAGAAAAATTCATTAAAAAAAAAAACAAAAAACCAAACAAAACCAATAAAGCAAAGCAAAACAAAATAATAATGAGAAAGCCATAGGTGGGCATTTGCAATAGATTGCTTCCTTCCTCTGCCTCCAGTGGTGTTTTCAAGTCCATGAAATGTATTACAGTGCTTCAGGTCACTTTGCTGAAGCCACCTTCTATAATGTTACAGGGTAAATACAGAAGACTAATAATAACATGGACTGATGATGCACAGAGGGATGTACCTTAGAGGGCACATAGAAACAAAGGTGTTTTCCTAGGATTGTGCTGAGGAAAAGATTAATTTGACATATAAATCTATTACATAACTTAAATGTGCTGTAGTATCACTGCTAACAGTAAAGACAACAACTTCACTCTCTGAAGTTTTCTATGTCACTGCACAGCAATTATCTGGCCTGTCTCTATGGTCATTGTGTACTGTGGCTGTGTTTCTAGTTGTTTAAGAATAATGTAATTATTAAATGCATTAGAGCTGCATAGGCTTTTCTAGTGGGAACTCCAGAAAAAACAGAATCCAAATGCTTTTATGGCCTCAATATCTATAAAACTAACAAAATGCTATTTTAATCCCAAAAATCTCCCAGAGAGAAAGCTCTAGTTTTAGCTATGTCTTGTGGTCCTGAAAAGTTTTCTTCTTCCTCTTATCAAGGCTGCAGAATGCACACAGCAGTAGATATGCTTGACGTTATCTGTAGGAGGATAAAAGCCCACACAGCAGCTACTCTGTGCTGGACAATTTTGAAGCTGTTGGGAACAGTTTCTGTCCTTTCAAAGTATTAACTGCATGCACATCAGGGGCTGTGGTACTGTCTGGTCTAATTTAATCACTGCAATGTGGAAGATAATCTTTCAGACTACCACACAGCGTGGGATTTGGGTCTGGCACCCTTCAGTTTTGAACATCAGTGCTCCAAGACAGCATCCCTTACAAAAATAGAATGCAAATATAAAGAAAGAAACAGAGCTGATTATCATAAATTCAAGAACTAAAAATGAGCAGAAGAGAAAATAAGAAAAAAAAATTACATGGCTCAATATTAAACTGAAGGTTGTTCAAGATTTTACCAGTGAAACTGAGAATTTTTCTTTTTCTAAGGCCCTCATAACAGGCAAAGTATTGTTAAAAAGTTCCATGAGGTAGAATTAAGATATCTTATGATCTGTCATTATTTTCTCTTCTTCCCCCAAACCCAAAAATCTGTGGTTACAGAGAATAAGATATTCACTGAAGAAACAAGTAAAGCTTGTTAGGTAACAAGTGCTGAATAATATGTGTTGAAATCCAGTGTAGAAATATGTGCTGTATTTTAATGTGCATAAAACTTTTAACTTATGGAGTGGCATTTAAAAACCCCATATTAATAAACAAGTTTCCTGTCATGGAATGAGTATAATCATAGTCTAACGTTTTTTGTTTAGCTCGCTTAACTGTGACTAGCATTCAGATGCCTGTTTGATGGATGGCTTAGAAATTATGTAGATGTTTCTGTCAGGCAATAAGACGCACTAAGGGTCTTTTAAAGTTTCTTTGTTAAAGGAAACAGGTTTTTGTAGACTCACTGCCACAGTAGTTGATTAACTTACATCCATTCAAAACGTTCAAGCTGTCAATACAGTGCTTAATTTGGATAAAAAAAACCTAAAGAAAGTTTGTGTTCTCCTAAGCTTTCCTGCAATGTCAATTAGCAAATAAAAGCTACCCAGCTTCTCTGTTTCTTGCCAGTTGCCCATCACAACTGCAGTAAAACCACCTCAATGGATAAGGGCAGTAAACTGTATGAACTCCCCAAATCACAGAAACTTACAATCATAGAAGCACAGAATGATTGGGGCTGGAAGGGACCTTAAAGATCCATCTAATTCCAATCCCACTGCCAAGGGCAGAGAAACTTTCCACTAGAGAGTTTCCAAATATCTGATCTAAACCTACTCCCATTTCAGTTTAAAGCTGTTTGCCCTTGTCCTGTCACCACCTGCCCCTGTAAAAAGTCCCTCTCCAGCTCTCTTCTATCACCTTTAGGTGCTCAAAGGTGCTCTAAGGTCTCCTCAGAGCCTTTTTTTCTCCAAGCTGAACAAGCCCAGCTCTATCAGTCTGTCTTCATAGGAGAGGTGCCCTGTGCTCTGATCATCAATGATTAGGAAATGGTCTTATTATAAACTTTGGTACATAGGATACATTTAGTATGTGTAGACATAAAGCAGACAACTAGACATAGCTTTTTGCATTTCAGACCTTTGGAACAATGGTATCTGAATTTAATGTTAACATTTATTTATGTTGCCACTCACACATTTCAGGGTGGGACAGCTCCCACATGTTGCAGAAAAAGATGACTGTGAGATTTAAAAGCAGACACATCCCTTCAAATTATAGGTACTCAGGTGCATATATTGCTGTGAACAGGCTAACTTTTTTTGAGGAAAAATAGAGCCATTATGCATATATGGGGGTGATATAGAATAACATTCAAGGTCAAGGCTGTGCATTACTTCACTGAAAAATGCATTCTATCAAGATATTTCAATGGCTGAATTTGTCACGAAAAGACCACTTCTCCTCCAGCATCATCTTTTCATGCACAATTTTTTATCAGGCTAATTCCTGATGATTTTGCCAGGAGATGCATTTTCCTTTAGGCAACCTCTCCCAGCAGTGGTCAGCACATATCATATCAGAGCTGAAAAAGCCAGATAGTTTCTCATAAAATCAGAGCTGTAGTATAGTAAGTATTATGTATGTATTATATCGAGGTTGGGATTGTAACAGACACTATATTAAAATGTATAATTATGTTATTGCTAAATCCTCATTCTTAAAAGGAAAAGGCAAGAAAAAATTAATTTCTTCTAAATATTCAGTATTTATTGTGCTTTATAAACTGCTTATAAAATTAAGAAAAATTCAACTCACTCTTAAAATTGTCCTTTTAAATTTGGAATTATATTTCCTATCACAAACTTTAAGCCAAAGCTCTAAGAAGCTGAGGATGTCTTGATCAAAAAAACCCCAAACTGATCAGAGCTATGTAAAATCTTAAGCAATAAAATGATAAATAGAATATTTTAAATTATTACTGAATGATACAATATTACCCTTATTACACCTAGACATAATATTACTCCCACTGTGCATTGTACTTGTTGTTTTTCAAAATAATATGAAAAAAATTAAGAAATTACATGGATTAATCTTTCAACATTTTGAAAATGTTCAAAGCCCATATTAATATTTCCCTAAAAGAGTTTAGATTTGCTTAGACAGCCAGTCATTCTGAGCATTTTTTTTTTTATCAGTATTATCTTTTTGGTGCATTTTCCATGCACTGAATACCTTACCCAGGATAAAACTAGTGATGCCACCCATATGTTAGGGAAAGACAGCAAAGAAATTCAATTCACCGTTCATCCTGTCCCCAGAATTTCAGCTGATGATCAGCAGAGCTAGCTAGCAGGCACACACTGGAGGAGATTTAACCTGTGACACCGCTGCTATTTCAGACCCCAGCCTTCCCTAAAGTTGAACAAGTAAATTTATGACAATTTTACTGTCAAAAAGAAGACTTGGATTTTTTAACATATGCTAACAGGGGCATATTATTAAATATATATATATAGCTATTAATAGCTGAGTTTTCAAAATAGCAGGGATATCTTGAATTCAGCTCATGGAAATATAGCTGGCACAATTTTTTTCCCCTGTGTTCCAACTGGGCTGGCTTGCTTATGTGTGCACTGTGTGTATATGTATATATATACATATATCTCCAATTTATAGCAATGTATTTGCATCCCAGCAGTATTGCTTGAACAATAAAGTATTATTCAAGGTGAATAAAAAACCCTATAGCCCATATTGAAATATGCAGCTAATTTCAGGATGTATCTCTCCCTCCTCATCCTTTTGAAATTCACATTTTCGGTGGGACAAAAGCGTGCACACGGCCGCTTACTGCAGACATGCTGTAAACCAGGACCATGACTTACTGTATGTGTGGGTAAGGAAATGTTTCTAGTTTTATCTTTGAATAAAGGAAGGGGTCCTGGCACAAGCCATGAATGCTACTTTTATATTAATAAATGCCCTTTTGTTCTTGCTCTGCCTCATGAGAGTTTTTGCAATCAATCAAAGTTCGGACCCAAACCCTGCCACCTCACAGTACAGAACACTAAACAGATATTTATAGCTGAGGCAGAGTACCAATCACTGGTGTCTGGTGTGGCTGGCACACAGCACTAAGTCATTTATATCGGCACTTACTACTTACCCAGAAATTTGGTTGCTGCGTGTTGATACTGAAATTCACACATCTCCTACTATCTGCATTGTGTAAATACTACTCTTTTTTGACTTCCCTTGGTAGATGTCCATCTCTTACACAGGGAACTATCTCCACCTCTGGTAGAGAAGAAATGTCAGAAGTATGGCCAGGAGAAGGATAAAAAGAAGGTTTTTTGTGTTGATTTCAACTCTTTGAGTCAGTGATGGATGAAAAGGCAGCTAGCACAAGCTATCACAGCAGCTGAGGGAGTTGTAAATATTTTCAAACCAATCCTTCTTTCATCTGCAAAGAAAGAGATGGTTTGGCTTAAAAAATGAAAATAGAAATATGCTTAAGGAGTTTCAGCAAATCTTAGCTGAAGGAAAACTGCAAAAGTAGGACAGAAAGCTGCAGTGGTATTATCAAAAAGTCATGCTGTCATGGTTGCACACCAACTTCTTTCTGCTGAAGTAAAAAATTGCTTGATTCTGATGGCTGTAAAATATTCAAATGATCAGGTTTGTTTTAAAAACAAGTGGAAACGTCCTGCCTGCAGTGGAAGCAACTACAAAAGTTGTGATTTGTAGCAAAAGACATATGGGCATTTTCATGGAGTGTACGTGCTGGCTGCTGTTAGCAGTCGTGGTGATGTACTGGGCCCCTTGGGAAAGCTGTTGCATGGTTTTGTTAGGGGAGAAAATACAAGCCATATCTATGTTTGTGATGATTCCCAGCTGGCTTCCCTACCAGTGACAGAAATAATTAGCATAAATAGATTTTTGAGGTCTTTAATGCCTCTGACAGTATATTGCACTGAGAATACATTTCCAGAAAATCATACAACTTGTAATAACTTCTTTATGTTTCATATGTGATTTATTACTACTTATTATTTATTATGATTTTTTCAATTGTGAATATATTTGCACTGAAATACTCTTTAGGGAAGGGTTGCCTCAAAGTGGAAAATGAAGTAACTGTGAAGCGACTGCTCCCAGTACAGAATATACCAATTATGTTGGCAGAATATATCTATTGCAATTCAATGTATAGCCCTGTGATTTGGCTTACTTCCTAATCAGTTTTTAGCTATGGAATTGACATGTTCAGTGGCATTACTGTCTGCCAGCTATGATGTACCATAAAACAAAGGTCTGATCAGATTAAAAATTTTCACCTGCAGTTTTTGTGTGTGTCATGAATACACTCATCAAATCAGGCCTCTCTGTGTGTTCACAATAAATAGGAATAGTTTAATGGCTGCAAATAAACTGAAGGAGAGATGGTCAAGTAAGTGCAAAAAGACAGATTATTTCTCAGATTGTGACTCCATATAAATAGCACATGTAAATGTGCATGAACACCCTTTATCATAGGAAGGACATTAAGTATGGCTGACTAAGCCTTCAGCTGTGTGACAGACCTGGTTTTTCATCTCCATCACAGAATGCTTTGTGATGGCTTCATACAGGCACCTTTTCTGGTGCTGAAAAAGTAGAGAGTGTAACTGTCTAAGTGCTCTTTGACTGGTGATGATGAAAGTGTCTATTATGCTATCTATTCACAACATGCACTTAAAGGTGAAATAATTTATATATTGACATCATTTTGCAACCAGAAGTTCTAGACAGGTAGCTCTCAGGAAAGAAAATTTTTGCTAGAAAAGCCAGGATTTCAGTAGTGGAAAGGCAAAGAAAGCAGGATTTTTGTCTTTAGCTGCTGTTGTCCATTATACAACCAACATTAAAGGTGCCAATATATTTATCTGCAAAATCTAACAGTTACAAATTACAATGTTGAGGTATTTGATATATATGGACAGGTTCACTTGTGTTCTTTGGTTGCTTTCTGCTGTTCCAGTAATACAACAGAGCCATAAACCCAGCCGGATTTACAGCTGCTTTGTTTGCTAGAGCAATGAAAAAGGGGCCAGGGTGTCTCTGTGAAAATGGCTCATATTCTGCAGCCTAGATTCTCAACAATAGGGTCTTAAATCTACATTTAGGTGATTAAATAAGTGGCCTTCTTTTCTGAAGTGCTGAGCCTACTTGTGTCCCACTGATCCACTAAAGAAACTTGAGTTTAATAGTTTCTGATGTGCAAAACTCTAGCTGCAGTGGCCTCAGCTGCGGAATGAAGGACTGGTTTGGAGATGGTGCTTGTATAGACTGTGGAACAAGTTTTCCAAATTGCTGGATGAGGTGTAGTCCTAGGACTGTGTGGCAAAGGGATGATTAGGTGACAAATGCTCGACACTCAAGATGTAATTGTCCTGATTCAATGCTCAGCAGCCTGAAAATCAGAATGTACCTGAGTAAGCCTAAAAAAATGTGGCAAGGGTAATTCATTCTTATACAAAATACACATATTGTTAACAGCAAACTGTCACCTCTTTAAAGTTGGACAAGAAAATGCAACACCACATCAACATGTCTTGCATCTTCTGTCCGTGTTTTCTAGCTATGGTCCTTGTTGTGTTTACTTCTGTGAGGTTGGCAAGGATTTCTCGATTCTGGAGAATGCGTTAAAGCTGCACCTTACTTTAACCAAGAAGGAAATGGACATTGCAACAGGAGAGAAAAAATAAAGGTAGTTTAGATTTTGGATCGCTTCCAAATCTGAAAGCAAATCCTTTGGTAGGGAATGTAGATGGGGGAAAAAAAAAAAGTGAAAAATATGGCAACAGTGCTCCTTCAAAATGATTATTATTTTTAAACCCTCTACTTTGGGAGTGCAATACACTGTTATTAACTTTTGGGGTCAAACTAGATAGTTGGAAGCAGACTGGTTCTGAAACAGAATTTTTACAGTCAAATCAGAAAGATTTGTTGCAGTATAAACTTCTTGAACTATTGAACTTTTCCTCCTACGCATTAAAGGACCAGATCTGAAATTTGTTCAGATCGGTACAGAACAACAGACTTCAGCTCAGTGCAATTTATTTATGTCAGCTGAAGATATGATTTTCTCTGCTAATTTTTCTAGTTCCTATCAGTGGAAATGGACCCATGATCCAAGTATTTTAGAATTTAAGCAATGCAGCTTGCATAGGAAGGTTAATTTTGCACAAGTCCTCTGCTATTAGACAGAAGATGTTAATTTACCTTGATTTTCTATGCATTTGTGAGATTTTTTCCTGTTCCCTTCAATTTAAAAATAATTTTTAATTCTCAATATCATGGAATAATTTTTAACTGGATAGGAAATGTGACATCCTAATTTGCCGAAATGCACAATAAATAAGAAGGAAACTGTAAGCACAAAATGTAATAAATGTAGTCTAGATTTCAAGTATTTGCGTTAGCTATGATTCAATAAGTCAAATGCTTATTTTTATTTCACTGCTGTAATCTAATGGACAGTAACTTAAAAACTAAGTTTATCACACCAGCCTGTCACTGAAGCAAAATCTAGTATGGCCATTCTAGTTCAGGAGGTTAAGATAAGGGCCCCAGGGTTGTTGAAACAAATGCATTACAAAATGGAAATGATTCTCCACTGAAAATTTCCTGCAGCAATTTTTATGCTTATCTGAGAAACTTTAAAATGGAGTAGAGCATAGTCAATCTTAAACTGAATAGAACTCAACCCCTCCAACCTAAACCCCCACCTAAACTGGCCTCCCCACCGCAAACCAACTCTCCCACCCAGTGTCTTCTTTCTCAGCTTTGAAATGTAGTGTATATGAGCAGAGAAGTCTGAAATACTTCCCCAGTCTGGGAAGCATGGATCTAAAACATTTTGTCATCTTCTGTTAGAGCCAAGAATTCCTTTAGTACCTTTGCTTCAAAGATAAAGTGATACACAGAGCAAGGTTCAGGGGAGGCAAACTTGCTGCTGTTCCACACGAGCTTGGTCCCCTAACAGAGCATCCTTGAGGGGATTCCTTCATACAGTTCCTAACCTTAAGCCAGGTTTTCCAAAAGCTTTCATCTGTAGCAGAGCAGAATGGGGTATCACAATATGTGTGTTTGCCCTCAGGAGGCATGGCAAAGGTTAGGAGACATTATTGACCTGCAGTGTAATAATGTCCCTCAAGACTAACCTTAAAACTTTCAGTTCTGAGTCAGTAAGACTAGCTGTATCTTTTCTATGTCTCTGGGAATATTACAGCTTTTCATAAAACTATGTATAAAGAGTACTGGAAAAGGGCAAGAGGAAATTGCCATCTTCTGTGAGACAGGCCTGCAAGGCACACACATACTTGGTTTAAACAAATCTCTCTTTGTTAAGACAGTTGGTCAGACTTGTATTGCCAACATCAATATAATCCTGACAATGCTAGGAAGGAAGAATCTGGCTACATCATCATCCTTTCATTTCAACAAATAGAGTGAAGCTTAACATACATCCTTACTGGATTCATAGTTGGTGTATATCGGCTTGCAACTTCGAATTTGATGGAACTAAAAATCTTTGCATTAGTTGAGATTCTGGCCACTACTTTAGATTACAGGAGCAATTGTCAACATTGCTAAAATCTTTTTAAAAGAAGAATGCCCATTATTTTTCCAAATTAGGGAAATACATAGTTTCCATAAGGCGTATCAGATTACAAGACCTATCTCTTTTTCTAGGAAGGTTTATTTTGGAGGCCAGAGATGCCTAATAAATGGTGTAATGTCCTTCATCTCAGCTGAAAAGACAGACAAGCAGAGTTTTCATTCAAAATGAGATGAGGCTTGCAGAAGAGGTTCTGAAGAACTTTTAAGTCATTTAGAAACACATCCAGTGGAAATTTTCCTTTTTGGATTCCTGGTCTTGTGGTTTCACAGTAGTGGATCAAGGTATATATGACAGAGGAGGGTTACTGGGAAGGGCAGATTTGTTTCAGTACTTTTTTCTTACAATATCAGTGAAGTTTATATATTTATAAAGGATGCATGCCCCTTCATAGTCATGTTTTTCAATTACATTAACATTTATATGTTCTGGAGATGCTTTGCACATCACCTACCAACTGCTTTACCAGTTCTTTCACCATCTCAGAATGCTGCTCATTACATCAAAATCTTTTAGCTAATTTGTACCTAGAATATTTTACAAAGTATGCTTTAGGTGTCTTTGATATAGCTGGAAATCATATTAACAGCAGCTTCAGAATGATCTGTGTAACTTTTTGATTTTCCATGTCAAAGTTTAAAGTAATCTGTGGAAAAGTGACCCCCAAATCCAGAATCATATAAAAACAAGAGAATAACATTAATAAAAAGTCCAGTACTGCCAGTCAATCTCTTTTTCAAATTTAATCAGAAATACTTGACCTTGATGAGATTTCAAAGCTAACCCTAACTAACTGCAAAGAAGAGAAAGGTATTTCATTGACAACACTTGAATAGAACTCCATCTCATTAAAACTTCACCTTATACTTTAGCACAGTTTAACTATCAAAAATGCCAGGAAATAAATCTTTGCCTTGAACTATGTGATATGTGTGAAAGATCTTGGAAATTTCCATCAGGTTCCTAATAGACAAATATCCACATCACAGAACTGCTACTTATCAGAGAATCCAAGGAATGAAAAATGAATGGGTACTGATTCACTTAAAATTTTCCCTCAGAAGACTAGCTGTAGTGAAAATCTCCTCTAAGAATATCACCTTTAAGACCTGATGGAGAGCAGCACTCTATGCACGTTAATGACTCAGTGGCACATGCTACATGAAAACTATACTTTAGAAATCTCAGTTTCACATTCAGCAATTACTTTAGCAAACTGCATTTTTCTCCTTTTCTGTTTCTTTCTAAATATTTATTAATTTTTTTAGCCCAAGCATTATTTAAGAAAAGGGTGTAAAGGAATTTTATGTGGTCATTAAACTGTTTAAATCCATATTGATAACATATCAATATGGATTTAAACAGTTATTCTTCCAGTGGTCTGATTCTATAAAATAAAATCATAGGAAATACTAATTCAGTCAAAGCTCTTTCTTACTAAATCATTTAAAAGAATTGATCTCTTTGGAGGGTTGGAGGGATGAAATCCCAGCCTTTCTAGCTGCAAATCTAGAGTCCTTATAATCCATCTAAACTCTTTCAGACCATCAGTTTCTGGGAGAGGTCTGTTAATCTGGCAACATAAGAAAGGTAGAGGTATTACGATATGATGAGATCTAGACATAAATTGTTTTAACCTGAGACTCTCTGGCCTGGTGAGACTTAAGTTTTGGAATAAAGGATAATGAAAAAAACTCAACAAACAAAACCATCACCACTAGCAAAAGCAAATAGGAAAGATATTGAAACTAATGACTGCAATAAAAGTTTGCATTAGGAATCAGTTACCACTGAGTATCACTAAACAGGTAATTTTCAGCAGGCTAGCAGCTAGATTACCTGCTTAAGTGAATACAGGTTATAAAGCCAGAAAACCTTGTTATGTCAATTTTCTTGGTGGCAATGCAATCATTTTGAATACCTTTTGCTCTAAGACTGCTAGGGAGAGAGCCATTTTCTTATTACCAAAACCCAGCATCCAAGGCTAATACTTCAATAACACTAAAAAACTCTCCTTACTTTTTGTACATATTAATGCTTCTGTTATTGCAAGGGGGGTGATTTATCAGCTGAGTTAGAGATGGCCCAACATTCTATTTTGAATGAACTTTCTTATTACGGTTAAGCAAACTCCAGGTCAGTTCAGAAATCAGTCCATTAACTGAAAAGTTGTGGAAAGGAAGAACTGGCAATTGAAACTGACAGCTGACTTTTAAGATAGAAATTGGGGAACACTCCTGAATGTAATTGCTAAGGAAGCAGCAATCTGCAGCCTGAGTTACTTGAGAACTGCTCAGCGCAGAGCACTTGCACAGTGCTTTTTCTTGCCTTCTGGTGACAGGAAACATGACCTGGCCACTACATGTGGTCACTAAAAAGCTTGCAGTTAGCTTGCCATTGAGGGACAAGTGTATCCTGCTCATTATTGCTGCTGCTTAGCTTTTACTTTGAGAATGAAGCTGGGCTGCCCTTCAGCTCAGCTCCCAAACCGGTATAGTGGCACTATCCTCAAAGTTAATAGCATGGCCTCTGCCACTTCTCCGGTAAAGACCATTGGTCAGGAGGTGACTAATAAAGTACTCACCTTGCTCCCTGCAGGTGAGGGAATTATTTCCAAGTTTTCCAGGTCTTACACAGCATACTGCAAAATATGTGGACTTTCAGGTCCAGTGTAATCCCCAAGCATGCTGGTGTGGAAACTACTTCATATCTGGTTCCACGTTTGGCTAAGGCAGGTAAATAACTAGTCCCTTGAATGCCATGGAGATGTCCATATTACTGTCCACATGAAAACTGACTGGCCCAAAATGACTTATCACATCCCACCCCACAAACTCATGCTCAGACAAAGTGTTAGGAGGGAAGCAATGCTGCTGTGGCTACCCTTATGTCATGGGCAGTCCTGACTGTCAGGCATCAATATCATGAAAAAAAACCCAGAATGTATGCCTTTGGATTTGTGTTTTGACTGTCCAATTGCTTCCCAAGGTATGGGCATGAGTTTTTGAATCATACATCTAAGGCACTCGATTCTCTCATATTATATTGGGAGCACAGCTCAAAGCTCTGGATTTTGGATACTACTTCTGGGGACAAATTCTTTAAAACTGGCATTGTTCTGCCTAACGTAGATATATCAAAGTTTTTTGGTCGATCCCCTGAGGAACAAAAGGCTTAGGCGTCTTTGACTTCCTTTGTCAATCAAACTCAGTGGGAAGCACATTTAAGTCTGGAACAAATACCGCTGTGGCTGTTCAGTGGTAAACCTGCACAGACATTTTTCTTCTACTATTACTGAAGGAAAACACAGTGCACTATTTGTTAAAGACATTTTTTAAAAAAAACTCTAAAGTTGGAGGAGTGTTTTTACCTTTTTGTCACAGCTGCTTCTGGTTCAGCATGAAATTCATAAGTGTGATGCACACTTATGAGAGAGGAATTCTGTGAGATGACACCCTTTTTTTCAGTTTGCCATTATGCAAATATAAACAGCAAACACATTCCTTTTCTATAGAACACCATTTTTAGAGTTTGATTTATTGCCTGTTTCATCATATCTCTGCTATGAACTGGTGAATAAATGTGTACCCTCCAAAGACCACAGTTTGAGAAAACCTGGAGTATGGAACGTTGATACACAGGTGGTATCCCCAGATAAAGCTTCTCTTTAGTATTTGATAATACAATTTCCAAATAGTCTTTTAGTGGAAGACAGCTGGTGTTTGGATCTAATTTCACGTAAAGAATAAGGGGTCAGAGGATTTGTACTGGAGTTTGTTCCATGTCTACCCAAAGAATATTATCCCTCTTTTTTCTTGCTAAGATTCTCCATGTAGTATCTCACAAGTATATATTGTAGATGATCTTGTCTCTACCTAGGTGAAAAATAGCATATAAATTCAGTATTTTTATTACAATCATAGTATATATTTTTAAAAAGCACAGTACCAAGACATTGGTGCAAAATAGTTATTACAACAGAAACATATATTTTTAATGAGCCCTGAAGCCAATATCACAGCAATTATGAATGTAATTCACTACCATAATAAAGTAATTTATTTATCATAATAAATTATCTCAGAATTAAAAAATAAAATATTACTTTAGCTACAATCTGTCAGAGGGGGCAGATTTAAGCATTCTGCTTTAAATGAGACATTGGAAAAGACAAATCAGGCAATTTTATATTAGATAATTAAAGGTCTCATAAAACCAGACACATTTTGAAGAGAGAAAATAAAATTTAATTCCCACTGGAGCTAAGAATTCAACATTCTCTTCAGAAAAGAAGTTTATAACTGAGATAAATGTTTTGCATTTTATTCTTTTTTTTCTTTTAGTTGAAGAAAAAACAAGTGTAGATTTAGATTCTAAGGATTAAGTTAGAAAAAGCCCCTCAGACTGACTTCCAGTATTTTGGAAGAGAGCCTAGTGAGTAATGAGGGAGTAAGAGAATGAGAAAGATGGAACTTTTTTTTTTTNAGTGCCTTTAGGGACTTTATCTCAGTATGTTGGGTAAACAACACAATGGAGTTATACAGGCAGTCTCTCCCTCACCGCATGTTTAAATTATGCAACAAATGTTTGATTGGTGGCTTTGTACTGGAAAGTACCTGATCTCTTCAACCTTTTGGTAAAAGAGAACATGACTTAAAGGGAAATGAGTTAGAAAATAATACAGCAAGACACAAAAAATTTGGCAGCAAAATCACTGTGAGAGATTGAAGCATCATCTCTAATATAAGCAAGCAACCCTGAGAATTTGAAGCAGAAGATTTCAGATAGCTTGGGAATTTGGCTGCCTCTGTGGCAGATACAGTAAACAGTTTCAGAAATGATTGTGTATTTCTGCTAATCACTTAGGCCATAAGATAACAGCTAAGTTGACATTTTGTGCACAAGAAGTGAAACTTACTCTGGTTCCCTATTTGCTGTCATTTTTGTAGAACAGTGACTGTCAGCAGTGCACCCTGAGTGCAATAACGGTACAGCACATTGGCAAAAAGACAACCTTGAGACTTATGTGCCCCCAAACACAAGCCCTCTCTGAAAATTTCTCATGTTATAAAATGATAAATGTTGCTATCTTTGCACATCATCTAGTAAGAATGCAAAGAGTGCAAAAAGAAAGGAAGTTGAAGGTTACTTGGGCCTTCTTTTTTTTAGAAATATGACCAGCACTTGCTCTTTAGCTTGCTTTCTTATCACACTTCAGTATGCAGTTCCATCACTGCTGTTTAGTGATAACTTCATGACTTGGTGTTGCAATTGGTTTTGTTACTAGAACTAATTTAAAACATTTCTCTTTCTTTATCCACAGACGTACATTTTTATTTGCATTCAGATATTGTTGCACCCTGACTTTGCTGAAAAAATTGTTCATGAGACCACATTGTAATTTTCATTGATGCTATGTCCTTGGCAAAGACAGCTTTCTTTTGGGGAAGGTAGAAGTGGTGTTATAAACAAAAAATGATTATAACATCTTGAAGAACCATTTATCTTGAAGTCAGGTAAAATTTGCTCTTTATCAAGTGATGTAAAAACTCCCTCACATGTAGATACAGGATAACACTGTTTCAGGCTTTGGCATTCAGAAAAGGGCTTTTTTCTTCCTATGCTCCCTTCATTTAAATTTAATAAGAAATACAACCATACTGAAATGATCTATTCATTATTTGAATGAAATATCACTCATAGTCTGTAATGTTTTCTTCTGATACTGTTTTTCCTAAAGTTACAATTAAAGTACTGAACCTGTCACAAGTATCACTTTGCTCTAGAAAAAGAAGCAGCACATCATCTTCACATTTCTGCATGCACATAAATAGGTGCTTACAGTTATTACCTTTGTTAATTTCATATACAATATGTGATTTTAATGCTGCGGAGAGGCTGCATATAACCTTCAGGTGTTCATTCTACCACTCTAAGTGGTGAGTACCCATAATCTCATTGGCAGAAACACATCTAAAATAGGAACAGTTTTGTGTCGAAATTCTGACAGTCCATCCTTTCGTCTAGCAAAATTAGGGAGATTTTACCAATGGGTGGGTGAAAGATTATCTTGAAATCTTGCTGAGTGCTTCCATCAATGATAAGGGAAGTGTCAAATCACATAAAGAGTAAATATGGAGAGTATATTCAATTCAAGCATTTTGGGAAGCAGAAAGAAAATACCTGGAGACATGAGAAATAAGCTATATGGTGATGAAGGAGAGTAGAGGTGGATGTTTCCATAGGAACCAAGAGAAAAGAGATTTGTCTGTCTTCAGAATCACTTGCATGACATTCAGAAAGGGGTCAGCAAGTTTCTTGGCACAATTCTTCCTTTTCCTTCCGCTCTTGAAAAGTCTTTAGGTACTTGGAAAATAAAAGAGTTTGAAAGGTGGATAGAACTAAAGACTAGAGTAACTGCATAGCCAGTGTTGCCTAATTTGCACGAGGTCTTCTATGGTATCAAGTATCTTTCAGTGATAATTAATGCATGTGTTTATAAGGGGCTGGTGAGTACTAACTAGGCCACATGTGTCTCCTTTGGGTTGTTAGATCTGTGAAATATGGAACATAACACTATTCTCCTTCTGCAGAATGGTGAGAAAGGCAAGTAAATCTCACCAAAACAGTACCGGTCAGAGAAAATATTACTATTTTCATGTCCCTAGTTGTAGTGACTAAAAGTTTTCTTTCCCTATAAGTGGATACTCTGACACATGTCCAAGGGGAAAAATGTGATTTGTTTATAGAACAGAACCAAAATGCTTCCAAAGTCCAGCAGGAAGCATGTGAAATGCCTTGTGCTGGAAAAGATCTGGGGCTGACAGCTAGTAAATAGCTAGGAAGGAGCTAGGAAGGAGCTAGTAATGCATTGCAGTGATGATAAAAAGCAATGTGATTTTGTGTAGTAAACCAATGGAACAATTACTCTGCGCAGTAGCATTGTGGTTGTACCTCTCTGGCCAGATCACACCTCCACTATTGCTTCAGTTCCACCACCTACAGAAAAGTACCAATAAATACAGAGCTGCTATGATTGAAAGAGTGAGCTAAAGATGAGGAACAATTAAAAGGTCCCAGCTCTTTTACTCAGCCCAATGGCAAATATGGGAATGGATGAGCTCATATAAGACAAATACAATTCTGAAACAGCATGAGAAAGATATCCAAACTTAACTATGGTTAAATAAATATAGGCTGCATGTGAAAACAGAGTATTATTTTCATGGCAATATTTTTCCTGTGGGAATGCCATCATTTTTACAGCAAGTTTGAGAAAAACCCTGGAGAGCATATGTCAGAGTGCAATCATGAATTTGTAGTTATAAGAATGCATTTTGCATATCTTTCTCATTCTCATTATTATTATATAAATCATATTCAGTTAAAGGTAAGAGGAAGGGGAATAGTGAGTGCAGGAAAGAAAAAAAGTTGTAGCTATATGCTCCTCATCAGATTCACAAATTATTACAAGAAATAATTTCTTTTTAGTCAGATGTAAAAGGAAAAATATGGAATGCAAATCATGAGTTAAAGATCAGTGGGAAGAAGGCTTGAGTGCTCAGAGCTCAGCCATGAAAACATAGGAGCTTTATCAGGTGACATTGAATGGGACATCTCTTCAAGGAAATTAATTTTCCAGAAGTCTGGACTTATTTTCCCTACAGCTTGAATTTCTGTAGACCCCTGAGACAAGGTTTCTGGTAATGCTGCTTTCTTAAGGCGACACATCAAAGAGAAGCTTTGCCTTGAGTTAGCATTAAGAGTTAGTGAGAAGAAATACACCAGACAGCCAGACCGTCTGTTCTGGAGTCCCTTCAGACCAGTGGTGGCATGAACATGGCCAGGCAGAAGCCAGCTGAGAGCCTGGGCTGATTGGGGGAGTTTGTTACCCTTTTCACTTCCGTTTGAAACAGCAGCTGCTAGCCTTGCTAAAACTGGCTTAAAATTGGTTCTGGACAGACTCATGTATAGTCTCAAAGCTGTTATTCTTTCACCATCATGGAGATTGTTGCTCTGCAGACTATGCTTGGATCTTGAAAATTACATAGTACAGCATGTCATAAAGTCAGTCATGTAAAAAGTCAAGAAATCAACTGGTAAACAAAAATTCACATTATCCTGACCGGCTTTGCTAGTTGGTTAAAATGAGAGTGATAAAGTTATGTTTCCTGCATTGGCACTGTAGTTCTTTCCTTAGTTTTCTATAAGCCTGTTGTGGAAGACAGAATTCAAATGTAATGGATTACTGCCAGCAGAAAAATGAAACTTCTCTTGGGTGGGAGCAGAGAATGTCAATGGCTTGTTTGAGGTTTGGATTCATTTTGCAGACACACAACTCAATTCAAGGAGATTTGGTCGGATGAGATAAACAAGTGTTGACAAAACATAGAAAAGAAACAGACTTTCACATACTTATGGAAGGTAGGTAAGCTGCTTCTCTGAAAGGGAGCACTTTAGAGGCTGATCTCTTGCCAGACTTAAACTGCAGATTGCTATGTAGCTTGTCTGTGTTTCATTCCTTTCCCTGGGTTAGACATGGTTTCTTATCCCTCAGAAATGAAAGACGGATGGTCAGAAAAAAAAGAGGGGAGGGAATGATGTCTTTTTCTCCAGTCTTGGTGATATCAGAACAGTCATGATCCAAATGTGGCACCATCACTGATTAATGTGAGAGCTGTCCATACACAAATCAAGACAGTCTGAAAATACACCTGAAAAAAAGCTCTTTATTTTATTTCTGCGTATTAAGTGGAAAATTCAACTCTGAAACACTTTTTAGGGTATAGTTCTCTATTTTTTTTCTTTTTTTTTTTCTGAGACATTGATACAAAGTTCTGTGCTTCTAGGCTTAAAAAAGAGTGCTTTTCTAAAAGAGACTGAAGGACGAAGCTCTCTGAGCTATCTTACTCACTGATTTAGTAAATAGATTTTAGTGGGATAATTTCCATTATTAGAAATAAACATGCTAATAAAGTATTTGTCTGAAACAGGGTCCTATGTTTTACTGAGGTCATTTTTCCTGAACAGGAAACAAGATTAGGGCTTTGCAGAGAGAATTATCAGTTCTGATTGGGTGGATTTGATGTAACATTTCTTTCTCACTTTGAATCTTCTTAGTTTTAAGTTAGACCTTTTTGAATTTTTCATCTTTCACAAACGTTCTGTGCACTTACTACCTAAGGCATCTTTACACTAGTGCAGACTACTAGTCAGCCTTCTTTTTGAAATAACTTTTCCCATATGGATTAAGTGAGGTTTTAACCAGTGTGACTGCAGAATTCAGTTCACGTCAGAGAAGACAATAATCTAGAGAGTTTGCATTAATGTGAAAGACAGTGGGATATGTTTTCTCAAGTGGGATAACAACTGCCTATGGTTGCTCCATCTATGAAGGTTTTTTGTGTTTTATCAATGCCCATATGACACGAAGAATGCATAGGTTGAATGAAAGGTAAAGGTCAGGGAATACAAGGATGCATAGAAAACTCTTAATGCATACATCCTGTGCATAGTTTCTCTTTGTATAGATTTTTGTATCCTTAGTTAAGTCCAAATATTTATGAAGATAAAGAGTTCCATAGGCAGAATAATTTGAAAATCTCTATCTAAATCGTGAAGTATCTATGGAAAGTAAACATGAAAATTAAGTGACTGTATAAAGAGATAGTTTCATATACAGGTTCAAAGTTGTTTGTGTATACAGATGTTCACTTGCAAGTGCTGCTTGGTGTAAAAAGTCCGTTGTGCCCATGAGACTCTACATACAACTCAACTCCTTCAAAATTAACCTCCCCCTGTATAGATATCATATTTCTCAAAGGACCAGCTATTAGATTTTCTTAAATCCTCTTCAAATTAGCAGCATAATTCAACCAAAACTCTGATTCTCACAAGTGGTGCTCACTATATATTATGGTGTATTACAACTGTTTTAACTTTTGTCTGGGAAATAAGAATATATCAAACCCTATTTGTACACAGATTTTTCTATATTTTTATTTTTGGCCCAAGCAAAATAAAATAGAGGAGAAAAAATGGTGCAAGGCTTAGGCTTCTGTTTGTTATTAGCAGACTCTGGGTACTTTGCTGATAAGAACTACAAAAATGCTGACTGTACTATATATACAACAAACAACTCTTCACCGACATAGTGCTGAAGAAGAAAGGTAAAACAATTTCAATCATCATGTTAATAAACCCCCTATATTTAGTATAAGTTCTCATTTAAATAGGTCTTAAGAAATTGAATGGAAATGTAACTAAGCAAGCAAGCATCATGATTCTTCCAGCAGTAGGCTGGACTAAAGATAATTCAGCACAGCATGTAGTCCAGAACTGGAGCTGGGGTGAAGGAAGGTGAGGTACTGCTCAGGCAGCCCTGTGATACCCAGTCACTACCCTCTGCTTGGATCTCAGAGCCATCTATGCCCTTCAGCAAGTCTTGAACCTGGCTGTTGTGGCATAAGGGGAAAAAAAAGCCAAAACTGGGTGACATCCATAAACCAACTCCAGGGCAAAATAAAAGTCATCAGGAAAAAGAGTCAAGACTATCATATTCATAAGCAAAGAGTCTGCACATCATTTTTCTCATTTCATTACTCAGTAAAGACAATTTCAAAATATTATATTTCCATTTACTTTGACAACAAACACATTCAGTCTATAGTTATTGAAGCTGGTTATTTCAATATCAATTTATTAGCAGCATTAACATGAATGCTGATTGTTTTAAAATGCAAAACAATGTCTTTGTCGCTAATTTTAGAACTAATTTTAATTTGAACTTGACATTAATGTAAACATGACAATGCCACTTTGCTGCTGTGTATTGCCATCATGCATTTTTATTTTGTCATGGGAACTGACAGAATATGATTAATAATGACAATATTAATATAAGCCTATGAATAACAATAGGGATTTATAATAATATTAACATACATAACATCATCTGTATTGAATCTGTCGACATTAATAACTTAGATTTTTTCCCAACGTAGTATATATTTTCATGTGTCTATAAATGTCTTCATTAATATACATTTATGATTACTCTTAAGCTTATGCATAGTCTCTTTTATTATGCAAATAAGGGTTATAGCACACACTCAAAGAGAACGACTCTCCATACATCACTTTTATCTTCAATAAGTCCTGTGAAAAATGAAGTAGGTTAAAAACTCATTCCGATTAATTAAAATTGGTTTTCTTTTTTGAACTAAAAATGTTCATAGTAAAGGATAACTATGAAACTGTTACATAGCTTTTGTATATAAAATCTCTCAGAAAAAATTATGAAAAAGTATTTTCCAAAACTGACAAAAAAAATAATGAAAAAGAAGATATTTACAGCTTGTAGTGAAAGTTTTATCTCTACATACATCCAGGTGCAACTGGGGACAATAAGACAGTCACAAAGGCAATTCTAAATGATGCATAGTTGTTCGAGGGCATATGGTACATTTCACTTTTAACTGAGACTTTTTCTACCCTTTTAGTGCTTTATGTTAGGATCTTAACAAGATTTGTTAGTCCAGCTTGTTTTCTTTAAAGTACAGTTGCTAAAAAAAGCCAAGGAGGAAAACTAGTGTCACAGCCATCTGTGAAAAGAGACAGAGCAATAAATATGTTGAATTGTGATGAGATCTACAACAGTAAAGATGAAGGTCTCTGGGGAAATCTTCACATGCTATTGATCTTCTAGTGAACTGGACCATCAAACTCATCACTAACATTACAAGGAAATAAAATCTTTTTCCTCCATCTTCCTTCATTGTGTTTAAGAAGAAAAACCCATCTGTAGAGATTAGTAATTAAGCTATCTCAAGATGAAAGTGTGAGTGACATCTTTTACCCCAAAGAGTTTTGAAATTATTCTCCTCTTCTTGTGAGAGTGCAATTAGATTAAGTAGTCTCTATTGTCCATGTTGAGAAAAAAGCTACCTGGAAGTGAAGACTTTGATTCAAAGAGTTGGTTTAGAATGTCTGTACGCAACTCTTGTGTTCATACTGAAGCTTTGGCTTGGGAGCTTTCTTGAATTGGATGTCAGGTGGCTGTTGAAATCCACACAGCTGTGCCTAATGCAAAATTTCTGAGGCTCAATACCATACTTCTTTCTCTAGCCAGTGTCATCACTCATTAGCAGATACAGCTTGTCATGTATGATTAAAAATGTATTAATTAAAATTACTGTGTCAGAAGGCTAACTATATGATTTATGCTATTTGATTATAAGTGTCTTTAGAGAGATGTTAAGCTGGGGTCCTATTTACACCATAAGATATATTCCCTTTTAACTCAGAAAGATGAGTTTTACCAAGGGAAAAGAGGAAGGATATGTTGAGAGAAGGCAGCTTTTACTGTGAAATGGCTTCAAGAACCCTTTTACAGGATGGTTTGTGTTGGGGTAGGCAGAGGGAACCCTGCTCTGGGAAGTGGCCTGGCAGCCACTGTTGCACATAGGGTACAGGGAGAGACCCTGCTGCTTCTGGAGGGAGTCCCCAGGACTGCACTGCAGCACTCTCAGTCACAGGGCAGCACAACCTGTCACTGTCCCTTTTGGTGGCAGTCATCACAGCCAAATCTGACTGCCAAGCGGCACAGCCAGGTTCTGGCAGGAGGAAAGCTGGGAACTTCCCACTCCTCCCGATCTGTCTGCTGTTTAAACGGTGGTTTGTGTGTCTGTGAGTGGCTTCCATGCCAGGGTCGGGTATGGACAACTGTGATTCTACTGTAGGGAATGCTATATGCAATTGCTGCTACGGATGACTGCTGTCAGTTTGAATACTGCCAGACAAGGTACAGATTCAGCAACTACACAAAAAAACCCAACAGCTGGGAGTAAAATTAATGTTTAAGAATTTTCCTAAGAAATGGCAGTTATTTGTGGCTTTGATTTTGCTCCTTTGGGAGTCACATAGCATATAATGGGATCATCAATGTTTCATTTGGATTAGTCCACCATGTAACTTAAATGAAACTTGGGCTAGGTTTCATGTCATCAATTGCATTTAAGTTCCTTGCTCTCTTGGTTCTCTACACAAAATCTTGGTTCCCTACACAAAATCTTTGCACAGCAGAATTAATATGGGATTGACTAGAGAGATGATTTTGGTCCTGGTCGGTTCTTAGCATATGAGCAGTGTTGAGTGGTATGTTTGCTGTCACTCAGGGTCTTGAGATCTGACTCACACCAAGTAAATCCTGGAAGCAATGGAATCCAATGGAAAGAATGCCTTTCTGTCTTTGTTATTATTTTGAAGCTGTATGAGATAAAGAGTAAAAAGAAAAAGCATTTAGGGAAGGAAAGTATTTTGAGATGGCAGAACTGGCTTAAAATTATTTTTTACGTGTGTAGGTACAAAGGAGAGCTATTTCATCTTTATTTTTCTGAACTACAACTTTTGTCATTGGTATATTGGTTGTACTTCCACTTGGGTCCTGTGTTGTCTTCAGGATATGCTGGATCTGCTGTCGGAGTGGGAGTTGGGAGTTACAAGGAAAACAATCTATTCTTATGCTTTAGGAAAGATATTTTGACCAAACCTGTCTGCAAATTTACTGCTCTAAGCTGTTTGTTTTCAAATATTCAATGAAAAAAAAAAAAAAATCCAAGACTCACACTCTCTCAAGCCTTCCTCATAGCAGCATGCAAGAGTGCTGCTTAAAGTAAAAAAAAAAAAAACAGAAACCCTAAATTAATTAATGTTCTGTCATATATAATAAGAATAATGAAAATACAATTAGGTATGAAATAGTATGCAGAATATTACATTAATACTTTTAATTTATAGGGTTTCATAGATATTGAGAGAAGTCTTTCTTTTGCAGTATTTTTTGTGTGGTTGAATTTCTGTGTTTTATTTTCATTTAAGATGCAAACTCTTTTATATAGTGAGACCCGTGAATTTAGAAAACAAAATTGAATTTATTTTATAAATCCTACTTATATATTTCTTTATAGGCTAATGGAAATCTGCTAGATTTCTATTATAAAATAATATGCTACAAATCTTTGATTAGATGTTTTTAATCTCTTATGTTTTTCATGCCATTTTGACATGACCTATTATACCACTGTAATTGTTATGTATGTAGGCATTTTTGTAATATTTGGAAATACATTACCTGTCTATTCTTGATGATTCTTGCCTTTAATGAACAATTTAATCTCTGAACTTTTTTATTATCTTTATAGCCTACTCTAAAGGCTAGTGATAACTCATTTCAATATTTCAAGATATTGAAAATTGACTTGACTCTTTTCAAGATTTCAACAGTCTGTAACTTTAAGACTTTATCATAATGCCATAAAGTCATGCATGAGCTCTAAATCATAGTTGATTTACTTGGGAAATCTCTGGAGGGGTATCAAATAGAGATCAAGGTTTATACTTGATGAAATCAATTTTAAAAATTTGGAACTATTTTTCCCTATCTTTGGATGCTGTTTAGTAAGTTCTTGCCTGAATTACATTTATTCTTTGGATATCCTTCGTTTTACAGACGTTTATAGTGACCAGGCCCAAACTAAGCACTGTTCTCTTCCCAGGAAAACTGGATGATACTGTTAATATGTCAGCTGCAAAATATTCATGTTAACCTTTACATTGTCCCCTACTAGCTTCAGCATCATTATTAACTGAAGTGTGACTCACTTCCCTGAGGATAAATTGTTCCATTTAAGAGGCCACATTAAGAGCTTTACCTGCACAAGTAGGGAAGAGAGCTGTGCAGTTTGGCAGATGCCTCTTAAGAAGAAGTGTTGGAGCAGGTGGCACAAATAAGGGGAACATAACAAGGGTCACAATTCCATTAGACTGCATTGCCCAGTTAATTGCTCTTACTCCTATTACCCCTTGGAACACCCATGTGGATAAGAGATATACAGAGGTACTGAAAAGGTGAGAGAAAGCTGTAGAGAGCTAAGCTCTCTGTCTATTTACCATAGGAAAAAAGAGACTGTGGGTGTGCATGCAAATTAATCTATTGGTTGGTCTTCTCTACTTTTTTTTTTTTTTGCTACTGTTAGCTTTCCCTGTGAAATGTCTTTTCATGGCCTGACATTTTAAAGGAAGAATCTCACAATTTGACGCAATTTAGAACTGTCCTGACTATACTGGATTCAGAGTGGCATTATATGTTTCAGCCTGGGCAGTTTATCAGCCATATTGAAAATAATAAACATAAGACCAAGAAAATATATAGTTTTTAATTCTAGGAATGTACAGAAACAGATTCAATCACCAATTAGTTAGTTGAAAACTGTTAAGTATACATAATACCACAAACTGTGCAATTGATATAATTTAGGAATAAAAAGGTGCCAAAAAAGGTGCCACCCTTACCTGAGCTTCTGTGAACTTCTGAACACAGATTTTGCTTGACTTTCATAGTTACTCTAAATCATAGACCTAAACTCAAAGAGCAAGCTATTAATAAAATGGATTCTATTTCAGCACAAAAAATGGGCCAAAATAATGGTAAGGTTCTGATTTAAATAAAGAGAAGATTTAAGGAAATAAATACCCATAGTGACATTGCAGCATAAATTTCAGCTATCTCAACTGCAACCCACTGAAGGCAGAGTTTGTCTTAATGGTTATAATTATTTTGGAGAGTTTTCCTCTGTAGGCAGTTCAGCTTGTCAAAATAATGCTGTTTCTTTTGTCCTTCTCTTTGCCCTTATCCAAATCTATACAATCTAAACCACTGTAACATTCAAATAACAAAAATCGTGAACAGAATATGTGGAGGAAGTATTATTATCCTCAGTTTTGCATATGAAGAATTGAAATCAAGACAGAAGTAAAAGAAATTGACCAGTTTCACCTAGGAAGTCTGTGGTACAGTAGGGAATAGAATGTAAGTCTTTTAAATCTAAGGTTAATTTCCTATCTGACCCATCTAACCTCTGTAATTAGTCTCCTTTCCCATGTCCCAGCTGAGTGTGACTAAATATAACTCTAAGATATTGTGCTGATCCTTTTATGTTGGCTTCCTCCCATTACCACATTCTTATTCTGTATTTCTTTTATATAAGGTTTTCTTTTTTCTTAGGAGATAGCATCTGGAAAATAAAGAAATAGATAAGTTCATTGCTGAGTTAGTAAATTATAGTGCCCCTGACACTAAGTGTTGATTCAAGTTTTGATGAAAATTGACACAACATAATTTTCAGACGTGATGAAAATTATAAGTGATATAACATGACAGACATGAATTTTGCCTTTGCTTTTCAAGAATGTAATTATCTAATCTTAATATTCTATTAGGAANAGAAGAGAAGAGAAGAGAAGAGAAGAGAAGAGAAGAGAAGAGAAGAGAAGAGAAGAGAAGAGAAGAGAAGAGAAGAGAAGAGAAGAGAAGAGAAGAGAAGAGAAGAGAAGAGAAGAGAAGAGAAGAGAAGAGAAGAGAAGAGAAGAGAAGAGAAGAGAAGAGAAGAGAAGAGAAGAGAAGAGAAGAGAAGAGAAGAGGAGTGAGATGTTCATCCATTCTTTCCTTCATCAGAAGTTCCTGTAATATCTCAAAAGACATCTGTTTTCCATGGTGTTCTGTCATCTTTAGTTGACCCTATTCTTCTTTTCATTGCCGAATAGACTGGTCTGGGAGGACCTCATTTGGATGGAAGGAGGAAATATTATTTCTCAGATAGAATGAGGGCAAGTCTAGTCATCTTCAGCAGCTTGATACACAAGCCCCAGTTACATCAAAGGAAAGCCTGGGTGAGATCATTAGAGAAAGAATTTCTGAATAAATCTATATAAAAGTGTCTGAAAAGGTTAATGTTCTTGCAGGCTAAGACCTCCAAAATTAATTTTTCTACAAGTAGATTTGTACACTAGTCTCTTTTGAATCCATATGACCACAAACACGTATAAGAAGTACCTTACCCCACTTTCTGTCAATCTTTAGTCCTGTCCTTAAATATTCAAAATTTTAACAATCATAAAATATCCAAATGTGTAGAAGTTTCTGCAGTTAACTGAGACTGACTTTCAAAGCTATGAGCTTTTTGATCTCCTAAAGATCTGAGAGCATTTTGTAGTTTACACTTGCATTGAGGTGTTTCAAAAGAGATATGATTATCTCATGTTCATAAAAAAGCATAATGAGTTATTTTTCTTTTTTAAAATATACAAAGCATTTATTTAAGTGAATATTTTTCCAGAAAACCCTAAAGGTTTATGAGACAAAAGATATGAAGAGCATAACCTTTGAAAGAACATAAGAGCACATGTGAATTTTTTATTAATATTCTTTTTTTATCATATAAAAAGTGGAAGTGTTTTCTTAAACTGAAGAAATCCAGCACAACAATTTTCCCGTTGTCCTTAGTGGAAGAAAATACACAGAAAATTTAATGGGCATGAATTTACTGGTAAGTGAAAGGTTGAAAGCTAAAAAGAAATACTGAAAATTCTTCAGATCTCTATTTTCTGTGTCATGTATGATTTTGGAACAATCTGTGTATGTTTTAAGCAAATAGAGATCATAATCAAGAGAAAAAATATTTTAAATAATTATGTAAATGAAATGTCTATTTTCCTGAGTAATTTCTAGTTTGCATGAATAATCTAGATTACTTGAATTCATCGACAAAGTTTAGTATATCCATATTTGGAAAAAAATTGAACTTTTCTGAACTATCACACATATAATTTCCACTCAACTAATTGTTTTTATTGATTTATGTTTTTCCAAGAGAATAAGCAGGTCAGTCAGTTATGGAATGTCTGATAAGGGAAAAAGATAAATTCTTAAACATTCTCCACATAAAGATTTTCTTCTCTACAAGTGAGGGAAAAACAATGTTGTCTTAAAATGCGCAGAATTTACAATAATTTCTTATTGTTTCGGCCAAGGAATGGGGATAATATTGGTTACACTTGAACTGAGCACTGTGATTTATTTTAGAGTTCAGTGTTATTCAATTTGGTGTTTAGCTGCCTTTTCATCATTTCTGTACTTATATCCACTGAGAGCAGAAGTTACTGGGCACTGCTTATGATTGTTTGGTATTTCCTACTGGTATACTATGTGTGTTCCTTTGAGATAGGAAATATGAATCTTTCCTGGAGCATATGTGGCCCCAAAATGAAAAACCCAAACCTCCAAACTCCCTCCTCCTAACCTCTCCAACAACTATTTTCAAAGGATCTCTCCAGCTCCCTTATCTCATTAATACACCTGATGGCTCTGCCCAACAGCTTTCCCATCTCTCTTCAGGGCCCTAGAAATGTCCAAATTGACTGCTATAAGCAATGTGCTTGGCTGTTGTTTCAAGTGAAATATGAACAGACTGTAATTTTCTTTGTTTCAGTATCATTTTTTAACTGCATACTGTTGTCTGCCCAGAACATGTCTGATGAAACTGGAGAGCCTTATGCTTTCCTGAATTTCTAAGCACTGCTATACTAATGTAAAGCTATTAAACAGAATATGATGATTAATGTACATGATGAGTGATCAGCTCAACTAAATTTCCATGAAAACCAGTGCACACAGAAAAAATGAAAAAAAAAAAAATTGAATAGAGATGGTATAGGTCTGAAACTTGTTCCCTCATGTCACTGGTGTGTGAGAGACATACAAGTGATTCCAGGTAGAGAATTCATGTACAGCCACTGGGATATGTAATGTGTTAAAAAAAAATACTACCAGCCTTCCGTCTGACTTTCTTAGGTAGCCAAGTATTGCAAAAAATTTTGCTTTACATGTATAATGAATTTATTATCAAAATGCTCATTAGGTAATGTAAGAAGATAATCTCCATTTGCATATGAGCAAGATGTGTACCAAAATAGCTGCAGCTTAAACTTTCAAACACTGTACCACAAAATATTGATTTTTCAAAGACTTTAGCATACTTAAAGCATTTTCTATGTGTCTTTTCTATGGCTTTAATTACAGATGCAACCATTCAGGACTTTTGAAAAACAAACTCCATGTTTTTAAGATGGTCACTCAGAAAATTAGAAATTAGGGGAGTAATTCATGAAAAGCTTAATATGAGTGACTTTGCTTATCTGACACATGAGTTTGTTGACAAAATCAGATATGAAATTCAGTTCTTTGGTCTGAAGGTCCAAACAATACAAGGTTTTTTTTTGGTTTTTTTTTTTTGTTTTTTTTGTTTTTTGTTTTTTTTTTTTTTTTTTTTTTTTTATAAATATACCAAGTTTTAGAACAAATGTTACTGAGGACCTACCATTATGAACTGTACCACCCATCTTCATGTGCAGAATATGGTTCTCTGCACCTCATTGGAGTTCCAGGCTTCAGATCATGCTATGCCTTTTCCTGCTAAGTTAAAAATCATTGCACTATCAGAAAAATTCTAATTATATTTGTATCAATTGTATTTAGAGCTTGAAAAGAAGTAATAAATTTAATATTAAATTCAAGTGGAAGGAACGATTTGACTCCACCTTACCTGTAAACATGTCATGTACCGATCTGTTTCCATCTGTAATGACCTGCACATTTACAGTTCTCTGTTTTAAGAGACCTGGAAATCTAACCCAAAGCTATATTCACAGAGAAGATATATTGTGGGCATGTACTTCCTAAGAGCATGATTAGAAGGCTTAAACTGAAGAAGGCTGCGTTGGATTTGGGACTGCAAGATTACATTTCCATTTTTTTGTAAAATTAGTGTCTGGCTTAACATGTGCTACTTACAGTCAGGGCTCTGCATTATCAGGACAAAATTTGCTTTCAATACCTAGTTTGCATCATGCTGACCCAAAGTGTGTGGATGTAAAAATCTGGCCACTATTACCAGCACCTTGATGAGTTTGTGCCTGGCCCTTGCACGGTCTAGATAAATTCCAAGGTACCTAAATGTTCTTTTGTGTTTGACTGGCATTTGCATCTCCATTCACTCCTTAAATATCTAGGTGCACCTTAAATTCTGCTTGCAATTTTTTCCTTGTGTGATTTTTTTTTGGGTATGCTCATAATGAGCCAAGTCCAAATACAGTCAAGCAGCTCAGTTCCAACTTCCCAGCTATCTCCTGGAACAAAGGAGATAACGCTTTATGCTCTCTCTGACGCAGTGTGGGTTCTCTGAGGAGAATGAGGGCAGCCAGCAAGGGGAGGGAAAGCAAACTGAAGAGAGTCATCTGAGCCAGAGCTTCCACCTCCCCAAGGACTCCCCTAGCCAACAGTGCAGCCTTGTCTCCAAGGCACTCTGATAGTCACAAGTGCAGCAGAAGCATGGGAGTTGTTAGAATTGCTTGGGTTTTGTTCAGTTTCCTACTTAAATGCAGCGTGCTGTGCTTTCTATCATTATGTCTGGGAGGAAGGTTACCTGACCAATTTTTTCTGAATATTTTTAGCTTGTGCTGCTTCTTGTCTCTCAGAGTTTAGTGAAAGAACTAGAAAGAACAACATGTATTTTGTGAAATACTTCTCTTTGTCAGTTTTTTGATATCAAATTTTGTCATTATTTTATCCACAGGTTTTCCACTAGAAAAAGCGTTGTTCAGTCTGGCCCTCAGTTTTTATCCTATCCACACTGGGACTAATCTTACTGGCAACAAACATAATCTTATTTGAATGAGAGACACTGAAAAATGATATAAAATTCTTTACTCCATTTAAAAAAAAATATTTTAATCTCCAATGCTCTTTTTTGTTCCAACAATGACTGTATTAAGGTTATCATTCCAGAAATTTCTTCCTGTAAACTTCCTCACCGGGTTTTGAAAATACATTTTTTTTTTAAGGGAGAGCTATTTCATACACCTTCCCACTTTGTCTGAGAAACACAGTCACGTGGGAACTGATTGCTATCCCCTGAAAGGATGTTTTCACTTAGAATAAATATAGCTTTATTTAATTTATGACATCACATGACATGATAAATTATGAATTAAAAATATCATTATTTTTTGTGTGAATGATTGTCATCCATTTTGATAGCAAATTAATCCTGAAGCTTTTGAGAAAAAGCTTCCAGCAGCACACAGTAACATCATTAGTAAGCTCAGAAAGGTCCTTTTGCAAATGGGGAGCCCTAGAATGTGCACTGCTCATCTTTGTCTGGCTTTTATAATTTACTAGAGTTTCATGTATAGCATATTGTATTCAAAGCTAAATAGAATGAATTGTTTACACTCAAACAATAGTTTATAGATCACAGTATTTAAATACAACACATGTGCTGCCCATCAGTTCTAGCAAGGCAAGAGGTATGGATCCAGCTGCTAGTATTCTATCGAGGAGCTTGTTTGCAAATTACTAATTTGCATATCTGTCCCAGCATTCAATTTTAAATAATTTTAAAATTATTTTTTATCATTTCATATTGTGCATTCATTTACTTTCAAACTCAGCCAGACATAAAACGTATCCTGTATACTCTTAGGTATATGTCTACGTTTTTTTGAAAAAAAAAAAGGAATATTTTTTCTGTTATTTTAGTTTTTTGATTTCACTAGAATAGATGAAGTGATGGGCTAGAAATAATAAAAAAAAGCTAATTAAACCCCTTTTTAGCCTAGAAAATTTGAAATTGTTTGGTTAAAGTTTCAATCAAAGATTTGTGCTGTTTCTTCTTTAACCTGAAATGATTCACCCATTCCAGTGAAGCTAAGAATAGATTTTCTGTCTTTGTATGATTCCTTACTGTCTGTAATCTGAAGAAATTAAAAAGGAATGAAATGATTTTTAAATTTGCTATGGGACAGTACTTGGCAGAAATTCTTTCTTTGGTACTCAGTTTTTAAACAAAGAATCTTGAGAACAGTTTCAGCTTATTCAGCATCATGCATAAACTGAATCAACAGCACCTCTCGGTTGAGTTTCTAGACATGCTGCTTGACTGAAATATCTCACACTGCATCTGATTTTCCCTTTTTACTGATCATAGCTTTTATGGCTTTTGTTTAAGCTGGGCTACATTTTCAGTTAGGGCGAAATGAAATGAAAATAGAGGGCAAAGATCCAGCACTATACAGACATCATAAGTCCCAGTAATATGAACCACATAAATATGGCTCAGAAAAACATGGTTAAACTTTATTGGTGAGTTTGCCTTTAATATGCTTTGCAGAACTTTAATACCAGCCAGTTTTCGCTGTTGTTCATTTCAGACAAGAAAGGTGAAATGTGATGAGAGCTACAGATAATTTGGGTGGTCTGTATGTGGTCACGAGTCAGTGTCTGTCTGTCTGCCTTATTTACAGCTATGACAGCTATTTGTGGTGGGCGAACTGTATGTTAGGAAGAGAGGCAGCTGCAAAGAAAGAAAAAGCAATAGCAGAGAGAAAAGCTTATTCAGAGGTTTCTGCCAGGGGAAAAAAAATAATCAAGGAAAGGTCAACCTAGAGGAGGTTCTGAGGGTAACCTGACAGTGCCCAAGGCTGAACATCTAAAATAAAATGCATTCACTGTAAACACACTTAGGTTGTTGCTTATTTTGGTGCAAATCATGTCAATTGCACCAATGTCTGGTGGGCAACTTCAGGGCAATGTGTTTCCTTTACTGAAATTTAAAGAAGAAACTGGTTTAGAGCTGAGTACAGACAAAGGGATAGGAGAAAATAAGTAAGAGAGAAGTTAAGTCCTGGAAAGTTTGCTGGGGTGATATATGTGTAAACAAACACCTAGAAGATCTTTGGTGATAATGAGAGTTTGACACTACAAAAATCTTTAGCATCTCTCTTTGAGTCATGCATTCAAAGAAGTATTTGAGCACAGACAATTTCATAGTTACTGGTAGAGCTGTGAAAGACACGGTGACAATTTCCATAGTTAAGTAAGTGCATATGTTTAGGTAGCTTGCACTGAACCATTGTATGCCATTCAAAATACCATTTATAAATTCTAGACTCTAAGGAGCAGCAGCTCATCAAATGTGCTAAAAGTTCAGAGAAAATAAAGGGTATTGAAGGAAAGATTATTCTTTTGATAGACATCTGAGCTGTATAAATGTAGCCCTTTGAGCAGAAGAAAAGAGAATGATCAATATAGCAATTGCTCCCATGACAGTTCAGTGAAACTTTGAAAACATTTCTTAGATATGTATTGCTATTTTCTTAACTGGATTATCAGAAGCAGCACACAATATGCCATTAAATTAGTCTGTTTAATGATTTTTTTTTAAACAAAAGGTTTGTAAATTGATCTTGGCCGCTTAACAATAGGTTATATTGCCAATAGTTAGCAGAAAGAATGCTTTTTTAACTACTCCAAGTAAATCAAAGGAAACAAGTTAGAGTAAATACATTTTTTAAAATGATATGTACCAACCACTTAGAAGTATTTTAAATTTTACATTTTATAAACCTCAGTAAAACAGTATTTTGATTGTCAAATTTGTGAGGGAGAAAAAAACCCAAAGCATCATTCCCAAAGCAAAGCCTCCAAATTTTTTTTTCTTTTCCTTTTTTCTTTTTTTTTTTCCCTTTGCTTTTTTAATATAACTCTTTAGGTTCATAGAAGGAGTCACATCTGGTCCTGTCAATGGAAAACAGGAAGGCATAATTTATTATTAAGAAACACGCAATACCATAGATACCCTTTTGAAAGAAGCAGCCCTAAAATTCCCAAACCACAAACACTAAAAATGGCAGAGCAACACTTTAATGGCAGTCTTAATTCTGTCTCTGTTCCAGCAGTCATTCTTTGTGCACTGTATCTGCTACAAAGAAAAAGTTAATTTTCAGGTGTAGCAATGGAGTACTCATTCCTTTATCTTTGATGACCAGTAAAGAATCAGAAGAAACACGGGCTTACTGTGTAGAAGGTAGAAGGAAATTCAAGGTGGACAACTATCCATTACACTGATTAAGGATTCCCTTGGTTCTTCTATACACAGGCCAAAAGCCCACCAGAAAACTTGGAAACCAGCACAACACTGAGTTTTACCAGAGTCTTGACTACTTTTACCTTTAAAGTTTTTTTCTGTTACTGCACCACTCAGGGCTAAATAAGGTGCTAAGGGTCTGACAGTTTGTTAGAAACTGTGCCATAAAAGTCCTGTGATTCAGATCCAGATTTGAGCTCTCAATCAGCTCACTGGAGATGCTGACTAAGACAACAACTCCGTGTAATTTCAGTTATTTTAAACATTGCTATGCTTACTCAAAATCACTGCTGCATTCATGTCTATGCTTGCCATACCTCAAGGCCTGCTGTTGGAGTCAAAGCTTTGGCATCAGAAGGACAATCACAAATTGGCAGCCCAAGTACCTGCCACAGGTTTTTGACATTTTCATACATTTAACTATAAATATATTTTCCACTATCTGAACTGCAAAGTAGAATTGCAAAGCCTTATGTTCACCTCCTGCATCATCATCATCCAGATGGGTGGGTATGGTTTTTATTCTAAAATCTTTATCACTGAAAAAGAGAGTAGAATATTGTCTGTTTTCCAAGTAACATGTGGAACTGCAGTACTGGCAGTCAGAAGGATCTTGTTTTGACTTGCAAAATGAGCACAATTGATAAAGAAGTCACTGAGGGAGAATAAATATGAAATATTACATACTATTTTTTAGAGCATCCTTTTTCTGATTATAACAGCTACTTTTAGGAAAAGTAACCTTGGCAATAATTTTATTTATTGTTTACATCCACTTGAATAAAGCTGAGACATGTGAATGCAAAAAAGAAGTAACAACAACATTTCTGAACAAGCTACAAAAACCTGTATTTATATTCTGCTGCATGGGACAAATGAAAGGAATAACATAGAGTTTATTCTCCTTAAGTGCACATGTGGTCTTTATTTTTTCATTAAATCAGACCATTTTACATTTTCACATATAATTGGCTTCACACATTAAACATGCTACAGATGGAAAATGTAAAAAAAACCCCCATGAAACCAGTTTGAATTATTGTAAAAATAGATTTGGAAATCTGACTTTGATATCTATTGTAACTTAGGGACCTGAGGGGATGCAGTAATAACACACAGTTCTGAGACAGTGTAAAAATCAGAGTAACTTTGCCGCAACCTTTTCCTGGTGTAGAAGTTTTAGTGGTTGAATTACAGCAGTGGAGTAAGTTCCCTTCCAAAGGGAAATGTAAAAACAGACTCCAGAAACCTTTGGAATAGCTGTAAGTTTTCATTAAGAAGCAAGTATTTTAGGACAAGCAAAAACTTTAAACAACTTTCTGAAAATCCAGTCTTTCTGTTATTTGCTTTCATTACTTTTTCTTGTTTCTTCTCCTCCCAAACTCAACTACAATAGATCAGATCGAGTTATCTTTCCAATCATGTCTAGTTGATAACAGTTTCTATATTACAATTATATGTTATGTCGGGATTGGTAAAAATGGGTTCCTAGTTTTGGCTGGAATAGAGCTAGTTCTCTTCCTAGTAGCTGGTATAGTGCTGTATTTTAGATTTAGGACCAGAATATTGACCAA
>VXBQ01008310.1:1210532-1442411 GCA_013400175.1 Phainopepla nitens
ATGGT
This sequence comes from Phainopepla nitens, assembly GCA_013400175.1. Lineage (NCBI taxonomy): Eukaryota > Metazoa > Chordata > Aves > Passeriformes > Bombycillidae > Phainopepla > Phainopepla nitens. Next base: position 1,210,538 of record VXBQ01008310.1, read on the forward strand.
TGAGTTATTGTTAAGCTGCGTTTACACTAAATCAGGGACTTTTCCTTCTCTCATACCACCTGAGTATTGAGGAGGCTGGGGGAGCACAGGAAGCTGAGAGGGGACACAGCTGGGACAGGTGACACAAACTGGCCAAAGGTATACTCCATGCCATATGACACCATCCTCAGTATATAAATCAGGAAGAAATGTAGCTTTAGGGTGATGTTTCAGAACTGACTGGGCATTGGTCAACAGGTCACGAGCAATTGGATTGTGCATCACTTGTTTTGTATATAGGATTGCATTTATTGTTATTGTTTCCTTTCTATCCTGTCACAATGTTTTTATCTCAAGTCATGAATTTTACTTTTTTTCCCCCATTTCTCTCCCCTGTCCCCATAGGGCCCTGAGTAAGTGGATGACTGTGTATTTAAGCACCTGCTTGGTTAAATCACAATGGTCCTTTTCTGGTGCCCAACATGGGACTTCTTCAGCGCTCATCACCCTTTTCTCTAGTGATATTATGAAACCTTTATCTTCTGGGTAGTCCATGACCACTTCAAAATTCCTGAATGACCGGGGTTTTCTATTCAAGCTAGTTCTGTGATCAGTGTGACCCACTTACTCCTTGTAGAATCAGCTGCATGATGTATTGAGGCGACCCTTCCTTTCAAATATCCAGCCCAGCCCTGGCCGACAGCTTGCTGGCAGGAACTGAGCTTCAGCACAAATCATTTCTGAAGCAGCTCAAACCCCTTTTTTTTTTTTTTTTTTTCAGTTGGAGTAGAGCAGGCCTCAGATCCTCTGTATCTCAGACTCAAAAGCCTAAAGGGTTCACCTAGAGTCTCACCTGGTGCTTTCTGCCAGATGTTCCAGGTAGAGACATTCCTCTTGGCTGTGCCAAGAGGAATGCCATGTGTTGTACATTTTTTATATCTTGCTCTGTCCAAAGAGGCCCAAGATCTTCTGCATGAGCTATCTTCTGTTTGATTTTTTTCAAAGGCTTGTCATCGCTCAAGGCCCCATTTGAAATAGTTCTTCTTCTAGGTCACTTGATAGAGAGGACTGACAATCAGACTGTAATTTGGAATACACATTCTATAAAACTCTTAACGCTTAAGAAAGCATAGTTGTTGTTTTATTGGTCACATCCATTGATCCACTGGCATCTGACGATGTCCATCTTGCCATTTATTTTCTAAAACCTCATTCATCCATGCAGGTTGCATTACTTTATTTTGTTCTATGGCAAAAAAGTTTTCAGAAGGATTCAGATAATTTTCTTCCCCTTCTCAAAAACCTCTTCTGCAATATAACATGGCACAATAGTATCATCAATGTATCTCAGGTTTCTGGAGCTCCACTCTGCTCCAGTGCAGGCTGGATCAGTCCATGGCAGACGGTAATGCTGTGTTTCCATCCCTGGGGCAGGTGATTCCAGGTGTACTGGATACATTTCCAAGTGAAAGCAAATTTGTGACCTGCACTCTTCTACCAAAGGGATGGAGAAAAATGACATATCATTTGTGGCATGACAATCACTGCTGAAGGACAGGCTGGGCATCAGTCAGTGGGTGGTGAGCAATTGCACTGTGCATTATTGGATTTTTTTTTTGTTTTGTTTTATTCCTCTCTCTCTCTTTAAAATTACAATTACTGTTTTTATTATTACTGTATTTTATTTCAATTATTAATTGTTATTTGAACCCATAGGTTTGTACTTTTATCTGATCCTCCTCTCCATCCCACCAGGGTTGTGGAGATGAGAGCAGTGAATGAGCATCTTCATGGTACTCAGTGTGTCTGGGGTTAAACCACAACAGAACTGTGAATAATTCACCCTTATGTTGCCAGCCCAGATCCAGCTGAGCCACTTCAACCTTAGCAGCCTGATCCACCTTTTGGATCTTGTTTTGTTCATCAGTATCCTGGTTAACCCACAACAATGGTTAGTGTTTAATCACTTTTATGGGCTTCAATTCTAAAAGATCATCCTTGCAACACAGTGAGATGGTAAAAGGGGTTCACATGCCTCACACCTTGTCAGCTGGCTATTGCTGTCCTCCTCCTGGAGAGTAGCACCCCTCTGACACAGTTGCAGAGGGGAACATTCATCCACACTTCCCTTTTTCTGGTTTAACAAACAAATGTATGTTGAAGGCTTCTATTGTCTTAGCTCTACTGAGATTTGTGATTTTTTTTCTTCTTTGTCCCCTGGAGGAGTCACAGGCTGACAGCTCCAGATGCAGTTATTAAGGGTGAAGAATCTGGGCTATTAATGATCTATACTGGAGCCATGAGACTGTTTCTAAGACTGTGACTGGGAAGCAATCAAATCCTTAAAGACATCCTCAGTTGTTGCATTTTCTAAAACCAGGTCCTGACAGCTCTGTTCTTTAATTCTGAGCTCTCATATGGCATGTAATTTCCTTCTTCTGCACATGTATTTTTATTCCATATTTTTTCCTGCAATAGTCTAAGCAATTTATCAGAAGGTTGGTCCGTATGTTCCTTTAAAAATATTTTTATTGTTATAGCTAAATCCAAGGTGTTTTTCGCTTTCTTGGCTGGAATTTTAACTAGTGTTATGACATAAACCTTCCTAGTGCTCACTGTTTGTTTACTTTCCAAGGATCCTCTATTACTGTATGAAGAAAGAAAATTCTGTAATTTGTTTATGTCCTGCACAGCTTCCTATCTTATAAAAATGAGACATTTAATTTCTACCACACTGGATTAGGCCTACTTATACTCATCTCAACTGGTAATTGCTCTTTTTTTCTTTTGTTTTGTGCCCTAATCTGTGCTCTCAAGACATAACCAGTTTTCCAGAAAGCACAATATGAGCTGATGAGGTGTCATTTTCTCCTAGAGGACTATATTCTCTACAGACCATATTCACTCAGGGGTAATCTCACAACAGTCAATGAAATTGCAGTAGAGCCACATCTGGCCCCATAAGCCAGTGAAACTACTTGTTACATGGGTCTGCTTCTGTTTTCCTTCCTCTTATAGCTCTTAAGTTTGCTGACTGAGCACTAATGACCTGGTTCCAGTCGTGCCTGTTGTACCCATTGCTTGATGCATTCCCTTTAGTTTAACAACTAAATGACAGAAGAGAGGAAGAGAAAGGGATAATCTTTCTTGTTCTGTGATCCTGCTGGCTGTGCTTTGTGGGATGAGTGTGGGATGAGTGTTAGCCTGTCCTCTTCTTACATCCTGCTTGATGAGGACTGGAGGAAAAAGCGACAGAGTGAGTGGAGATCTGTGGGAAAAGATGAGTTTGTGGATGATGAGATCATGCAACTGCACAGCAGAGCCCAGATCCCCAGAATTTTGTACATTTCCTTTCTAAATCTCAACTTATCCTTTTGACCTTGGTTAAGTTAGGCAATAACAAGGCAAAGGAAAACTAAACTGTTAATTTCTATAAAAAAAACCCCACACATGAAACCAAATGAAAACAGACCCCAACTAATCTTTGTTTCTATGCATTACAGCTATAAAATAGATTTCTGAGCTCATAAAAACAAACTTCCCACATTACTGAGGAGAAGATTGATGCATGGGAAGAAATTTAAGCAAAAATTCTTCCATTGCAAGCATTACCCTGACTTCTTTTCCCAGAGAGAGGCAATTAAATTTGGAAACAAGTAACCACTGTACTCACATATACATATACACATGTACATATACACACAAGTGATCTGTGCTATTCCATCAGTCCCTCTGCCTAGTTTGACCCACTAAAACCCCTTATGAAATTTATAATGTTCAGCTCCTGTTGTTATTTTAATTCAGCTGCAGCCACTCAGAAGTCGTTCTTGTATGATAATAAGGTTAATTTTTTAGCATAAGGACTATATGGGAGTGTAACTGGGATAACCACCCTGGAGGCAAGTAGCATTAGGCTCATTTTCAGGGGTCTTCAAACACTTGTTCAGAATTTCCTACTTTCAGAATTCCTAATTTCAGAATTGGGCAAGGCTGATCTTCGAAGTATGGGGCTTGTCTGAGGATGAAAGTGAGCATTGTTATACATAATTAAAGAGAAAGTTGAAAATGTTTAAATATTTGTTTCAATGGAAAAAATATCTTTTGAATATATTTTTATTCACTACAAAGAAGCCTTCAGACTGTGTGCTAAAAGTGATGCTATCATCAACATTCGCATAAAGCTAGGAACAGATCTGATCTACAGCTAAAAATACTGGGTGTAATTGATTTAGCTGCAAATAATAAAAAAACTGCTTCAAATTAGCCATGTGAGATTCTGCTGGTATTTTCTCTCCTGAGTATTGGTTTTATCTGTCTGCTGTCACCTCAGCAACATGAGCTTCTTTCTTTGTAGTTGAGAGAATTCCTAGGGACTTCAAACCACACAGATTTCCTTTTATTCACTTAAAACTGAAACTGAAAAACAACAGGAGAGAGGAGTGTCAGCTCTTCAGCTGCACGAGGTTTTTTGTCTGTAAATTCGTTGTCTTCTGAAGAAAAATTCAGACTCCTTTTATTGGAAAGTTCTAGAGGTTGTGTGTAGAAAGACCACTGTAATGCTGTGGAGCACCCCAGTAATAAGTCTGGAGTGGAAGAACACTGATGGTGCCTTATGATGAGCAAAGAAATTGGAAGGGAATTTTTTTGTGGGAGTTGCAGTGCTGCTGGTTTTATTAACCTAAGCTCTGTATATGCACTTGCCTGGACATGACAGTGCAATTGACATGCACTATTAAGCTTGATATAGAATTGGGAAAAAAAACAAACACAATTTTCCTATTATTCTTTAAAATGAAAGATCTAGATAAACCATACAGACCCCACTGTGGTCACAAAGGACTGAGAGGGAAGCATAGATATGGAAAGTGTCATCACAAGGTCGTGACTTTAGCTTTGCTTCTGTTATTTTACACTCAAATACGTGTTAGTGTGATACTAACCCAGCAAAGTAAACAAAGAAAGTAAAAGCAACCTGTGCTGGGACTGAGGGGCTGCTGTCAAAATAGAGAAGTAGAACCTGACTCTCAAGTACCTGATGGGCTGTGCCACATCACATCAGGCAGTAACACAACTAGATGTGTCAGTCGGATAAACTACTGGGTACGACATAGTTCTTCAAAAGTTAGAAGGAAAAAGAAAAGAAGCAAATGTTGTTGCCCCATCTCCTTGCATCAAGCATTTGGGCAGTTTGTTTTTCTTCAAGAAAGTATGTTGAATTAACACATGTACAGAGTAGCCGGAATATAGAAAGGGTGAATGAATCTAATGACTCCCAGTAGATTTTTTTCATGGTGTAGGTGACTAGCAGTTTACAGAATCACAGAATATGCTGAGTTGGAAGAGATCCCCAAGGATCACTTGGTCCAGCTCCTGGCCCTGCATAGTACCATCCCAGGAGTCACTCCAAGTGACACTATAAAAAATATTTACTCCCTGAGTGAACCGACAAGTTACATTTGTGCCTGTGGGATATTCAAACAACCTTTTTGGATGCATGAAGGGTCACATGCCATCCCTCAGAATTAAGGTTCCTCCTAGGGCTTCTGATTCATTCCATGTTGTATATGATGAAAAGCTTTCCTGTGTGCCCTTTTCCCCTTCCATTCTATCAAAGTGCAACATTTACTAGTTTATTTGTACCCTTTGAATAAACCCAGTATGTTCAGTATGTAAATCATACTAGAAATTAAATTGAGTGATTTGGTTCAGTAAATGGCAACAAAACAACATGGACATCTACAACCCCTTGTGAACTGCTATAGATACGGAACTGCAGATTTTGGAACACTTTTGGTTTACTTTACACAAATCACATTCTGTTTCTAAATACCTATGACAAGAAAGGTTTTTGGAAGACTGCCTTTTACCTTCAAAGTTCTTTCAGGATGCTCAGTCTTTAAACAGAGCCTTTCATTACCTTTATAGAAAGAACAGGTCTCAAGCATTTTTCTCTTCAAAGTAGCACTGTTTTAAATAATGAACAGTTGCCAGGAGCAATGGCACAGGCTTATTTGTGGTTGTGTATTTGTCTGTCTGTTCATTATTTCTGCTCTTTGGCCGTCTCTAACCCAGCAGGCACAAATAAATCCTCAAGGCTTAAAACCTTCCTACAAGTTATTTTCTCTGGTCACCTGTCAACAGCATTTTTTAAAAATATTTTTTGTTTGTTTTTGTTTCTGTTCTGAAATACACTATTTTTTTTTTTAACACATCAAGATGTTGACATCCAATGACTTTATTTCTACCTTTTACTATAATTTCTGTGAATATAAGTTGATGCTCTACATGTAGTAGAGTTGAAACATCTGTAGGAATAAAACCACATTGCTCAGTATTCTTAAGAACAGAGAAAAAGGAATAGTACATAAGTTAGATGGCTACTTCCTTTAATTTTTCATCTTTTTAAATAGCGTGGCAATAGAAGAGTAAATGGTATATACATCAGTAATGAACAATAATAAAAACATGTCTTATGTGAACACTGTGTCTAATAATGACTTTTTACCTGTCCTTTACCTGAACCTGATTTTCAGTTGGTGCAAGTAAGAATAGTTCAGTTGAAATCGGCATATCATTTGCATTCCTTGCAGAAATAGCACATTCCATGAATCACTGGTAGATTTTGTATACTTCAATAAAGACTTCTCATTATGCAACTTTTACTGCTACCATATTTATACTCTGAGTGGATATTAAAATATTGAAACTGAGGGAACAAATTTTGCAGATCCAACCTAATAGTGCGCCTCCATCACTCTCCTAGGAATTGATCCCATGTGTCCAGGATTCCCACTGGATGGGATAGCAGAGTCATTAACAGGCTTAACGCATATTTAATAAGTATTAGAAGGAGCGGCTCTGTCTCAATAACAAGCTGCTTCTGCACCTGGTAAGTTACAGTTGTTTGGTGTGATGGTTTATTAAAACGGAAAGTTCTCAGGAAAATGCTTTTTCTTTGGCTTTCATCAATAAAGTTAATGAGAACAGAAGGGAAAAACATGTAGAAAAACAGTCCATAGCAATTTGAGAATGGGAAACGTCAGTCTGCTGCTCTGAAGGGACTTTCATGTCCCCGGTTCTGAGCTCTCAAAGGCACTTATCAATGTGGGTTCCTTCTTACTCTACCTTTTTTCTTTTTTACGAATTAGGTTTTATTTTAGAGGAAATGATGAAATTGCAAAATATTAACCAGATTAATTGCTTCCATTTCAGAAAAGCAAAACTGCAAAGGATCTTTCCATCAGCAATTGCTGCACTGCTGCAGAACACACAAATCATTTGCTTCTTAAACCAGTAAATTTGCCTTTCATTTGGATGCAGTGGACATTCTGTGAGATTATGGCATCTGATTTTCTCCTATGATCTGGGAGGCTTGCTAGTGTGTTTACTTTAAAGTTAACCTCTCAATGTTGTTTCAAAAACTTGCGCAATTCAAGATCCAGAGAATTTGTCACACAAAACATGACATAACCTGAATTGAATTCTGGAAGTTATGGATTGTTTTTCCAACACTTCATCTATATGTGCTAAGAGTGATTTTCTTAGTAATTACATCCCATGAGCTGACTTTTCCCTGAAAATGTGGTGGTGACACCACAAATTAATTAATTTAAATATCCTAAACATATTCTAAATCCACCAAGTGATTGTATATCTTAATTGGAGCACTTAAAACCTTTGGAATGGCTCAAATATGAATATTAATTCATGAGCAGTATGTTTTATGCTTGACAGACTATGTCACTTTTTTATGTGATCAGATTTATTTTAATAAGAAAAAAAAACTTAGCTTCTTGGAAATAAAGTATAATGATTAGAAACACATTAAATTAAAGGTTAATTTTCACCAGAAATAAGGAAAGATTAAATCAGTCAGATTATACAACTAGTTCAATATTATTGATGATCATTCAGACAACTGTCTGGCAGTTTTGAAAATGTGCAAAGGTAAAAAACTTTGAGGAGAGTATTCAAAAATCTATATTAATCTTAAAAATCCCCCTAGAAGTATCATATGCTGTAAATCACAACCCTCTGGTCTTTATTCTCTGGCTTTATTGCTTTTGCTATCCAGGTACAAGAAGAAGGTGTATTATCATGCAACCAAGCCACTGCCTATAACAACTACTAAATAATAAAAAAGAGAAAGAGATACTATGTCAAGTACTGTTTATCTGAGAAGTGTACTTATTGAGATCAATGTAGACTATGACAATTGTGACTAAGCAGAATGTAAAATCACACAGATTCATCTGAAATTTCATAATCTGGATTGCGTGAAAGTTCCTTTGTAAAGTAGAAAACAAATTACAGGGGGCTTATATTTTGGAGGAAAAAAAAAAAGAAGCAGGACAAAACTCCACTTTATTCTTTAATTATTATGGCAATTGAGTAAGGTTTATGGAAGTGCATGTGTCTCAATAATCAAGTTATGCCCTTATAAGGCTTGCAGTAACTTCTCTGAGTAAGTCAGGAAAAGATCTATGTTTCCTTTTCTGCTGGGTTGTTGCCTTTTTCTCAACCTGAAAATGAAACTGGAGACAATTTTAGTAAGGAGGTAATATAAAAGGGAATCTTTATTGGAAGGCTTCCAGAGGCAGTTATGGAAAGGCGTCCACAAAAGCCCACCCCCGCCAGGGGTGAGTACATTTTATAGGTTTCAGGAAATTAGCATAATTGATAAAAGGCACAAATCAGGATATGATTAAAGTGGTGATGCAATTCCCCCTCAGGTCAAGCCTCTTCTCTGGAGCCCCCCTTCAGCACTGGCTGTACTTTGTCCATGAGAATGTACCTCAAAGAGTTGTTCTCAGCCTTGGTTCCCAGGAAGAACCAAGATAGCACAGGGCCTTGTATTTCCTGGGGCTTGGAGCTCTGGAATTTGTTTTGTCTTTCTGCTGAGGGTAAGGCCATGGAAAAGTACTGGGAAAACATGTCACTAATACAATAGGCTACAGAGCTACAAATATGTGTGTGAAGAATATGGAGAACATTGAAAAGAAAAAAAAAAGGCAAGACGTAATGGCATCAGGGTCACCTGAAAGCTCTGCACATTAAAGTGTCAGTTCAGGTAGAACCATTCCAGATCTAATCTACTCTAGCTTTCTTAAAGTGTCACTTTCATCACTGTCTGTTTTGAAGCTTCAGATTTTGCTCTGGAAAAATAAGGCTCAAATCTTGAGAACCGAAGACAAAATGAATGAACAAAAGAAAGAAGAAAGAAGACAAAATGAATGAACAAAAGAAAGAAGAAAGAAACAGAAGAGTTCTGTTCCTGATAATACTTCAGGAGATGTGGGAGATTATTTTCAGAATTTTGAAAGTTTCAGACAAAAAAATTGTTGATAGGAACATGTTTTGTCATATTTTCCTTAAAGGAAGCAAAAAAACCAACCAAACAAAAACCAAACCACATCATTGGACTTGAAAAAACCTAGTAGAAATAAATGGTGGCATTACTGAGTTAACAATCAGAAAAGAAGTGTCATTTAATTGCAACTAGGAAATCTATTTTTTTATAGCTACTGAGAACATGATATTGGAATAAGCATATCAAGAAAGTCCTTGTTGTATTGGAAGTCATAGACAGTCACTTAATATGGGCTGTACAAAAGTGAGAACAGTTTCCAAAGGGTAAAACATTTAATGTTCTTCTTTTTAGAGTCACCTAATTCTTCTTTGAATGCAACCCATCCCAGCATATACATGCATCAGGAAGGCATCAAGTGTGTTTTTCTCTACATCCAATCAATCACCATTGCTTTTGTTAGAGCTGGATAACAGATTAGAAAAGGCCTGTGAATGATTCTTGGCAAAAGAATATTAGTAAAGGGTAGCCAGAATTAAAAACTACCTGGATGGCTAGTCCAGATCTAACAAGTTAAAAGTTCAACCTATAATTTATTTTCCTATCTTATGGAAAATTGAAGCAATATTCAAGAGCAATTTCATAGCTCTTCTCTGTACTCTCTTCTCCCTACATGATTATGCAAGCTCTGTATCTGATGCGTTAAAATCAGAAGGTGCAAAATAACATATTTCTAGATTAGACATAAAAGAATGAATGAATAAATCAATTAATTAGCCAACATCGGGAAATTAAAAAAAAACAAAAAGTAAAAGAAGCCAAGAAGGATTGAAAAAAAAAAAATCTGTAAACATACTGCCTTACATTGGTGAAAAATGAAGGAACATCTCCAGAAAAATGTCCAGCTTTTGTCTTCTGCCTCCAAGTGACTATTCCATTTCCTGCAACTGCTATTCAAAATGCTGAGTGTTAAGAATTTTATTTCAAGTTGAAGATGTATCATAATATAAATAAATAAAATGGTACAGATCCTGCTAAAGAAACCAAATGCCTCTATTATTTGAGTTAGATTTGCAACTGTTTTTTACCAGACAGATCTTGCCTCATTTATTTTGTTCCTCTTCCCGGTTAGTGTAACTTTTGACCAGATAAAAATTACACCATCTGACATAATTTTTGATTATGTCAGATAAAGCCAGACATTTCAACACATGCAGAGGGGCAGCACATTTTTTCATTTTTTCATTTTGTTAAGGTACTGAAAGTTCTCACTCCAACAGTAACTGAGAGTAGTTAGTTATTTCATGAGCAATCATGTCTAATGGGCTTTTTTGTTAAATTATTTTTCCCCAGCTATGTAGTTCCTCTGAAAATATTCAGCTTGGTGAGTCAACCATCTTGCCCAATTATGTAAACCAGGTCTCTTGCAGACAGCATTTGGTTCTCTGGATGGGGAGTCACTCACAGCTACAGATTTCTGAATCTACATAATTCTGATGTCCTTATCACAAAAGCTGATAGAAAGGCGTCCGATCACAAGATCCAAGCTAGGAAATCACTCCAAGCCTGCCTTCTTGCATGACAGTTTCTGAAAGCTGTAACTCTTGGATTTTCATGGCATTTGAACTGGGAGGGTGACAGTGACTGGATGTGGACTGATGTCAGCCCATATTAAATGGTTATCGGGGAAGACGAGTGTCCCCGCGAAAATGAGATGACAGTTGAGCTTTCCTCCAGAGTGCGAGAATTATTACTCCATTCGGAGCCACTGAGTGTGCGATGTGTAGGTACTGAAAGAATTCACTGTAGCGTGGTACACGGTACACGGAGCTGCAAATAGGGTCATTCTTCTGTTCAGAGCCCCAATGCCCAGAGTAATTAACTTCACATGCCATGGCTCAATGCTGAGGCTGAGTTCAAGTGAAGTGCTGAGGAGCCCAGCCCTGAAGGGCATGGTTGCTTGAGTTTTTTATTACAAACACAATGAAAAAAGTAATAGTTTTTGCTACACAATGTTTCGGTGCTTCTGCTCAGGAAATGAATTTTGATGTGTTTTGTATCTCATGAATTCTGCATATTTTATTCCCTGGAGTTTAGTGTAAAAAGCACTTTTTGTATTGCTAAGTAACATGACTAATTGCACAAACAAAATAAAATCGGCCTGGTACATTACGAGGTTGAAATGTCAGGAGCCATCAGGAGGTCCCCAGGAAAGAATGCTTATGTCATTTTAAATATTCTTTACACAGTATTATCTTAAGGCAAATACAGACTCTTTTAGCCAATTTGTGTTTTAAGATTAATAAGACAAAAAGCTATTTCAGTTTAGTTTTATTTTTAACCATCCCAGGCAAAAGGATTTTCAGCACTGCAGGTATAAGATTTTCATGTAATAATTTGTACATATAAGTATAAATAAACTACAAGGTAAATAATAAATGCTGAGAACTAACTCCCTTCTTTAAACAAACCAGAAGTTCTATCCTCAGTACCAAACCATCTGGAATGCCTTAATTTCACTGAATTATAGCAGTCTAGTCCAGATAATAAAATGCTTTCCTTCCCCTCTCTTTCAAATTTTGGTACTGATTTTCATCCTTGGATTTATACTATTTTTTTTTTTAATTGGTTTGGGAAGGCACAGGGAAGGTGGTTGCCTCTAGTGGGCATTTATTGAGCCTGAGGTGTGCTTTGTGTCTTCTCCTCTGCTACTCATTCTGCTGCCTACCTAAGGCAGGTCATCTCTGTGTTTCCTTTCAGCTTGAGCACTGATAATCACATCTGTGGGTGGATGAAGTGTTTGAGCTGGCTGCTGCCTGCATTGAAGCTTCAGAAACAGACAATTTAGAAATCCAGAGGTGTAACATCCTGGGTTTTGTGAAACTTTTCCTGGCCTCCTTCCCTGTAATCTAGGGGTTCCACTTATGTACCAGAGGAGAGTGTATGGGGAAGTGGGTGAGAAATAAGAGGGAAGTTTTTTCTAGACTTCTTTAACGAGCTGTTTGTTGTGAGCAGTTTTGTTGTGCTGCATCTCTCCCACAGGTTTCAGTGAATTGATGTAGACAATCAGCATGCACATAGGCATACCTGTTATTTCATCTCCTAGGGAAGTTTCTGATCAAAAGAAGTAGAAGTGGCTCACAGCAGAAGCCATCTACAGTGAGCGGTGAATGCATGAGGGTTTGTCTTGTATATTACCTTTATTGTAGGCTTCAAGCCCTTGGTTAACAAGTCCTGATGAGTGTGATAGTTGGGTAACATCCTCCAGTTTGATAGAAAGCTGCCTGAATTATACTTCTACTATTTGGGAATTGTAGTCTTTGAAGTCATGAATTTGAAAAATATATAGGATAAAAAAGGAGTCAATATTTTAAAGAAACCCTAAAAAAGACCTTCAAGAGTCTATCATGTCCAGCCTTTGCTCAATGATAGAATAAACTGTTGGGTTTTTTTTTCTGACATTCTTTCATTCCTGTGGAGAACTACTTCACATACTGTGAGTTATGATTAAAAAGCTGTGCTGAATTACTGAAGAGTCTGTGTGTGTTGGGGAATTTAATTTGTAACCTACTGACAAGAAACCTGTATCTATAAAACAGGCTGAAGGACAAAACTCATTGTCACTATTCAAATAGTAGCCTCTTAAAAACTCTAAAAATCCGAAATTTCAAGACAAATATCTTTGAGGTTTTAAGTGGAGGGGATAAAGTCACTACTCTCTGCAGCAGTAGTAAAGTGACCTGTGGAGTTCTGGGTCTTTGCCTAGGGCTTAATAAACTGTTTGAAGTGGATGACAACTGTGAGTCTAAGCAAAATTCACTCTGACCTAGGATTGATCACCACATGGAGGTGGCTGTGAACACTTCTCAGAAAAAAAAAAATTAAAAAAAAATCGTTGCCTCTTCCTCAAACTTCTTATAAAATCTCAGAGTTGTAAGATGTGTTTCAAACCATTGTCTCAAACCCTCCAATCTTCTGTTGTACAAGTGGATTTACAGAGCTGTAATATGGACACATGCTAACCTGTTCCTTTCATCCTCCTGTCATTAACAACACGCTGCTTTGCCCTGCAAATAGGATCAAGATTTGTAAAAAGAGTTTTTGTAAGCACTGGAAACAACAGTCAGCATTAGTCTGCTGGGCAGTGCATATCCAATAACAGAGTTCCGTGTGTATATAATGTAAATACCTGGGCAAATTATTAAGACTAGTCAGAATATCACTACAGAAAAATGGTGCAGTGATGGTTATATAAAATAAGAAAAGATCAAGGGAAAAAACCTGCAGCTTGACAGGTCTGAAGGGGCAAGGAGAAAAGAAAAATAAATAAGCTAGTACTGCAGATAGTGCTACGAGGTGCCTTATAGGGGAATACATAAAATTTGAGCTTGATTTGTTTGATCAAGCAGAGGGAGTTAAAAAGGGTCTATATTTTCACCATTATTTAAAGATAATCATGCTTTTTGAATTCATCAGAGGGGAGCAATTAATATATCAGAGGACAAATCTTCAGCAGCAAATTCATTCAAACACTGCTGACCTTCACTTCCATTTACCTATTTACTGCTTGATAGGTACTTTGTATAATTTATAAGGCACAAATTAGTACTCCCTAGAACATCAGAGAAATATGTACTCCCAAAATCAGTTGCCAAGCTCAAGCTGTTTCTCCTGAACGAATGAGCTTACTAAAGATATGAAGAGTGATTTGAAATTCTCCGACAAGCAAATATGTGAAGTTAAGCCAAACTGCTGCTTCCCTACCAGTCTGGTTTTTGTCTTTGGAACAAGTGGCAGCCTCATTGAGCAGCAGTACAGATAGCACAGTACTACTGAAAATGTTGGATACTTATTAGATTAGTTACAATGAGAGAAAGATTCTATCAAATCATCATTCTGTTCATTAAATGACCTCTAAAATTATGGAGAACTGAACAAAATTATTTTCCACATACAAAGAGATGTCTCCCTATATATTAATTTAAAGACGGGAGAGCAGACATTGCATGTGGTGTCAGATTGGTAAATCTCAATGGGTAATGTACAATTTCATTACCTTAGATATATTCTCACTGGATGATAAAAGAGGGACCAACAGTACAATTTTCAACAGCTGAACTACGCCTAATGGAAGAGACATAGTACAGTATATCTTTTTATAATTTACACTGTAGTGCTAAGAAAGCCCTGGCCCAGTTGGGAGATTCTCACTTATTCAAGTGGTTCTATTTAAGTCAATGGAATGACTACTGCCAGGGTTTCTTTGCCTTTTCATGGGAAAGGCCCTCTTGAATTCAGCTGATTAGCACATTTGGATTTCAGGGATAATGGCCTGATTATTTTTTTTTTCCTCAGAAGGGGAACAGTCTTATGAATATCAACATACTTTTTTGTGTGTGTGTGTCATTCTATACCAGAAGTGGGACACTATTTTATTTTAGAAGTGAAAGATTGAAGAGACTAATTTATTATTTGCTTTATGAAGTTTATATCAAGGCTTAACAAACTCTCACTGGACTAAATTCTGTAAATTTCCCAATCCAAGTTCATTTGAGACTGTTACCAACATTAATTGCCTTTCTGAATTGCTGTATTTTTTTCCCCAGCTTCACATATTTTTTAAAAGTTCATTTCATATTTTCTCAGGGCTTTGCTACCTGCTGGGAATCATAGCACGTGTGATAGAGGTTCCAAGATTTATATATTAAAAAACCAGGAGAATTCATAAGTTTAACAACTGAAACTACTACATTCGGAAAGCTTGATAATAGCTCTTGAGAGACAACACAGTTGTACATTTATGCTAATTGGCCAATTTGCTATTGCTTTCCTTAATGGTGAAAGGTGCTTTTAATGCACAGAGTTCTGCTCCATGAGCATTAGGATATTACCTCACGTCAGCTTTTCCGCTGAAATCTGGACTGTGTCCCTATACACAAGTATATCCATGTTATACATAGCAAGTAACTGAGCATGTTACTAAGTTAATGCAGGACACAATTTTAATTTTTATTTACTTTCTTTTATTATTTCTAGCGCTTCTTCTGGTGGAATTTCTGTTACTCCATTTACACCATAAGGAGGACTCTGAAATTTAGTGACTAACCTGTTTTGGGATAGATGGTTGCACAGCACAGAAACAGGTGGCAGCACTATGGCAGAATAGCCCACAGATGTCTCACATCTGTGTGGTGCTCTGGCTAATATAAATGCAGAAGCAAGCACTTTGAAACTGGGAGATTGTAGAGATGAGTTACTGATGGTTTGAAAAAGCCTCAGTTCAGCACTGAACTCAAATGAAATGAGAGTATTATCAGCTTTCTGAAGTTCTACTGGTTTGCATTTATAAGATTTGGCTCTCTACACCTTTTTCCTTACTCAAGCATGATTGCAGTTTCAGACTGAATAGGTGTAATAATAAGAAAGGACATAGCCAGGACCCCTGGCTTATCATGGCTGTTTTATTTGCCTTAGGGTGATGATGTGATGGTTGCTCTGAAAGAGCAGGAAGAATATAACGTAAACATCTCTCACAACCTACTGTCTGTGCAGGAGGTAGCTGCATGTCATGGGTATTTCTGCTCTCTCTTGGATCCTCTGGAGTCACCTGGTCCCTAGGAAAAGGCTTATCTCTCCTAGATATGTCTGTTTATGCCTGCTCCTTGCTCCCGACAGCATTTAAATATAACTGTAATAATAATCAGGGGCTACCACTTAAAATGACCATTTTCAGAGAGGTTAGAAATCAGGTATGATGGAATTGGAGAAGTAGGTTTACTAAGCAAATACAGCTTAGTAAGATAAATAGCCACGAAAATAGTGGCTCCCTCTTTGACAAAGTTTAAGACAAGCTAACATAACTAATCTCACATTTAGAAATATCATTACACTTTTAAAGAGCAATGCATATTTATAAGAAAATAACAATAGTAAGTAGCGAGATTATTTGCAGTACAAAGTAGTGATGAAAGTTTTACAGTGTGTCTACTGTCTTCTACACCAGGAATATATCTTTTGAGTTTCCTACTTAGCCTTAAACAGAGCAAACATGCTCATTATTTTAATATGACTTGCTTTCAGCCATGCCTGACATGTGCCTTTCCGTGCGGGTAAAAGGAAACCAAAACCCAACATCCCTTTCTCCATTTTCCATACTCCCTACACTAAGGTTGCGGGTGCTCGAGGAGTAAAGACTTGCTCCTGACTCCAGATGTTTGTCATTTCTCTCACCAATAGATGGGGCTGGGACTTGTGAGAAGCTGAATACTTTCAGCTTTTAGGAAAAGTGGTTATTATGTCACACCAGTCGATAGACTGACAGCATCGTAAGTGCTATACTTTTAAAAGATATTTTACTAACCCTACAGCATTGTATTGTGTTGCACTTACTTTACTAATCTTTATTCCTTTAATAGAGCACTGCATGCAGTGCACCTGCTGTGGCAGTTGCAAACCTATGTTTTGCTCAGGTTTCTGCACTAAAATTTTAATGCAAGCTGAAAAAAAAAAAAGATGGTTACAGTCTGGCCTTTCACTGGCGTGAGGTAATTGTTGCCATCTAGTATACAATGCAGTTTTACTGAAATAAGAATGTTGGACAGAAAAGAAAAGCAAGTATTTCAGTATGTTTTATTTTTTTCCTTGCTGTATAGATTGCAGGCTTTTAGGAGAAGGCGAACATAATTGTATAAGTGCTGCTTCCATTAAAGAACAGCTGATAAGGCTAATACTTTTGAAACTGTGTAATAGGGGTTTGTAACATCTGAAAATAGTGGCACCTTTTAAAGACTTGATTTTTAACTCTTAGAGTACTTAGTAGTTTGTGAGAAATCTCTTCTGTACAAATAGCTTGAGTTCTGAAGAAGAGATAGACACTCGAGTGTTGTTTTGTACCAGGTGATGTTTTGCGTGAGACTGGTCAAAATTCATGCTATATTAGGCAGGATTCCTC
Source organism: Phainopepla nitens (assembly GCA_013400175.1). Taxonomy (NCBI): domain Eukaryota; kingdom Metazoa; phylum Chordata; class Aves; order Passeriformes; family Bombycillidae; genus Phainopepla; species Phainopepla nitens. The sequence goes on from VXBQ01008310.1 coordinate 1,227,775, forward strand.
TCAAAGTCCAGTTTCAAACACTTTGCCTTTTAGGCAGGAAGTTTTTATTTTGAATGTGAATGTTTTGTATAACCCATTCTTCCACTCAGATATTCATTCACCTGTCTCAAGAATGTGTTTGTTCCAATAATGTGCGGATAGCCCTTGATTAAGTCTAGTGCTTTACATCAAACTATACATCAGCATACATCTGGTCAATTCCTTTTCTCTAGATGTGGAGGAGACCTGCTCCATTCCCACTATCTAAGTTCTGCAATTACTCTAATCTCTTCAAATATTTGAATACTATCAAGCAGTTTATTTAGCTGGGTGACAACTTTGTGCTATAGGTAAAATTGTTTTCCTTATTCTCTTCCCAAGAACAGATTGCAAGCAATTACTGCTTCGTTTTTAATTTTTTAATTAGAGAATGTTCCTTTCTCATGCACATTCACATGCACTTCCTTCATTAGTGCAGGTGTTGGTAATTTTTTATTTTTTCATGTAAGAATACGAAAAAGTGCTGAAGAATGTACCTTGCTCAAGGAGAGGCAGATCTGGATAAAACAGTCATTAATGACAGTATATTTATATATGGGATCAAAACTACAGCTAAATGAAGAGGCAAGTTAGCCACAAGTTGTGGGATAGTAATGTCCTTAACAATTACTGACACAGAATTTAATCCTGTAATGGACCTATCTAAGGCCCCTACGTTTTTTCAAGTCCTATTTGTTTCCTTTTAGGGCAGAGGGTAAAGACTCATATGCTGTTTATTTAAGAATTAACATTCTTCTTATTATGTGTTACCCAGCTATACACAACACTTCTGGTTTGAAAATATGCTGTTTACAAGAAATAAGTAAGCTATTTTCTGCAATTCAATATGGACTGATATAATCCTTTGAGAAGAGGCATGCGGCATCAATGTGTCAGGGTTGGCACATGATAGGACATTACCAAAAAGACATTTTTCTTTTTTTGGCAAGCTATGCAAATTCACTACATTTTATATTAGGGATAGGATCTGAGAAGCCCCTAAGCAGGCACCTTGCCACTATTACAAATGGACTGGAAGGAAGGAAATGTGCATGTCTATCAACAATTTCTGTAAATATCATAGCTATTTTTCAGGGTTGTCAAATTGGACTATCCATTGTGATTATGTCTAAGAACCAAAGGTATTTAAGGAGAGGTGACAGCAAATATTTATGGCACCATGATTCACGATGTTTCTTCATACAGATTTGAATGGTTCATGCAATTAATTGCACTGTGCACTTTGTCCAGCTAGTTGGGTAATGTTAGTTTGGAAAACTTTTAAGTTAAGAACAATGAGCTGGGCATGTAAGTAATGCTAGTAATGTCAGTTGTCAAAGAACATTATAATGGTATTATAGGGAAAGCCAGAAGGCTCATAAAAAAGAAATGTATTCTTGCTGCAAATCTGAGGGACTTGGAAAAAAAAAATTAATCAAGACAGGTGTTTGAAAAGGAATGCCATTTTTCTTTATGGATGATGTGGTCCAAAGAAATTAATTAGCTTAGTTAACCCACTTTCAACCCTAAAATGCGGAGAGCATGCCAAAAGCCTCATGTGTCTGTTAGCATAGGTGATCTTTAAAGCCAACTGTGTGAGTGGTTTTTGCCTTCAGACAGTGTCATGCTGCTTTGACAAGATTCTAAGAAAAGCACTGGCTCATAGCATGCTACATGTCCAAGTTAATATTTCAGCACCTGGTAGGTGAAGTTTCTATGGTATGTATTCCCCAGCAATGTTTTCCACAGTGTGCATCCAGAAAAGATTATTTTCATCTAGTATTTCATTCTTTTCTCGCCTTTGCTATAGAGTTGCCAAAGAAATGCTATTTTATTTAAAACCATCTCACAGTGGATTGCAGGGCCATTAGAGCAATCCCTGAAGAATCTCTTGGAACTCACATCGTCTGGGGGAAAACAGAGCCAGGAATAGGTTCCACTGCAGGGACCAGCTCCAAAGCATGGAGGAGTCTGTGATGAAGCTGTCAACTTTCAGGAAAACACAGTCAGTAGGGAGTAAATCCCCATCTCTCCTCCACAGTATAGGTTTCCAGAGAATGAAACTTTTCTGTGACTTGAGACCAGCAGTGAAATGCAGGCAGTAAATGAAAGAGAAGAGCTAAAGCATTGTTTGGAAGATGACGATGCCATTCTCCAGTAATGGCTATCACAATCCCACACTTTCCAAGAAATATAGCTGTGTTCATAATAAAGTTGGTCTCAGGAAATGACATGAGCTCTTAAAGGTCACAGAGAATGTTAGGACATGGCTCAGAATGTCCTAAATCATGGGAAATGCAAGATACACTGACCTTGTTTACATGACCATGACTTGCTTTTCACCGTAACTGTAATCTACTGCTTTCTTATCTCTTACAATATTCTTTAATTCAGCTGGTAAGAGATGGGTTTTCTGGTTTCGGTGGTAAAGATTCAATCACGGCCTGGGACCAGAGACTGTCAGTAACCACTGCCACATATAGGTTGTGACTATTAGTGGCCAGTGTCTGCTGAACTTAAATATACTGGTTAAGCTGAACAAAATAGGGGAAGTGGTGCAACACAAGTACGTGTAAGAGGAGAAGGGGATTGCCATCAGGCTCAAAGTTGATCTAGAAGTTGAATGTTAGTCAGGCCAGGTTCCATTACTGCAGTTGTTAAATGAGGAATTTGTATAGTAGTTGTTACAGAAATCAGTACTTTCTCGTTAAGGTTGCATTTTTGGAAAATCGTCCTGGAAATATATTTTGATTTTATTTATTTGTCACTTGAAAATACTAATGGAAACAGTCTGACCAAGAGGGTACAGTAAGAAATAAATATGTAATAAATAAGTTGCTTACATTTACTTCTCCTCCAACTATTTTGTACAGATGTAAACAACATTGGTTCAGATGAATAAATATGAAAGGAAATTTGAGCAGAAAATGTAATAATACTAGGAGAGAAGAAAGTTGTGCTATACAAAATCTTTCTATTAAGAAGCCTGATATTGTAAATACTGTAAATAAAAGGACCTAGAATTTTGGAATGGATTTTGAAAATGAAACAAAACCTTCTTCCAAAATTTAATAATCAAAGTAGTAATTTGAAATTAAATATATGTCCCATTTCCAAATGTAATAATGTTGGACATGCCATAATTGTTCAAATTTTTGCATACTACAAATTGAACCTTACCAAGTGTTTTAAAGACAACTCCAAGAAATTTCAATGGAAATAACCTTCTTATAGGGAAGCTTTCTTTTTTCATCCTAATCAGTCATGTCACAACTAGTGCTTAGAAGCCGGAGGATTAATAAGAAACACTGCAGTAGTTATGGCAGTCTCCATTAACTGCAAATGCAGCTGTTTATTATCTTCTTGGTAATGCTCAGTCCTGTGCTGAACTGTCACCCCTGTGGCAAAGATTTTGCAGGTGAATTTTGTGTACATGGAGGATTTCCTCTCAACATTTTAAAAAATGCTCTTTCCAGTTTCACTGGATGCTTCATTGCTGGTTTAGCAGACCCCGTTATGAAAAAGGAATACTAGAAGAGTTTCTCCTGTAATAAAGCCTGTATTAGTATATTTATCATGATCTTTCTTTCATTTTCTTTTTAAATAAGGCTTTTCAGTGAACATCTCTAGGCATTTTTTCATGGCTGAAAAAAACCAGAAAATGAGCGTACTCATTTTCTGTTTTCAGAAACTGCCTAGTTACAATGCTGCTTATAGAAAAAGTTAAATTCTGTAAACTAGATGAAGAGAAAATATTATAAATCTTATGTTAAAATAAGTCATACATTATGTACATGCCAATGTGGAATATATACATTTTATATATATAAAAATATGTTAAATAATCCCCCTCTTTTTTGTATAACTTTAATATTTTGATTTTTAATAGTTACAATTGCAACAATAATTATGGGCCCTCTGATGCTTCTTATGATGAGAGGAAAATACCATTCAGCTATCCCCAGCAATTCCTCTTCTGTTCCCTGACACGTTTCAATTAATTTGATGTGTATTAAATTTTATGAGCTGTAGAGACAAGTCAATTCAATACAGATCCACTAAAACATTTGGATGTCAGGTATAACAGGAAATCTGTTGCAGAGCATGGATTTGCATCCAGGTTAATACTAGCTCTATCTCTTTGATTGCAAAGAAATGTGACAATGAAGTTGCTCTTTCCAATGAAAAGCTCTAGTTGAAAGCTTATGACACAAATATATAAAGGACATGAAACAGACAAGGAAACTTGATTAATTTTGACTAAGCATAGAAATTGGACTGGTTCTTTTAGGATGCTGTTCCTCAAAAAAAAAAAAGAAGAAAAATTCCGACCCCATCCTCAACACTCCAACAAAGAAATCAATAAAGTAATTAGAAAAAAGTGAACTCTACTAAGGTTAAATAGAAGTTCAGCTCACTTATTTGAGGAATTGTCAATACTGTCTTGTCATAAAAATATAAGTGCATGGGATTTACTGATTATATTGATTATATTGATTATATTAACAGGCACCATCTGCTACACAATCCTGCAACCTAGGGCTTTGTTTTCCAGTGATGGTTCCGGAAGGAACAAAGAGAAATAACTGGCCAAAATATTTCTGAAAATCTTCATTACTTTATAATCTGCCTCAATGTTGCATTCTTGCTTCTTCTACTGAAGCAATACTGTTAAACATATCTACTTCAATTGTTATTAGTCAGGAGAAAAATCTTCATTGATAAGTGATTCTATTTGACAGTGTTGGTATCAGAGAATGATGAATTACTAAACAATAAGTGAGACTTAGTAGAATGGGTATGAATTTATCTGCTTCTGAACATCTTAGAAATTCATTTAGTCCTGATACTGTTTCAGGAGGAACAGATCAATTTGAGGATAACTTTCTCTTATAGAAGATGTTTAGCCTTAGATTTCATTATAGTCTGCCTTCAACTTCAGACCTGAAACTGCTTTTTTCCATTGATGGGTTGTTTTACCTACCAGTTCTGTTCCTCTTTTTCTCCCCCTAGCATTTCTGTCTCTCAGGTTTAGCCTGTTTTACAGTCATTTCAGAGCTGAAATTTCTGGTGTAGGAAGGGGATTTTACCTTATCATGTCCATAGCCTCACTTCCCCCTGGTATTAACTTCCCACTTATAAAAATTTCTAGGATGTCAAATGAAAGAACTAAAAAGCTAAAATGATTTAAGGAATTCAGAGACTTATCCATAACTGAGACCACAGACAATGCAAGCACATCAGTGGTATTGTACATAATGAATGAAGTTTGTTTCCCTCATGTCTCAGGATTTTGCTTTGATTTTTTTTTTGCAAAGCTATTGATGTTTCCTTTTTGTTGACTTGACTAACTTCAGTGAGTTCGAAAATATTCTTTTGCCCATCTCAGCTATGATTATAGTGCTAATGCTTGACTATGGCATAACCAATATATCAAATATTATTGACATGCTTTTGGTATTTTTATGCTTCTATTTTTCATTTTTATTTGGAAAATAGTTTGCTCTGAGACTTTGTGTTCTTTCCTCTTCTCCACTCATTGTCAAATTTTCTGTGTAAGAGTTAGAATGTCTGAAGAAACATTTTTTTCTTTCTTTACCTGGCAAGACCCTAAATAAGTTTGCTGTTATGGTAACACAAATAGTACAGGATAACAAACCCCAACTCTTCTGAATACACTAACCAAAAGCATAAAGAATTTTCCACTGTAAATATATCAACCTTGATGCATTTCTATCAGCTGAGTCTTGCACTGGAACCTATAAACTGCAATATAACACTGAGAAAAATTTCAGGAAAAATCAGTGTGTGGGGCAAGAAAAAGGAACTACTAGAGCTTGACCTTCCTGATAATAACATAACATGAAAGCAAAGAAAATAAGATACACTGTTCATCCAGATTTTCATTGGCATCCTCAGGTCATTAATACCTTTGTAGTGCAGAGATTGTTATGAGCCAGTTATATTTTGTCAGTTAAGCAAAGAAGCAGAAGTAAACAAATTAGAAAAATTCAATGTTGCTTATCTGAATTCAAAGCAAGAAATTAAATTGAATGTGGGCAATCTTAAATTTGGTCATAATGTAGATAAACCAGGATAAGTAAATTGGTACAACATTTGCAAATATATGCAATATTTTAAAACATTTTCTTTTTAAAAACCAAATATTTGCTCTATTTAATAGCTATCTGTTTAGTTTTGAAGATGAAATAATTGCTGTACTCTCTGTCTTTATTAAACACTGGTTTAGAAGAGAAGAGTTCATACAAACAAGAACTCAGCTTTGCCTATGCCACACTGAATTCTTTAAAAAGCAACAATTTCATTATTATAATCTGGTGGCTTGTGTTTTAGTTTTCAGTACATAGCCGAGCATATTGATACGGTTTAGAAATATTTGATGCCATTGAAGTATATTCCATAAACTTAAAAAATATTTTGGCACAGGACTTTATTCTCATTTTTATTTGATGTTTTCCAATAATTTTATTTCCCTCGCCTCCCCAAAGAAGAGCCGTTAAGAATCAGTGGATTATTGAAGAGTACCTATACAACAGGGAAGTCACATTTTGAAGCTACCTGAAGAAATGACTGGTACCTTGAAAGGTCACTTTCAACTAAAAATAAAAATACATTCCATCTTCCTGTTTTCAGATCTTAAAACAGTATGTTCTGAGCTACCACATCAGTCAGAAGTATATCTTTCTTTTTCTTTCTAAGGTAAGTACTGACTCATTTATGTGGGAAATGTGTCTGACTTCCAAAGGACAATGAGACAGCTGAAGGTACTTCTTGGAGAGGTGTGTTTGCTTGAGTAATACAGCAAAATACTGAAATAGAAACTGCATCTCTTGGGAAACATACTTCTTATGAAAAACAAATACATTAGGCTGTGTAGTCAGATTTATACACTTTCAGTTTCCTGGAATTGCCAAGACATGTCAAGCTGTTAATCATGTTCTGAAGATCATCTGCTGACTCCAACACTTCATTTTAGTAGGAAGTGTCATTGCTGAGGGTTGAGTTTTGCATTCTTTTCTTCAGGAAAACTTCCAGCAGAGGTTTTTGCTAAGCAAAGTTAACAGGATATTATACAATAGTGCATATTCATGTGGTTAATTCTTTTCTCTCTCCACTCTCGACACAAAAGAATGTTGGATGTGGTGAGAAAGAAAGAAGTACTGTAAAAGAGACTAGCATGGCAGTGATGGCACAACATACTGTGTTAATGGGCAAGAGCTGATTTCTGTTTCGATAGCTTGGTGTCATAACTTAGTGAGATGTACGTTTTTTTCCACTCTACCCAGACACAGAAAGATGGAAAATACAGTAGGTTTTACCTGTGATAAAGGGGGAGCATTATTTTCTTTTCTAGGAAAGGCTAATTCCCTTCCCTGAAATTTTGTGGATACTAAATTGTTATAAGCACATTATGTTTGCCAAGCTTGAGAATGCATTACAACAACAACAACAACAAAAAAGGCACTTTGACAAAGCGCTTTTATTATTGATTGAATTTGTGATGTTTTCTAGAAGATATAGATCTACAGGTATAGATCTACTGGATATAGATCTGCATGTTTCCTGGTCTGATTACCAGTATAAAATTTACTAAGACTCCTTGTTTAGCATAACATTGGTGATCTATGTTCAAGTGGAAATTTCATCATCTCTTAAATTTGAGAAACTTCAAAGATGTTGGAAGGTGTGAAAGAAACCCCCAAGCAAACTAAATGGACCACTGTCCCCTTTGTATCTTTTTAACCCCTTTAAGATGACCTAGCTGGTGAATATCCCTCAAATATGATGAATTGTGTAACATGGACATTGTCAGCTTCTGAGTGATCAGGGCAATCTGGTATAGTCAGTGCTAATTACAGCCCAGAGCAATTAACAGTCATCTGATTTTTACAGCTGCCAGTAAATGCTCTCATGCACCTATGAGGAATGGGAAGACTAGGACTTCAAAGGTGTGCAGTCAAGGTGCTTCTACTTTGTCCTAAAATGATAGCCATGAGGTACCCCTCAAAAAGACAGGATGGTTTCTATATGCATTCAAACTGTCAAGAGAGCACGGAAGGATGCCTTTGTTTACTACTATATAGAGCAGAGATAGATTTGGACAAAGTGTAGTTTTAAAATATTGAAATGGGATTAGTAGGCAGAATTTAGATAGACGTAACAGAAAAGGCATGCCTGTTGCATGCCTTATGTCTCTAGAGGGTACAAGTGTGTGGAATTATATGTATGTTTGTTGTGGAACCATTTTCTTCTTTGAAGTTCATAGTATGTTATAGAAAAACAAAGTATTGCTTTGTATGCAGAAATCACTTTGTGGAATAGCTTTGGGAATCTCTGTACATTTAATAAGGCTTGCTGTGAGAAAGAATCGCTTTGGTTCTCTGGAGGAGGGGGAAATAAATAATTAAAAGAGGTTGATTATAGAGCTAATACTACATTATGCAAATATGCAACCCAGAGAGGTTTGACACACAATGCATTGATTTATATGCCATTTAAGGGCACCTTATCTTTCCGTTTCTTTATTTATAAGCTGGACTGTGTGTATGCATATCCAGAGAGAACTCAGGAGCTTCTACTTGCCTTGGTGTCTCAGTCCACTATTTGGAACTTGTTGAAATGGGGATCCAATTAGAGAACAGGGCTTAGTATGCTCCCATAAATACCATGAACTTCGGCCTAAGCTGTGAGCCCTTGGGCAACTTCAAGAAGAGGGAATGGATATTTCCCTCTTGGAAGTTTTTTTTGTTCTTTGGGTGATGGGTCAAGTGAAAGAATGTTTGACAAGGGTGATTTTACAATAGATTCCTGTTAAATTATGGTGGTGAGTCATCATATCTATTTACAGAAAAAAAGGATAAATAGAGGTACTCTTCAATGCAGAATCTCTCTTAACAAAGAGGTCTGGATTTAAAAGAGAAGGAAGTTCTCATTTAGAAGGATGTCAGAAAAGATGAACTAATATGAATTCTTAAGCCATGAGTCTATATCAGTGGTTCGTTGAAGACAACAAGATTGAAGCATGTAAGTTCCACTGTTGATTTGGGTTACACACCTCTTTTTTTGCTAGGTATAAGCAGGAAGTCCCACAGAAGGCTAATTCTGGAAACATGCAGAATTAATGAGTACTTCTGGTGGTAGCCCTGGAGGCTAGCAATGTATTTTTGATCTTGCCTTTGATTTGCTAAATTTTTAAAATGTAGTTTTCATCCTAGTTCACGCTAGTGTCAGTGCGTGTGAGAACTAAATTAGTGTTTGTTCATCCAGTTCTTCCACCAGATGGAAACAGTGACGTTCAGTCTGTCCTGGGGATACAGCTGTCAGAGAAAAAGCAAAGAGCCATCAGTTGGTGATAGCTTTTGAGTATTATTGATGTGGATTAGAGCTGATCTATGAATTGGAGTCTTGTATTTTGTATTGTTAATTTGTGAGGAGTTACTGTTGTTGTGGCTTTTGTTTAAACTATGTTAATCTAAGAGTTAATTATGCAAACTTTTTTCTACATATATTACCCCTCTGTATATATTCAGGGAAACATAAAACTGTAATAATAAAGTGAATTAATCACAAATCTATGATTATTGGCTTTAGGAAAGACAACCTATCACCATATCTTCCCATTAGGAAAAGAGAACAGTTGAGATTTATCGCACTGTCTTTCACATGTGTAGATGTCATAGTACAGTGGACTGAGGTGCCAGCAAAGTGTAACTAGAGACTCTACTAGCAGCTTAGCATGTGTTTCTGAAATGCTTTTTCCTATCAAACATGGCTCATGAGCTGTTGTGAAGCCACTGATGGATTATCTATCAACCCCTCTACCATGATGAGTAGAAGCTCTGTGAAACAGTGACAAGTTACAAGAGAGTTTCCTTAAAATTCAGCACCAGCAGATCATCTTTGAAGTGAACTTCCTTGTGTATTTTTTCTGATATTATTTGGCTGGGGAGAATTCTCTCTTTATCAAAGGTCTGTTACCCCAGAGCCAAGATGTTGATGGCTGATGAAAGAAGTACAGCGCCTTGTTACATTCAGCAGCTTAAAAGCCAGTAAAAACTAGTTTTTGTTGTGTTGCACTCTTTTCTTCCTTTCCTCTGGAGGTGTTTGCTATAGGCAAGGTAAGTTATTAAGTGGTTCTTTAATCTGAATCAGAAGACTTTTCACACACGGTTTAATATTTTCTTTTTAAGTAGCCTGTTATCAATTGAAGGAATGCTGAAGACTAGAGAGACTTCATTTATCTTACCAATGACAAGAACTGAGAAAAAAAAATAGCAATTTCAGTGAACTGTTGATGAATGTTGTTCCTGTGATTAAAAGCACGTGGATAGCAGCTGTGGACACTATTCTTTGAGAACAATGGCCATATACAGTACTTTAATTGAGCTGTAAAGGAATGGGTGATCAATACAGGGTAAGAGTTGCTAAGATTAAGATTTTGAGTTTAAGCCAGGCTGGAAGAAATGTAACCCTTTCATCTTATTTGGGAAGAAATCAACAATCCTTGGATTTGGGTCATTTCATCACTGTCCTAGGAGATCCAGGCTCATCAGGTTTAAGCAATGGGCCTGGAAAGTTTTTAACTGGTTTGCTGAGCCACAATTTTGGAAAATAACTCATTGTACTTCTCTTTTTCCCTCATTCATTGAAAACAATAAATGGTGTGGAAGGACATTGCAATCTCAGGATTACTTCCTCTGTTTTTTAGGCCTTACATTGCACTGGACCACTGCATTACAAGAGCCTAGAAAATCTTAGGAATCCCTGTGGTGACCACATCAATGTCAGCTTTCCAAAGTTCCAATTTGAACTCACTTCCCACACTTCCTTACTTCCACTCCTACCTTAAAGAGGACAGATGCATCTCTGTGACCTGTTTTGACAGACATTTAACTGTTCTTCTTTGTTGTTTTTTGATGCATCTTGCCATTCTTACCAAAGCTAAAATCTCAATATCCCGTAGAGCAGCTGGAGACTGATAAGCTATTACAGCAAACAAATGCTATCACAAAATTAAACTATAGTGCTGAGGTTTATGTGGTGGAATGTGTTTCTATTACTCGATAAGATGCAGATTCTTCCTATGCAAGTTGTATTAACACTGTTTTTTCCTTGAAAAATACCTGTTCTCTTTCTCCATTGCTTCTATCCTGACTGATAAAACCACAAATGTCATTGTTTTCCCAAGGCAGTCAGTTTTCAGATGTTTCAGTTACAGCCAAGAAGCTTTTATTCTGCAAAGTGTCTAAAAAAAAGATAAAAGGAAAAGTACTTTTGAAAACTTATATGGTGAAGATATCATTACATGAATTAACATTCTTAATTTTCCCTAATATTTAGACATTATCTGTCACAGCACAAGTTTCTTCTTTCTAAATTTCACTAACACCCTTCCTCTCTCAGATAAGGTGCAAATTAGTCCTTCTTGCCTAATCTTGTGTGTGTTCATGTCAATACACTGCTTTATTTTGTATAGTCTCTTAGGAAAATGTGTCTTTTATGCTCTATCAATGTTCCATTCAAACTTAAACCATGTGTCTTTTAGCCTTTAGTGATTGCAAGCTTAGCTGTAAGTGACCATAGTAATTGGTAATATCAGAGTCTGATTCACTGGCTACCTCTCACTGTATTATTACCCAGAGCAAAAAAACTCACATGAAATCTACTCATCAATTTGGAGCCGTATTTAAATAATGTCAGGGATCTCACTCTCTCATGCAGGGGCCTTTTAAGTCATTCTGTGCTTGGTAGCGTAGTTTTTGCATTCTAATTTTAGGCGTTAACCACATGGTTGAGAGGAAAGGAATTTCTTTTTCAGCTCCTACAGCAGTGTGTGGTTTTTTTTCCAAGTACTTCCTGTTGGTAGTTATTATCAGTGGAGCTGAACCAGTTGGAATGAGGGGTGGAAGTGTTGGTGTAGAGCTGGTGGTGGCCTGGGTGTTTGCTGTGTGCTGCCGATAAGCTGCAGGTGCTTTGAATGCATGTTGTCTACTCCTGTTAACATCATTTAGGCACCGTGTGGTGGTGACAGTGCCAGACGTCATCAGTGCCAGGTCGAGCCTGAGCCTTGTGTTCCCTAACTGCAACACTGAGGCCTCTGCAACAGAGGCCATTTTCATTTTGGCTCTGCAGCAGATAGGCCATGACATGCCTGTGTGTACTCTGGCCGCCTGATTGCAGGTTTTCCAGCTCTCTGAAAGCTTGGGTCTTGAAGATAGCATGATTTTCCTTTTTAGCAAATCTGCTCATGTTTGAGTTTGCAGGCTTATTCGTATTGGCTTTTTATTTCAGGGAAATACAAACCATCTGTTATAAGTTATTCAAATAATATGTATTGGTTTATGTAGAAGTGCCTGTATCACTGAATAAACATTATAAAGCAAACTAATGTCCACTGTTCCTACTTTTGTTGATTTAAAAGTTTCTAGAACTGAAACATTGATATAATTTAACCTGAAATGAAATGGAATTGTGGCTGGAAGGGAGGTAACTTTTCTGAATGTCACTTACTCAGGTGCTCTAACTGTAAATGAAATGTACCATCTTCCACCAGTTATAAACCTTCAAAACAAGAGCATTCTATATCTAAGTGCACAAGCAAAAGAAAACACAACTATGAGTTGTCTTGTCTCACTCATTTCAAGTACTTACATATATAAATGTAAATTCCAGCAAACCAGGGCCCCACATAGATTTGTGCAAATCCAAATGTCTATGAAGCAATGACTTCATTTAACTTAATTTGGTTTGTTTTGTAGTATAACAACATTCTTTAGTTTAAAAGTCACTGAAAGGTCAAAGAATTTGATTAATATTAGGAATAGACTGAGTTTTATTTGAAATATTTCCAAATATAGGTAAAGAAGGCTTAAATAACCCTGAAAATTGTTTGGGAAATCATTGCATGAATTTTCTTTGCATCTAGGTAAAATTAAAACCCTGTCATGAGACCACCCTTCTGAAGAGGTAAACTGTACCTAAAGCCAGTTCACTGTAAGCTCCTCATCACACTTAAAAGCAAGCTAAAAGGGAAGAAAAACAAACCAAACCAAATCCAACCAAACTCTTCTCTCCTATTATGATGCAATGGGATATGATATTGTTGTGTTATGTGAGATTTATGATTGCCCTAGTTTTGCTCAAATGTAGAGACAAGGAGAGGAGGAATATTATTGTCTGTGTAGTGGGCTTAGATGTGACCCTGTAGCTCTCTTTGAGCTGTTGGAAGGCATCAAATTGCTGTTCTACAGAAGCAGCTGGGAAGTATCAGCTAAAAAAGAGCTCTAAATACCTCTCACTTCATCCTAGGGTGGATGTTATATTGGGAAATATCTTGAAGATATTGAATTTGGACATGAAAAGCAATAAAAGTTTGCTAAATTTGTCATATTACAGTGTCCTAAAAACCCAGGTGTCCAGCAGCCCAGGGGATGACATGAGCACAATAGTGACCCAATTTCATCCATTTTTTCCACGGAGATAAGGGAAAGGATAAGAAATTGGGTCTGAATAGGCTAGAAATAATGAAATGACACACACAGATTTGAAAAAGTGTGGTGAACTATATGTGGATGCATTTCAGACTAAGATAAGGTCACAAGCTTCTCATTTGTGATTAAATTTATACACAAACACTTGGCAAAATACACAGCTGAGTAATGTAACGTGTGATATAGATTATCTTCCCTTTAGGAAGTGTAAGGACACAGGTGTTTTCTCTGTGTTCCAGCAATACTAATGTTTGGTAGTATAACAGACAATTCCTGACTTGTATGTAGGGAGAATGGAGAAAAAAGTGTGAACAGAAATGTTAACTTTTTTTAGAACTCAAAAAAGGCTCAGTGGGAATTCAGATCTGCTCTTACTTTAGCAGATCTGATTGACCTATTTATAATGATAATGAAAACAGTAATAATAATAATAACAACAACACATTATTATTAATATTATTATCACTATTATTAATATTAATATTGTTGCTGTTGTTGTTGTTATTGTTGTTGTTGTTGTTAATTTTATTCATTTGAAGTTCAGTGATGGATGTCTGATCCTAAGAACAATGGGCTTTTGTACTCATTATAGCCATTTCCCTGGAGCTATTCAATGCTCTGGAGCCCCCATACCCCATCTCCCTCCAAGCTTCCTTTAGTCTGCGAGGACTTCCTTATGGTACAGCTTCCTGCGTGAGGAACAGCACTCTTGGGAAGAACAAAGTTTGACTTCCAGAACTGATGGAATCTTCAGAGGAAAAACATCATCTTTGAGAAGACATGGGTTGGACCGGACAAAAGTTGATCCCACAAAGTTGATCCCAGAGGCATAAGACTGCAGGTGCTTAAAGAGACACTTGAGTTAGGATTGATGAGTCTTGCATTAAATTTTGGGCTGATTGAGGAATGGAAAAAGAGCTGGTTGTTTGGTTGTTGTTTTTCTCTTCTCCACTCACAGAGACATTTTCAGACAATGAGAATTGACTTGTTTCTACCAGAGCAACTGAGACCTCTGAAATGGCCATTTTTGTTTTTCATTTATTCTGCCAGTGAAAAAATCTAGTATTTGGACACAAGGTGAGTTCCCTGCAGGAAAGCCACCAAGCAGAACATACACAACTCAAGTGGAATATTGCTGTGCTCCAGTTTTCTGTCACCTCCACACTATGGATGCAGGATTCCCTCTGTGTGTGCCACTGTCACCTTCCAACCCCACTGTACATTCCCTTTATCCACCTTCTGGCTACCAAGAAATGCTAGGAAGCTGTATCCATTGGGATGATTTCTGGATTCCAAGATAAGCACATGCAACTTTCCTGAGCTTGGTACCTTTTGTTCTTTTCATGGAAAAGGTTATACAGACATGTCCTACAGGAATAATTTTCCAAGCACAATCACAATTTGGGGCACCTCTGAAATTTCTGCTGTGCCTTTTGGTAACATAGTAGGGTGCAGTTTGTAGCCAAAAAAGGGTTGATTTTTTGATTCAAATAGGAGAAATACCAAAAGCCCATAAGGTAGATGTCCATCGTGTATTTTTAAGAGTTAAAATAAAGTAGTGTATCTATCTATACCTGTTAAAACATAGACTATTTTAGGATTAAAGAATGCCATTTAAGGTTTTGTAGAAGGTCTTGTTACTTAAAATGGAAAAAAACAAGGTCTCTTATCTGAAAAGAGTGGAAAACATTCCCTCAAAAGATTCAGAAGCTCTTTGTTCATTACTTGTCTAGACTAAAATTTTCATACATATATATATATATATTTAAAAATATCTATAAATGTTTTGAGAGTAAACAATAAGAAGACTGTACATCTGGATTGAAAGTTATATCAGCAACAAACAGTTGTGCCACATTCCTTGTGAGACATCCTGGCAAGCATAAGATGTGCTAGGAATTCAAGATGAGGCCCCAGATTTCACCAGGACACCAATTACTGTGTATGAGTTATGAAGCACTTCTATTGTTTTCCTCTGAAATATTTTTTCGAGTGAGTTTAGCACACATGAAAGATATGAGATTGACAGCTCTAGAGAAGGAAGGTTTCTGTTTATCTCTGTAACAGGCAAAAGAGCAGACAACTGAGGAGTGAGTTTCCTCAGCACAGTTCTGGGAGAAGACTTCTAGGACTGGGAGCACAGTAATGTATTTTGACCTTTATTCAACAATCTAAAGAACCATGCAGACACTATCAGTCCAAATAATCACAAATGCTAAACACACCCTGCATGCAAACCTAGCTATGTGTGTTCACGGCTGTTTTGATTATTTTTTTTTAAAAAAGAATGAACCCACATAGATAGTCATGCAGAACTAAAAAGGATATTATCCTCTTTTTATTTTTTGTACTACCATGTTTTCATGTTCACAGGCTTTGACCTCTCAATTTACACTCCTACAGCAATATCCATTAGTGGCAAAAGAGGTTTTCTTTTTCACAGATGTTTGCAGAAGCAGCAACCTCCACACCAACTCCAGAAGCACTGCAGCTGAAATACAACCACTGGACTGTAACAATGATACAACAAAGCAACAGGAACTGGGCAATAGCTGTATTCTCACTAAAAGGCCACGCCATGGCTTAATAGTCTTTCTAGCTGTTTTGGTAACAAAACGGCAGGAAGTCAGTTCAATAGGCAAGGCTGGGGTTTTGCTGTTTTTCTTTTTTAAATTTTTTTTGTTTGTTTGTTTGTAAAGGGTTTTTTCTTTATTTTTTTATTTCTTCTTTTTTTTTTTTCTGTTATTTTGATTTACATCAGCAGCAGACACAGAGTGCTTGTGACCAGATCACTCTCTGATTTCCCTTCCATTGCATTTAGGCACACGTCCAACTGAACAAATGAATAGTCATCTATTTATGTGTAGGCACTGTCTTAGCGGAGTCCAGTGTTTCAGACAAAACACTCACCCTTCTTTTTACCTAATTCAAGGTTTTAATAGAGTGCCAGCATCTAGAATGCAAGGTATTGTTCCCTAGAAACCTTTGGATAAATTATAAGACATGAATGCCTCTCAGAGAGATTTTGCACACAAGAGGAAGAAAAAATTAATGCCTATCACTGGCTGTGTTTTCAGCAAAATATGCTCCAGGGTATATTGACATTTGTCAATGAACAATTAATCACCCTGAAAAACCCAGTGTGGACAAAGAAGGATTACAGCATTCCCACAGTATAGCTGTAGGAGAAAACTTTAATTATCTATATTATTCTAAATTATTGGGGATGTGAAAGGAAGGGCTTATCCTGCTTCTCTTCAAAATAACTGCTTTAAGATGACTCACATTTTTTTCCACAACTTTCTAGAAAGACACCCCAGCCCCTCTTTCATCATCTTATTTTGTAATTGACCACTTTGTGTTTTGTTATATAGATTCAGGCATCTTGGGACAGTATTGCTGTAAATCTTGATGGATGATGGAACATCAAATGAAGTGCTGTAAGTATTAAGTGGCTGTATTCTGGCACTGCTGAAGAAATTCAGCAAGCATATAAAATGAGATGGCAAAGTCTAAGTAATATGATAGTAAAATAAATGAAAACTGAGGGCTAAGTAAATAATAGCCATACTTAGTTTTGTTGCTGATCTTTAGTTTCCCAGACCAAGAAAGGGAAGTGGAGTACAGTTAGAGAGAAATCTTTCCACCATGGCAGTGTATTGTCTTGCATCACACTGGATTAGTTGAAATAAATTTCTTTCTTCTCTGGGGTTTAGAATTTGTGATTGAGAAGGGTTTTGCAGTCCTGTGTTTCTGTATTCCTTTCATCCTTTCTTTAAGGAAAACAGAGATTATTTTCATTTTAGATAAATTACTTATAAATAAACCTCAAACACAGGTCTTTACTGTAGGCTGTTGTGTAAAATTGGACTGATATTCAAACATTCTGACCACTTAGGGCTCATATTAATTTCTAGTTGCCAAGACTTTTTAAGAGAAAGCTCTGCATGTGCTTTAGAGCAATATTTGACAGGAATCTTTTGGTGTTTAGGGTGTGATTTAGATGCAGAGGTTTAAAGACTGAGGTGATGTGTGTGCTAGAGTAGATAAATGTATCTTTAGCTTTGAACGCATAAGTAGTCAATCTGTTTTCAAGTCTTGTGCCTAAGACTAAAGCTGTATTTATGTGGAATAAACAAGAACTTTGTTAGAATGGGGTTCCACATCACAAAAATGAATGTAGCCTACACCAGTCACAAAATGACACATCATTTGCTTCAAAATAATATATTTAGTGGTTTTGATGAAATGTTTATGACATATCTTGCCTTGGGGTTTTTGCTTCTGCTTTCCCACTCACTTGGTAAGTTCCTCTGCTCAGGGCCCACATTCTGTCAAACCCATTATTTGGAAATGTCACTAGAATAATGACGTAAGAGAGAGGTGAGAAGCTGACATACGAGGCTCCACGTACAGCCAGACTCTGTTGCTCATCTGTGATAGGAACCTGTGATAGAAACAACAGAAACTCTCTCTTTTTAATAGGGTAAAATCAGTCCATGTGAAAGGGATAAGCTACTAAGTCCAGACTTGTGACAATATATTTTATTGTACCCATAATTCTACACAAGATCTGGGGTTGATTTGCAGTACATTTATAACTCTCTCAGGCTCTGCAGATTCCAGTGGCTTGGTCTTATTTCAGATTTGATCACTGTTTTGTAATCTGTTACACCAATTTTACATTACTCAATCAAATCCTAATGATATGATATCTGCCATCTTTTCATTCTACTGTACATCACCTGGCAGCTGCATATGTAGATGCCATGTAATTTATACTTTGCAGGTGTTGGTAACTCTGTGTCACAAAACAGAAAGATGCATGGATGTATTTGGTAATTACTGTGTTACTAACAGGGTAATTGCACACTTATTTCTCTCTACAAATTACATGGTAGTCACACTCAGAATTACCATTAAAGACATCTTCAATAGTTGCCAGTAAATAATTGCTTTTTAATTACAATATAATTACATGCTTATTACTGTCTGGTAGAATAAAGCACTACTTGATTTTGTATATTTTGTGCCATTGTCACAGCAGCCAAAGGTCCATGGATGTCATTTACATGAGCACTGTCAGTGGCAACACACCAACATTTTTGAAAGTGTGTTTATCTGAGAGTAGGAAATGGCTATCTCTAAGGAGGTGATACCACTCTTTGAGGAATCAGTTTATCCTGTTAGCAAAGTACCTCTCAGTTAAGGTTAAGTCTGCCATGGTTTTCAAGTGTCATTGTGGCTCCTCTGTTTTAAATTGACAGGAATGGTGTCCATGGGTCCCCAAATCTCCAAATAATTGTGTGTCACTTTCTGGGTGACAGTGGTGAACTCTCACCCAATAATTGACTCTAAGCTACCCTACAATAGACTGGCCATGAATTCGAGAACCATAGTATAAAGGTCATAAACAGTGGAGAACAGCAGAATACTCAAAAGAAAGATCTGCTTTCAGGGAGGTCCACCCAAATGGATCCCAGGAAATCTAGCAGAATCTGTCTACATCTCATACCAGTAGCAAAGTCGACTCCAGATCTCACAAAGAAACAAGACTTTCAAATTCTGCAAAATTTTCTAAACTTTCTCAGCCAGGGATCCTTTCATCTCTGAGCCTGGCCTAGATGAGCTACAAGCTTTTAGCTATAGCACCACCTTACAAAGAACCACAGACTTGCTGAGATACGGGTAAGAATGATTAAATACTTTACTGTAAGATTTCTGAGACTGGTTTATTGCAAATACAATAAGAAAATTACATGAGGTTCAATTAATCATCAGGATTTGTATAACCTGAGTTCTGCAGGGTGTTAATCACAGTTTAAACAAATAGGTAGCATTTTCAACCGTTTAGAGCATGCTGTGATGTTCAACATCCTTTACAAATGAATTAAATTCCTCCTGTGATTCTGCATAGAAAAACAAAACAAACTAAACAAAGCTAGACACTGAAAAAGCTCAATCTCTGTTTTGACTTCTAAGGTGTAAAAAGCCTTTCTGTTTGCTAGTTTATCATCCTCCCTAGTGGCACTTTCAGGCACTGTTTATTCTTATTCATTGCCACTTTCAATATTGTTCTGATTTGCAGATAATGGGGAAAATATTTTCTATTTCAAATTTCAGCCTGAATCTGATCTTTCATACAGGCAGAAATAGAACTTATCAAATGTAACAGAGATGTAAATGTTTCAGCTAATTATGGATATTGAAGTAAGATTAGTACTTTTAGTTAAACTTCAGCTACATTTTCATAAAGTCCTACTAGTATTCCACTCTATCAATATTTTCACCTTCAAGGATAGTTTATATCTTGCTTACAAATTATCGATAGATGAAGTTGAAATGCAAAGAGCAGTCAACAGCTACTGTGAACAATCACTAAAACCATTATCTTTTTCACATACCCTTTTGATTTCAGTAAATTTAAATCTGTTTTTAAGTGTTTGCAAAATAACAGTAGGCTAAATTCAAAGGGCAGTGCAGTATTTGAAAGCAGTGTCATTTGCAAAAGGGCATTTGCTAGCAGACATGGACAGAACTACTGTCTCAGATGAACTCTGCACCGCAATGAAGTCCTGTATATACTGGAATTTAGAAATTAAAGATCTTCTACTGAAATATTATATTAAGCTTTGAGTGTTTAAGAAAACAAGGAACTGATGGACTCCCAGTATTCTCAGAAGCCTTTATCAAGTGGACAAAAAATGCTGTCTTCATGGACTTTGGGAGGACTAGCCTAATTCCCCTGGCATGTATGCTATCTATATACTGAAAGTTTTCACTAACATTTTACCTTTGTAGTGTTGAAAACCTGCTTTGATTATTTTCCTGTGGTCCATCCCCCTCATAAACCAAAATAAATCTGCATCATGGTTTTCATAAGACTAGAGGGGTTAACAGGAGATTCTGACTCTACAGGTAAGGAGAGAAGAACAGTCACAGGAGGTCCTCAATTCAGCATTACATCTCCACTTAGAGGCTACATGATCACACACACCACATTCTTGGAACAAACTTTTTCACCTTCAAATATTTTGCTGAAGCAGCAACATTCTGTCAAAAGCATTGAAGCAGAGGAGTGTTATATAGAGTGGAGAGAAGCAGTAACTGATCTGGAAAAAGGATCATTTCAACTTCATGCATTCATCTCTAAAAATATCAAGGAAGACTTTCATCCACCTTACTCTTGATTCATATAGGCTCCATTACTGGAATAATTGAATGTGGAGTAGTTCTACTAAAAAAAAAAAAAAACAAACCATAAAATCAATATACAGGAGGAAATCAAGGAAGAAGATGGAAAAATCTGGTGAGCTGGGGCAAAAGGATATGAAGCAGATGTGGGTTTGCAGCTTGTTTCTGTCTTACATTTCAGTGATTTGAATAAATTGTGAAAGATTTCGGTATTTTAGTAGGCTAGGTACAAGACAGGAATAGCAATCCTTCCTCTGTTTCCCTTTTCCACCCTGTCTATTTAGCCTGTCAATTGTCTGACACATGGGCTCACCTCAGTGTCTGTTTACAGCATTCCAGTTTTGATGGGGGTGTCTGGTTGACACTCGTAATTGATGGTACTAACACAAATCAGAAGTCTTTTGCATGGACCTTTCCTGTATGGTCGGGATTTGCAAGTGATTGTACATGGCAAACACAGTGTGTTATCCCCTTGCTCCCTCTCCACACAACCTTTGTTTCCTCTTTCTGTTTATTTGCTAAACTGCCTTGCCATGCACTTTTAAGCCTCCTCTTTAAACTGCATTTTGATTTAATCCCTTTGAGCCTCTGAACATAACTATGGGCTCAGGGTGTCCTGGACTTTTTATGCATATAGAACTGATGTTTTACAGATATGTCTCCTCATCTGAGCATAATATTTTAAGCTTTCCTGTAGCTTCATTAAATGAAGTAATAAAAAAAAAGGAACAAGATATAATAAGGCTAGTGTCACGTATAGAGTATAGGGTTTGGGCTTTGCTATTAATAATAATAGAGAATATTATATACTTAATAGTGACTATGTGTTGTATATGTGCATGGTTTGGACAGAAAGGCTCAGAAGGAAAGGATATTCTGAAGAAAGCTGGTGTGAATGGAGCTCTGCAAAATACGGAAGTGGTGCTGCTTTTACCTGTTTTATTTGTCATTTTATGGGAGGAAGTTGAAAATGCAGCTGGAGATGAAGAGCAGCAGGTAAAAAAGAGGGGTATAAGTAAAGCTAAAAAGGTGGAAAAGTCTGAAAAAATTTATGAGGAGCAGCTAGTTTGGTATGTTGTATTTTCTGAGTAATGGGAGGTGAGAGAATAGGTGGGAAAAACTGGAGGTGAGGATGAGTTGTTTTATTTTTAATTGGATGAGGAATCCAGGAGTAAGGTGTCAGCAAGGGACACTCAGGAAGTCATTTACTTTCAGCATTTTCTTCTAACCTTTTTCAAAAAGCTACCCATCCTGACCAGATATTCAGAATTTGTTTTACAGGCATTGTCACAAAGAAACACATGATCAATTGTCTATAAATGGAAGCTTGTCTAAGATATTTTGATCTAACTGTGGATTTGGACACTGTAGAGGAAAAAACATACTGCATGCATACACTGTACAGAAAAATCTGGTAACAAACAACTATAGTCTGACTAACAAAGAGTGTTACATCAAATCCAGAAAGACAGAATGATTTCAGGCTGACAGTATTATTTTATTTTTATTATAACATGCCTCTGAAACATGTTGTGACTAACCATTTGGAAAGTTAACATTTGTTTTTGAATGAGTGGACTTGGATAGGCATGGGAAAGAACACACTCTCTACTAGCAAATCATTTTTATATTAGTAAAAGCAAAAGCTTCACAGCAAATGTATGTAAATCACTAACTTTCAGGGCACCGAAGGGAATGTACTTCATGCTATAACTTAAATACTAATGAAATCAAGTGAAAATGATAGTCATTAGTCAGCTGTGCCTTGATAGGGTTCCCTGTGGACTGATACAAATTCACCATTAGAAATGGATTCTCTCACAGTCCACAGCGAGCATTTAATCCCTCTGTAAAGCAGATTTAAATTTGATGTTTAATATGTCGGTTTTTCATTTCAGGTCTCTTATGTTTGCGTATTTGCAGCTTGCGTTTAATCTTTTTTTAAGTCATTCTAAGTTTTTTATCTGCATTCTCCTGGTCTTATGTGCATATTATTGGCCTGTGTGAATCATACAGCCACAGGTATTAATGATAATCAGTGAAAGTGAACTAATTAGCACACAGCTCAATATTATGATGTCTCTTACAAGCCAAATGACCCACTTTGGTTTCAGTTCATTTTAGGGGTAGCATCTTGAAAGGTATCCAAGAAAGCGACAGCCGTGCACATTTTTCATCTCTTTCCATATAGAAAAATTATTTAAAATACTTTTTGCAGCATCTAATTCTGACAGATTATTTGAAAATAGATAAACAGAGGCCCACGTGTCCATATATGCAGACACATACACACATTCACCCACACAACTTCGTAAATCTTAGGTGAGATCATTTGGGATGAGTAAGAAGTGAGATTCCTTTCCAACATTCCTGCAGGTCAAATCGTGCTGCCTGGCATTGGGAGTATATTCTGCCCACCCAAGTTTTGTACTAATGCTAGCTCCTCACTCCCTCACATTTTGTCAGTTTTGCATAGGAAACACCAGTGGACCAGCATCAAGCCTTGATAGGAACAGAATATTTACACAGAGGAACCTCACACTTAAATGAGTAGAAACCTTTCTCTACGTAGGAAAAAAAAATATATGAGAATATAAAATTCATACAATTTCTCAGGAGTTTTGTATTATCTCCAGATTTTCTTGACTTACAACCACATCTAATAATATTCAGTATTACAGCATTGCCAGACTATGAAAGAAACAAAGCACAGTTTCAGGGTCTCATGTGCACTGTGCACTTTTAACGTTGGAAGGCAAATGTCTAGGAGTAATGAGCATTACTCTGGGATGTGTGTTTTGCAACATTATAAATTATAAATCATAAAGCTATGTAAAATCAATCCAGAGAATGAGCTCGAGCACAGATTACCGATTGTCCAGATTCCTAATCGTCAGCATGTTCCCTGCTAGTCAGCACTTTCCAGTAGAAAAATCAGACATGGTTCAGGCCATGGCTATATCATTCTCAACAGGCAGTGTGGACAAGACCACACAAGATATGGTTCTCTCCAAACTTCCAGGGTAAAGTGCAAGCCCTAAAATGGCCCTCCATACTCTCATTTTTTCCTTTACATGCTTTTCTTCCATGTTTCCCTCCCCTTACCATTCTACGAAATAGATTCTTTTCCTTCTTCATTTAAAACAGATGTACATTTCTTCTCAATCAGTTGTTATACAAAACCCTCAAATTCTTAAAAACTTATAACAAACCCTTCTGGTACTGGATTTGAAGCAAACCATGATGGTGTTGATGTTGAAGACACCTTTGTGCAGACAGATGTACAATAGTTGGTCTACTTCTCTCAGGGGCACACAGACCTGAGCTGACACTGCCTTGCAGCCAGGTGTTGAAGTGCTGCTCTCCTGTTCCTTTTCCATGGTGTCCAGGCTCTGGTGATGATACAAGAAAGTTGGTGGCACCTGCTTTCTTCCTAGAAAGCAAAATTTTACCTCCTCTCTGGTTTGCATTTTCAGTCTGGTTATCAACCAAGACTACTATTGGTTTAATCAAGCTCTGGTCAGTAGTTCTTCAATCCTGCTTTACATTAAACAGTTTGAAATGACAATATAGAACAGGAATTAAGCTAATTCCTGCTTCTGTGTCATAGCAAGATAAATAATTGGAAAACACCTCCATACAAAATTCTTTCTATTGGTAGGTCTGAACTTCACCAGCACAGGAAAAACAGACACCTTTTGTGTAAATCTATTCTTTTAGATATTTTGGATTGAGTTTTGGAAAAAGTTTGCCTTTTAATCAAGCAGACTTCTTGTCCTAAGGTATAAACTTTTGACTTGTTACTCTTTCTACTAAAAACCTTAGCTAAGAACAGAACACAATTTGCATGTAAACTTCAATCAGAGTTTACAGGCAAAGAGAACACAAATCAGGCAGTGTTTTCAGCACTGCTCTGATTCATACGAAAATGGATAAAAAGCTGTGAGCTTGACATGTGACTCCACCTTCCCATCCCGACGTTACCCTTGTGGCTGTGCTATGCAGTCTGTCATCTTTTTTCCTCAGGGCTCCATCTCCACAGTGTTTGTTTCCCACTCTTATCTTTCACAGTGGTCTGGCCTCTGCCCTGAGGAGTGCTGGTAGGTGGGAAAACATAGGGTAAGGGAGAGTAGTGAGTGCTTTCAAAAACGTGATGGATGTGCCACTTATGTTCAGTTTACAATTTAGCAATGTGGAGGTTAAGTATGCCATTTTATGACATAATTTGTTTTCACAGTTGCTAAGCAGGAGGTGAAGTGAAATCAGTAACCTGCCCTCTAAATCCAAAACACACCAAAAAAAATCAAAAAAAGCAAACCCAAACTTTTTTTTTGATGTAACTGCCCTTTGCAATAAATTGGGAACTGCTGTCTAATAACTTATGCTGGCCTGACATTAGTTTGTTTTCTGGATGAATGTGTTGGTCTTATTCCAGAGGCATCTGCCTGCAAAAATACACAGAAAAGAGAAGACTCTAATAAACTTAGCCACTGCTTAGCAAATACTTGAGGGGGGAAATCATTAGGTCATATTCTGGTTCAGTGTTGTGAATCTACTGGACTTAAAAGACCAGTTTGACTGCTAAGGCTCAAAGCCCAGAAACAAACTGCGAGAACTAATGACAACTAAGCACTGAGGAGTGCCAACAATTCTTTCTTCAGACAAAGCTATCATGCTTTTGAAGTGCCCAATTCCTGCTTTGGGTTTGTGAAGAATTTAGTTTAGAGAACCTGAAACCAGCAAATGAGAAATGATCATATATGAGAAATGATTTAATAGATCAATAATGCCCCCCCCCCAAAAAAAAAGAAGGAAAAAAAAGAGTATGGGTATTATTGATCTATTAAAACTCCAAGGCATGGACAAAGAAGTGACTTTGTTGCTATGATGATATATACACATTTTGTCTCAAGAGTGTTTCCAAACTGAAGAAATGCAGGTTTCTGAACTTACTTCAACCTGTAGATAATTGCATCTCTTGATACTAGATACTTTAATGCAGGAAACTTTAAAATGTGATCATTCTGAAGATTATAGAATAATAACATAATATAAATCAAAATGTACTATTTTTTTTGACAGCTAAGGGTTCAGGTTTGATGTAACTACTTTTCTTAGATTATTTCATACTTTTTTTAGACAAACTCTGATGGTCAGAAATTCCAGGAAATGGAAAAATAAAAAGAAATGGAATCATAGAACAGGCCAATTATTCAAGGCCGAGTATAAGACCTGGAATATACTGTGACTTTTTTTTATATCTAGATTAACTACAGAGTGTAGTGATGTCGAAGATCTTAGTCCTCAGTCTCAGTAACTTTTCACAGCTTCTCCCATTTACAGAGCCATAGTGTCCATGGTTCCTTCATGAAGGGTTGGTCTTCCTAGCCTCACATACCTCAGATAAACTGGAGTAGCAGTAATAGAAACTAACATGAAGCTACAGAAACCACAGGTACACCTGGAAAGAGGTGCTGAAGCTGAGGTTTTCTGAGGAGACATTTATGGCCTCCAGAAGACCTCTTCCAACAAATTTTAAGTGACAAGGTACAAGGGCTATGTCTTTGGCCTTTTCCACAGACAGAACAGGTTCTCCTCCTGCCTGCGCTCAATAAAAATGTGGAGAAAAGTCTGATGGAAAAAATTCTCAGGAATCATCAGTAAAATGCTCTCTACTTTCTCTCCTTTCTCCCCCCAGGCACTGCACACAGTCTGAAATTAGAATTTACTGCCATTTTGCTGATGATTCAAGAGGCAGTGACCTTCTTTCCCAGAAAAATAATGAGTCATCAGCACAAAGCATACTAAAGCATGGTCTTTGAGTGGCCCTTTTTCCATGTCTGCCTATTTATCTAAGAACTGTGAAATACATCATGAGCATTAATGCCTATAAATTAGCTGGCAGAAGGTGGGTTGATATTTCTAATCCAGAACAGATTCCTGATGCATTCAGTGAGATCAACTCTATTTTAACTCTACTACCTCTTAGTGTGTTTATTTAGCTGATGAAGACCCACTAGCTTAGGAACATTTAGTAATGTGTTCAAGGTCCTATATCAACATGTTGACAAATTCAATGATTAACACAGAGATTTTAACTCCCACACCTCAACTTCAAATACATTTTCTTGATATGCTCCCCGGATCTTACTCAGACGACTCATAGGAAGCTGATGTTTTTGTTGGAAATGCCATTTTTCTGGCAGTAACATTTCAATGCGATGGTTATTTGAATGGCACAAATGACCTCTCTCTACCTCTGTTGTATCTGCTTGAGAATTTTCTTCCTGAATTTTAGCTAGTAATTGTATTTTAAAGGCCGCTTCTGGCACCATTCATAGTACCACAGCAGCTATTAATTCTCACTGCCTTGATATTCTTTTTCTCTTCCCTTTAACAAGTTTTTCACAAGCTTTTATCAGCGCAGATGAGGCCAGTGAACAGAAGAAATATAAACTAGATGTATGAGACTCATTCATTAGACACATTTTATTTAAATGTGGATGCAGCTTGCCGTAGTGCCAAGCCAGGCAGTGCATACAAGTGAAGAGCATAGCCAGCAGTGATGAGAGAGGGGAGCTGGGGTTGCTCTCTGCTTTGCCTTGTCCTCACACTGCTATGTGCCTCGGTGATTAACCTGCATTATTCACACAAGGCTAGACACGGAGAAAGCTCGACGGTAGGTACAATCCAATCATAAAACCTAAAGATTTAACTTGAACTATGCATAGCTAGCCTTAAAACATAAAACATTTACTTAGGCATGCAGCTTAGGATCACAATGCTTATAAGCTTGGAGGGTCAGCAGTTTTCTCTTTCCTTGCAGAGTGATGTTGTTTGCTACATTTTAAACTCGTGTGTGCTGCTGGTCACGCCTGTACATATATCTTTATACATACTTTTGTGTGTATATTCTGTGGTGTGTGTGTGTGTCTGTGTAAGGAGAATATATGTACTTACACACAAAATATGTGTGCATACAATCCATGCAAAGTGTATCACATTTCTGTGAAGCTCGGTGAAATACTCATCTTTTCTCTCAATTAACCTAAAATTGAAAAAAGTCCAGCGTGGTATCTTTTTTCCCCAGATGAAATAATGCAATGTGAAGGATGCAACTCGTTGACAAAAACCCTTTAAACATCTGGTTTATGTCATCCAACATCCAATAGTTTGTATCACATCACTCTCCCTTCAACCCTCTTCATTTGCTTGCTTTTGTGTTATTCCTCTATGTGCAAATTGTTTGGCACGCTAGAAATGGGATATGGATAATGATCTTGCCAGTGATGATGAAATATATTTCCTAGAAAAAATAAGAGGGTTTAAGATCTTTTGCAGATATTGGAAAAAGGAATGTGTCCATTATTAGGTATTTTGCCCCTTCTGCAGCCCTCTAAGATGGCTGTAATTCACTTTCTTATTTTGTCTTAGAAGTTCATAGACCTAGACCTTGTTTGCATATAAAAGATTGCAAAGTCTTAGAGAAAGATATAGCAGGCCTTTATTCCTAGACAAAGTAAACTTAAAAATTGATTAATTACATCTCTTTTTACATTAGATCTGCTTAAAAATTCTATTCAAACTATAATGTCATCATTAAGGCTCTTTTAGCATGGCAGAACTGACAATAGTTAGTTCCAGAATGTAATCAGGACATATAAAAACCTTCACTATAAACAGAATTTTAATACCTACGACATCATCAGAGGAGAGATTTTATTTTATGGATTGCTTTTATCCTATTTTGAGCATCTAGCATGAGCTGGTGTTTTTGTTAATGTGCAATGAAACAATGACAAGATCAAGTCAACTAGCATCTAAATTGTCTCTTGTCAGGAGGAGTTGTGGGCTTTTTCCCCCAAGAGCCTCACATGGCTCTTCAGTGCTAAGGCGATGCTGCAGCAGTTCTGACACAATATGCAAGATTTAATACTTTTGACAATGTTCCACTCTTACTTAGCCGGTGTCCATAATTTATTTTCCTTTACTGATTTATTTCTTTTTGCTAGATGTGAAGATAATGATAGAGCTAACTTTTATTTTGAATAGATGGATATTAGAAGGGTATTCTTTATCTTTCTGCCTGAATGGATTAAGCTAACATTAATTTTCATTTACAGTCTTGATTGTAAAAGGCATGCACAGAAATCCTTATATTGCTCACTATTCTTACTGGAGCACAGAGGTGTCAAATACTATCAGGTACTAAATTAGCAAGGACATTTTCACTGAAATTGATTTCTTGAGTCTCTGGAATCCTTGAAATCACTCAAAGTCCTTGTTGCTTTTCAGGTAACCTATTAATCTTTATAGTGTTGTATTGGCATTGTTGGCTAAAGCTTTCCTGCTCTGTTCTCTGGGCAGATGCGAACAAACCACAGAAGGGCAGGGATCCACTTTTAATTCACACAAACACACATCAGGTCTCTGAACTGGAGAGAAAAATCATATTAAAAGCAGTCATAATCACAAGGTGTAAATGAGACACGGGGTGCTGAAGTGTTCCTGGATAGAGATACGTCTGTGTTGATCCCTCTGCTGACTTACCTTTGCTTGTCTCTAAGTGTGGTTTAAAATATCATGAAGAAGTGGTTCAGAGCTAGGTGAGTGATTCTTATCAAAACTCAATATCTACCAAAAATTAATAGTGGAAGTGGGGGAAAAAAAATAAGAAAAAGAAAGAAAGAAAAAAGCTTGTAACAAGGAGTAGGGAGTGTGGTAGAAGGAGGGAAGGAGGTGGACTGCAATTGTAAAACCCCATTTGCAGGGAAACAAAGAGCAATCAATGTAATAGCAGTATAAAGCAGTCAAAAAAAGGACAAAGGCTGCAGTCTGACATCTTTTATTCCTGAGCCCAGGTGGAGCTATAATTGGCAGTCCCAGCTTGAAGATGAATACAGTGTAAAAGAGCCCTCCCTTTGGAAGAGCAGACAAAGAAGTGTCAGGTTTTCAGAAGAATAGTCAAAGAATGTCTCTAGGTTTTTTTAAGGGAGAGGGGGGAGGAGAGAACCAAAAAAAAAGAAAAAAAAAGAATTAAAAGTCGTCATAGGGGGATGAAATCTTGGCAGGTTTTGAAACTTGGCTGGAATCTATGAATTCCATGGCTGCTTTACTTTCCTGCTCACAGTCGTTATAGAGCAACACGAACAGTCACCTAAAGAGCTCCTGACATCCTCGCAAAAAAGAGCTCCTGACATCCTCGCAAAATGTTGCTGGCCATATCTGCTAATTTGGGTGCCAAATGCTGATCCCTCTGTTCACAGTTAACAGGGATGACAGAAAATCTGGGCACAATCAGTCGTGATCACTGACATTTAGATTTAACTAAGGCAGAATGGCTGCTTTCTTGCTACACAGAAAACATAAAGATTTTTATCACTGAATATCCTCAGCCAGTGCTCAGAATTCCAGCTATTAGGCCCCTTCCACAAAAAGGAACACAAGGATTGTGTTGAAACATAAAAATATTCAGTATAAACAGAGAGGTAAAAATGATTTATGTCTTTTTCAATGTAATTTATTATAAATACCTTGTGTCTCTGTTTTCCTGCCTCAGCTCTGTAAAATTAATTTTTTTTAAGTTCATGGAAAATCTCTGAGGTGCAGATCCCAAAGTACATTGATAAGTGCTTTATTCCTTTCCTGAAAACAGCAATGGAAAATATCAGAAAATGTATAAAAAACAACATCTAGGAAAGAATTGTAGCACCTAAAGCCTCTCCTAATAAGCTAGTTTCTTAGGGAATAACCACAGTAAAATTAATCAGAAAGCTACACTTCAAATTAACCAGCAAAAATTGTTCATTTTCTTTTCAGATACTGTGTTTAAGAGTGCTTAACTATCATTTATTCAGTGAGGGATGGGGATAAAAAAGGCATATAATATGAATGCATTGGTTTACTCTTTTCTTCTGGCCAATAATAGATCAGGAATGAGGATTTAGTTTTCTGAAGTTATTAGTTTGTAGTCATTGGCCTTTTGTTTCAATTTTTAATTTGAACTCTGAATGGAATATTTTTAACCTCTAGAAAATTCTACTATTGATTGTTGACCTTCCAAATTTGTGACCTTACAACACCTACTCAAAGTGTTCCTTTGCACTTTTGGGGGTATGTATGTGTCTGTCTATGTCTGTGTGTGTATACATAAACATGTACAGATACACAATATATCTTAAAACCTAATTTAGTGACCTAATCAGGTCTATTCCAGGATTCTCTTACCAGTAGTGGCCATGAGCAGATGCTTAGAGTAGGTGCAGTATGAATATGATCCTTGTGACTAATATTTTCCTAACATAAATTCTTTTCAACCAAGAGAATTTAATGATCTGGATTTTGTGTCTTCTTCTCTCAGAAGGCAGCGTCACAGTGTTCAGGCTGGGTAATGCAAATAGCTCCTTACAAGTGCTGTCCCACAAACCACATCCAGGCGTCATCTGGCATGTGCCAAAACAATGTTAAGGAGTGTGATAATAATAAAAGAATGCAACAATCCTGGTACAGTACTGTACTGTACTGCTGACTGTGCCCTGGCCGTATTTTATGTACTGAGATAGGTGTAGGCTAAATCATTCCTCACTTACTCTCCATATATGTGGGCTCTTCCCAAAGATCAGTCTACAAAAGAAACAACACCTGGAAAGAGATGTCATCTCTGCCTAAGTATCTCTAGTGCAGCAGCAGTTGGAGTGTCAGCAAGCCTTCATTCTGCTTCCATTTCTGTTATGTACATTTCTCCATGGGTAAAAAATAGGAGCTAGATACCAGTAACTAATCAAATACATGAAGTAGGTGTTGACCTTCTGCTTGTTAAAACTAGAATGGGGAGAGATAGGTAACCATTGCAGCATATGAAGATGATGAGCAGCCCAGGCATTGTATGTGCAGAGACCACAGATCTTGTTTTCACCTTAGATGTGCATAGCCTTATTTGAAGGGTTAGCTCAATCAATTCAGTGAGAAAAATCTGTTTTAAATTCCAGAGCATTTTACAGTAGAGTAGTTGATTCACTTTGCTACTGGGCCTTCTGTGATTTGCTAGACCTGAATGTCAGACTGCACTTTTTTGCCTAATGTCATCCATCAATTATAAAGTGGCATCTCTCCCTGGAATCAGTGTAACTAGGTTGATGAAATGTACACCATATACAACAATTATGATGAAAATTAAGGATACTTTTCTAGTGAGTACATATATGGACAGTGAATCAAGACTGTGACTTTGTCACCCATTTTAACTCCCAAAAGCTCTCTAAGCTACTTTTTTGCAACGCATTTATTCAGCTTTTTCTCTGGTGACTTTCCTATCCTTACAAGTATAAAGTAGAATAATGATGTTGAAATATATCAATATGTATTAGCTCTACATGTGCAGTGAACTGAGGTGTGCAGTAAAAACACCTACATGCACTCATAATTACGTGTTCTGATATACATGCAAAGCTTTGTGATTGCCATTCGTCTTCTTCACTAATTTTTAACTTTTTTTGTAATGCATACACATATGATTTCAAAGCATATGTAAAATTATTATGATATTTTTATTCGTGGAATTTATGTGCATGTGAGCATAAAGCAGTAAGCTTCATACTGAAAGGGCTTAAAAAACAAACTGCTAGAGTGGGATGCCAAAGACAGGACAAATATAAAACCTAGGTAGGAAGTCAGGACATCTGTTTTCTGAGAAATGTTATGCATTTTATTTTTCACTTATCCGGCCCTGTGCTATTTATCACTTGTGTTTACCTGCTGTACTTTCCTCACAGACTGCAAGTGCCTGAGGCAGGGACTGTTTTCTTTGTTATATGTCTGTATATTACATAGTACAATCGATCCTTGATTATGTGTCTAGGCAGCGGCATGGTATATATAAATAATAATAACTTTCCAGTGCATGGCCTTTTGTGACTGAATTAAAGACAGAGTGGGATGGTGAAATAGCTGTATTGTAAATTGAAGTCAATAAGGACAGCAGACAGGCCTTGTTGTCCCTGAATACATCATAAAAATAACATGCATGAACAGTGAAACTCTATTTTGGTTCAAAAGAGCCATTAACTAGCAATGACCTATATTCACTTTATTTCTTAGTGTAGTTTGGAAGACCTTCCGTACTTGTCAGCCAGGACCCAGCTGGATTTTCTGCAGATGCTTTAGGGAATGACTGGTCTGAGGGGTCTTCATAATCTATTAATCCTAATTCAATCTACCAGTATACAAAAAAAGGGCATTTATTAATACAAGCAGTACAAACAGTTTATGAAGCGGACATTTGTCTTCTTGGAAATATTTGAAGTAACATATTCCTGGAAAGATGTATTCATCATGGAAGAATATAGTTGCTAGGCAATTGTGATCTTGTCCTACTAGTATTCATTTAACTAAAAAAATATTTGCCCAAGTTTATGTCAGAAACTATGGAACTACTTAGTAGTTGGAAGCTTGAAAGGAAGGTCAGTGGGTGGAAGCCTATGAGTTTGGCTGGGTCCTGCAATCTTCCTTGATGGCTTGCTATTTCAGCATCAAGTAGCTGAAAGGAGGAAGAGTTAAGGCTGCCTGAAAATCAGAGTTTGTCATCACTGAGTTTCTGCAGACACTATTGGCAAGTGTGCAATAGCTGGACTGGACTGCCACAGGGAAGGATGTAGCCTCCTGGGTACAAAGTAGTCAGCAGAACTGGGAGATTTAAAGAATGGCTTTGGTCCTTGAACAACTCCGGAAAGTGGATTTTAAGGACTAATGAGGTCCCTGTGGTCTGTGTGATGAAGCTGACTGTCCATGATAGTCCCGTCTAGACCAAGCTTCTTCCTTGGAGACAAAGTTATGGAGGTGCATTTTACTCATCTGTTTTGTTGGTCACAGGGGTACTAGTAACTAGGATCAGCTTCCCACCTAAAAGATATTGTTGAAATAGTTCTGTTGTGCATAAAATTAAAAAGGAAAAACACTACAAGGCAGGAAAACCTCTTAGGAATAGAGAGCAATCAAGAATATCATTATAAATTAAAATAAATTATGCTGCAAACCTTATTTCTCAAATTACTCTCTCCCAAGATTTTTAAAATGTCTCTAGTAAACTAGCTTTATTTCTGTCTTACCTTGATTGTGACTCAACCACTCTGTTTTTATCCAAGTCTCCATTTTGGGAAAATATTAAGACAAAGACCTTCTGGAAGAGGAATTCAGAACTGCCCTCATGACAGTGGTGATATCATCATCTTAATCATGGCTTGGCTAAGCTTATCCATTGTTCTTGCCTACGTGTTGGAAATGTGGAGTTCCAAACAGCCTTACCATTTTAGGAATAAAAAGCTTCCTGATGTTTTTCCTGGGAAAATCCTGGCAGCAAGAAGCTGGCCAGCCCCTGAGTAATCCTATTCAACTCTGACAGGGTCTGGCAGTACAAAACTTGATTGGTTTGAAGTTCACTTTCACTGAGATGCTTATTAATGTTTTCTACCAGAACAAACATTTACGCAGTTGAGTTTTGATATGATGTAGAAAAATTTGGGTCATCCCATTTTTTAAATCTGGGAAATTCTCATTAGAAACCAAAATTGTGAAAAAATCAAACAACTTTGAGAAAGTGTTCTAGTGCATATCTCAATATTTCCCAATAGTACAAATGTTTACATGCTGCTAGCAAAGACTGAGCAATTTTCCTTGTTTTTACATTTTAAAACTTGTTTTAAATTTTAGTGAAGAAATTTAGGAAGTCTCCCATAGCCATCTGGACCACCTTAAATAATATGTATGACTTGCCTGTTTTACCCTATGGCAACTTTGAATTTGCTCGGCAGAGACTTAGCAGTATATGTGGTATGTCACATATATATGCTGCTATTATATTTCCCTGCTGTCAGAGCAGAGAAACTAAAAGCAAGACAGCAGGGGAAGTGGAAAGGCTTGCAAAAAAAGCACTCTAGAATATTTTTTTTTCTGGATGACTTTGTTGCTTCTGTGGTTTGAAGATTTGCACGCCTCACGAAGTAGTTTGAGTTCATAAAGTTCATAAAGGCAGTTAGTGCCCAGAAGTACTGTTTTTCTTGTAGTGTAAGCTGACCTGCCACTTGGAAAGATGTTTGAGTTAATGCAAAATCTTCCTAGGTAAAGAGAATGTTATGCTGGTTAAGCACAGTAAATTCGATTGACGTGTGCGTATGTACGATTGTAAATATACATGTGTGTGTGTTGTATGTATTATTATCCATTTAAATTGGATTTTCCTCTTGCCTTCTCTGAGCTTCTTTATTCACAGTATTTCAGTCTTGGCTCACTTACTGATCAATTTTTACATCTTAGGTAACATTTTGAAAAGTACCATTGTATGTAAGGAAGTAAATGGCATTCAGACTCTGAAGGCAATTTAGGTGCTTGTGAAAATGGGGTCAAAGTTTCCTTGTCATTTGGATGCATAAAAATTTTTACTTTCTGTGGTTATAACAATTTATTATTAGTATCACAGTAACATAGAGGAAGCCAGTCATGCGAACAGAACTCCATTGTGCTAGGTTTTGAATAAACATATTCTAAATAGACAGCCTCTGACTCAGATGATTTAGGAATTACTTTTTTCCCCTCTGTCTGCCCCTTTCTTTTCTTTTTTAATTCGTTGTTTTTTATTTAGAATGCAAGTAATGCTAAGATTTAAGTGTACAATGCTTGAGTAGTTTGGAAGGAAACAAAACTGAATTCACTCATCCATGTGTTTTAGTAAGGAAAAAAAAACAGTTGCAAAAATGCTGAAAATTCTGATGCTAAAATTTCCATTTGTTGGTAAAATAATTTATTAGATTTTCATGTGTTGTACATTTATATAGATGTCTATTATTTACAGGAGTGGGGCTGTGCTTATTTATATCAGATCCACCTGGCCTCCGGAAGCACCTAAACAATTCTGGCTGCATAACTGTGGTCAATGTTCTTTGCCTGTGTAGATATGTACACTTGTCAGCAAGGTAAAAGAAATTTTCCCTCTTATTCTCTTTACATGGCCTGTCTAAAAGCCAACACAATTCTGGTACATTGTCACAAAATGTTTCTCATAAACTGCAAAAAATGAGTGGTATTTTCTTCCCTGATCTGCACTTTCATGCATGAGAAGGAAACCACTGATGTCAGAAACTCTGAGCTAACTCCTTAGGAGATGGACGTACATCTGTGGTCAGATACTCCTTCCAAGCTGATTAGTACAAGAGTGCTGTGGTGTGTTCAGGTTCTCAGCATCTGGCATCCAGAGCACCAGAACTCCTCCTTTCTGCATATTTCTGGAATTGTTCATCACAGAAACCACTGTGTGTGGAGGCTGGTATTTTCCCTGATTGTCTCAGCAAGTGAAGTTGAAAAATGTCTGGGGTATTTATCTGAATACAAAACCCAGAATTTTCCCTGGAGATAAAAATACTAGAATTTGTTCCTCTGTATCCTTAAAACAGGATACTGAAATGGTTGCGTAGAACCTAATTTTGTTGTATTAAACATATGAGATCTCAATTTATTATTTAGCTTTCAAGTCTGTGGGCAAATAATAAGTGATTTTTTTGTTGTTATATATGTGAGTTTTCCAAATTTATTGAAATATTTGTAAAGGAATTACCAACAGTTACTGAAGTAACTGCTTGGGAAAGGAGGAGATTAATATACCCTAACTAAGGTATAGTGGTTTGTTTGTCTGTGTTTATGGTTGTTTGTTTGTGGTTTTGGGTTGTTTGTTTGTTTTGTTGGGTTTTTTTGTTTGTTTGTTTTTGTTTGGTGAGTTTTTGGTGGGGGAAGAAGCAAGTGGGATTTTTTGTTGTTCTTTAACCTGGAGCTGCCTGTGAACTGGATCATGCAGACAGCTCAGGTCTGACCTAAAAAATAGTGAAATATAAGGTTTCAATAGCATTTTGTTAGATTTTTAAATGTAAACAAGAAAATGGAAATTATTCAGAAATTGAGCCCATTTCCTTCTTAATTTTTAAATTTAATTTTCTTCCTTCTTTCATCTCCCATACTTTTTTCTCTCCCTAAAGATTGATTATTGACAAAACCCCTATGTTTGCCTTATATTTAGATTTTTTAGCTGCTAATTGCTGAAACTTAATCATTTACTAAGTAGTTTTCAAATAGCCCCCATCATTTTGAATTCTAGGGGTCTTTTGTTTTATGCCTGAGACATAAATGCTGCACACAATTACCAATGCACAGAGAAACCTGCTAACCAATAGAAAACAGTACTATCAATGATTAGTAAAAATGTCCTGAAAATCAATGCACAGTAGGGATTTTAAATGTTAGTGATCTCACCAGTGTTTCAAGATTCATCTACCAATCCCAGCTACACTTTAGCACTAAAGTAATTTCATTTGGCAGGAATCAGTTGAGTGTTCTACGTTTTTAAAATTACAAGAGCCTTTTTGCTGAAAAAGCCCTGTATCTGCAATCAAACGTTCCACAGACTTGGCCATATTGCACACACTCAAGCACAAAGGGAACAATTACTGCAAGTAATCTCTCTCTGCTCCTTATAGAGGCTATAGGTGGAGAATTAGGGAACCATCTACAGCTACTTAATCGGTAGCCCTGGTCTTGGCAATACTTACAACAATTGCTGCACTCACTACAATATGTCTCCGTATTTCAGTGCGAGGATGGAGCTCTGGAGGATGGAGCTCTGGTTCCTCGTGCCCAATTATATGGCAGCAAGATCCCCTTCCTGCAGCACAGGCAGGCGACAAGGCACTGGGAAAAAGCAGCTGTTACAGGCCCAGCTAAGTGGCTTGCTGGTTCATGAGTGCTATTGCACTGGAATTTTCCGAAATCCTACTTAAGTCATTTACCTCACCAGGCTGATGCTTTAAACCAGGACGTTTTAAAAAAAGATCTTTCATATGTGAAACTCTCTCATTCTTTCATTTACTTTCGTGCCCTACTCTGACATTTTAAATGGAATTTGTGAATCTGTTCCTTTGCTTCTTATCTTTGGAATGCTGTTCATTCAGACTAGAAGTTGATAACTCTTATAAAAACAAAACAGAGCTTTTTTTATTTTGGGAGATGGAAAGATGTTTGGTTTGCAAATGAAATAAGAAAAATAAATTGAGATTTTCCTGTGTACTTGAAAGCATTTGTTTGTCAGGAAATCCATTTCTCTTCTCAATCTATTTCTCTTTGAAGAAGAATTCTTTGCCTGACCTTTGCAGCCAGTTTCTGACCTCTTTTTGCCTCATTTTAATATGTGTGTGTACATGTATATTCAATGCTCAAAGATAGAATACTGTTACTTCTTTTCTCATCTTTGTGCTAGATGAATAGATGAATAGATCACATGCTAAGGATTTTCTTCTCCCTACCATGACCATTGTGAATATGTATACACACACACAGAATTCCATCTAAGTCCCTTGTTTCTGAAAATGCTTAAACAAGGAATAAAACCCTAAATGCAATAAAAAATGTAAAAGACACAGAAATACTTATAGGTTGGAAAGTTGACATAAGTAGGGAAATCTTTCATCTCCTGTTAACTCAGGTGTGTTTTATTGGTCAGACACATAGTTAGCTAAGAAAATTTCCAAATACAGATATGCAAGTGGTGTTCTGTCTTGTTTTTTCTATGAATTTGTATTCTTGCCACAAGCATCTGTTAATAGGACCAGTCATAAGTATGAATGAATAATAAAAGACTGATAAGCTATTTAAGAACATGTCTATTTTGGTAAAGAAAGTGAATGCTGCAACTTGGTTTTTGCTTAGTTAATCCTATTACTTCCTAAAATAATTCCTCATGACTGACCAGAATTAAATCTAATAGGAACAGCAAATTCCAGTTCAGTCTCACTGATCCTAATCTTATGGTAGACATAGCGACTTGCTTCAGCATGACCTTCATGTATTTCTTTGTTCTTAATTGGCTAATTGTGTTTACTTGATCAAACAATATTATATGAAATCTGGAACACAAACGTATAACCTTATTGGTTTTAAGCTTTATTATTACAGAACTGGAGCTTTCACAGAGAAGCAACAAAGAAATGTCTGAACTATGTTAGTCATGTTTTTGCAAAACTGCAGAGTAAAGAGCTGGAGGGACATCAGTGATGAAACTGGCACTGATACTTGCTGAGAGACAAGGCAGTTCAACTCTTTTTTTTTTGAAGGCATTGTTTCAGTTCCTAGGTGTCCTTTCAGAGAGCTTTTATTCTTTTTTTTATATGAAAGAGAAAGGGAAGAGAGAGAGAGAGATTTAACACTGTCAATGGGGAAAGATCCATGTAGCTTAATGAAAAGCTAC
The DNA here is from genome assembly GCA_013400175.1 of Phainopepla nitens. Taxonomy (NCBI): domain Eukaryota; kingdom Metazoa; phylum Chordata; class Aves; order Passeriformes; family Bombycillidae; genus Phainopepla; species Phainopepla nitens. The sequence goes on from VXBQ01008310.1 coordinate 1,266,775, forward strand.
AAAATTTTTAACTTTCACTTTCATGTTATATCAATACAGTTTTCAAATTGGAATGAGTCAATTGCCTTAACGTGGGGTTAGTTAGCATAATTTGAAATTGATGACACATATTAGAAAAACAAAAACAAGTCAAGGAACTCCAATAAGTCAAAAATTAGTGGAAGAGATGGAAAAAGGTAGACCTATCTGGAATCTAGCATGTAAGCTTCATTTTCTAAATCTTAAATAATCATATATCATACACATTTTTTAAAATTTATTAGATTTTCACATACTGATATTCTAATGACATTACAAGTAATTTTTTTAATCTGAATATTTTATCTGATTTTTATCCCTGACTTTCCATTCATAGATTATTCATTTTAACATTATTTCTCTTTCAATATTGATCTTAATATTTTTAAAGTAAATTGAAATTGCAGGTGCTGTTACACGTCATTTTTCCCCTGCCTCGTCCCCAATATTTCTTAATGTTTAAGAGGAAAAATGATTAAAAAATCATAAATTATAAAAATGATAAAAAAAGGGTCTTTAATTTTGGGTGGAACAATTTCCACTTTCTTCCCTTACGTATTAATCTTGGGAATTTAGCTGCTAAAAGTGATAAAACCTGTTACAATACATTTGAACTTGTGAAGACTGATTTACTGTAAGGGTTCTTCATAAACAAAGGATGCAATAAGTATTTTTAAGTGGCTTTAGAGACATTCATGCAGCTTCTATGATCTATGGATAATACAGATAAAATCAGTCCAGTATTTTTTCTTACTAGTATCACAGTTTGGTCTCAGCAAAAAATTATATTAATACTGATGCCAATCTTGATTTGTTATCAAAAATCCATTTGCCTTTTTTTTTTTCTCCCAAGGCTCATTACAGATTAGTGATCACACTAGATCTAATTAGTCATCACTTCTTGCTTCTGAAATTTACATGCACAATAGCTTATTTCCAGAAGTGTGAAAGACTTTAATCAAGAAAAAAGCCCCAACAAACAAACAGTCAAGCAGCAAAACAAAAACAAAACAACTCAGAAGATTTAGTTTTTGGCTGATGGGGTATCTGAAGGAGAGATGTATCAAATTACGTCCTCAATGAAACCAGAGTCTGCATTGCTTTCCTAAAGAACTTTTAGGACAAAATTGTTCAGGAGAAATCATAACAAGCAAACTAGATACTGCTGTGTAATCCTTGGTGTCAAACCTGTCACCTAATTAATCAACATTCTCCTCCAGGGTCACTTCATTCTCTGTCAATATCTCAGTTTGCCTTGCTCATACCTGATCCCCTCCACTTCCACCAGTTAAATGTTAATAGGGTGAGACATGCAAAATAAACCATTTGAGGAGGGAGGAGCAGTGTCCTTCTCTTTAAAACTGGGGAGATCATTACTTATTGCAGGAGGTACTTGATGACATGGTACGCAGTACTCTCTGTGTCACATTTGCTATGTCACAGATGTTCTGTAACTTAATTAGTTTCTGGATCACTTGAATTAATAATGCTCAGAGTGTAACTGGGTAGCTCCCAAAGCCATGCAAACCTGCCTGGACATGAGAGACTGCAGTAACTTTTAGTTTCAGTAAGAACTCTTATTAGTTTTCTAGTGAACTTTGAAATTAACATTCTTGGCGGCTCTAATTTGTAAGATAAACCAGTCTTTTTTTATGCTAAAGCAAATGGTAATCCAGACTCGAAAGAAACCTGCAAACTGAGACAATAAAAAAAGTGAAAGTACAATCTCCCTAGTGTCACCATAAGAAGTTGAAAAATGGCTGGGACTTATGTGCCTATACTTAATTTTGGTTTGGTACTGTGGCAGTGTAGAAGACCAATACTATCAAATCTAAAGGGTCCTAAATGTCAGTCCATAAGTGTGACTTGACTATAGGATGTACTTGCATCTAGTCTCTATCCCAAAGACATTCAGCCTTAACCTTTAGCCTCTAAGTCAGAACTCTCCATGTCAGCAGGGGATTTACATATGTGATCCCCACCTTCCAAAGCCTCCATAATTTGTACCTGTAGGCCAGAAGGTAAGGAGAATTTTGTGGGAAAAGACTGCTGCTATTTTTTTTCTAAAATGTGGAGGTTCTATATTCTATTAGAGGTCTTCCATACAGCTCTCAGCTGGCAATGCTTCCTCCTGACTTAGAGGCTGTGTCAGGGCTAGATGGCACACTGCAGGAACAGCTAGGGGACCAGAGCTATAAAACTACCCTCTTTGTCCTCAATAGGGTGAGCAGGGAGCCAATAGGCAGCGCCGCAAAAATCAAAAGTATGGGGAGTTGTTTGGAGAGTTGAAAGTAATGTCAGATTTTTTTTTTTCTAAGTCAGATTTACTTGTAAATATGGCTCTAGGCCAACTAATAAATGGTTATCTATGCACTGGCTTTCAAGCACACATGCGCTAATCAAGAGTTCAATTACTCTGGAACCCATAAAGAATTTTTTTAAATGAAAGCTCTTTTCCTTTTTCTACAGGATTTATCTGACTAATATAATGCATCAAAAGAATAAATAGTGTTTCAGGGGAATTAAAGTTGTTTTGCTTAGGTTTGTTTCTTCCTCATTTTTCTTGTTATGGACATATTTCTCCCACTGAAAATTGTTAACAATATATTTTACCTTAATCATGTTTTTCTATAAATTTTATGAAGTACTATTTCACTCACTTTTTTAAAATTAGAAAATTACCATAGAAACTGTTTCACATTTTAAAAAAGACATCAGTATGGTAAGAAAAATGTAAAAATAATGCCCACCATTCAACAGAAGAAAACACATTTATGTTCCATCATTTACCTCACTAATTTTGCTTCTTTTTAAAAATAAATGTTTGTTTGTCTGTTTGTTTGTTTCTAGTAGTTCATCATGGTAGTATCATTTAGTTTACATTATAGCAAGTAAGAGCAGCTTCTGACAGTAAACAGTGGATCTCAAATGACAGCACCCTGAAGTGACCTCCCGAGATCCTCTGGTCCAGGTCCTCCTGCTCAAGCAGGGCCATCTAGATACAATTGTCCAGCACTGTGTCCAGATACACAGTTTAGTATCTCCAGTGGTGGAGACTCTACAATGTCCTTGGGCAACATGCTTGAGTGCTTTGCCACCCTTCCAATAAAAACACCCACAACATTCTCATGAGTTAAAGTGGTATTTTGAAAGAGAGACCACTAAGGTAAAGACTGAAACACTCATCTGTGGATGTCTTAGAATGTCCTGCATCTTCATTTCTTGTTCAGTTCAACAGAAGCTGCTGGAGTTGGTATGTACTCAAAACCTTAGAAATGCTTTTCTCTACATACCAGAACCAAATCCTTTGTGTTTTACACCCTTGTTTGTGTCCACTTAAAGGGCACAATATCACAGGTACTCCAATTTGTGCACTCAGGGCATGTAGGTACCTTATTCTGATCATGCAAAATTGAAAGCCAGGATGCATCTAATTTGAAAATATAGCTTTTTTAATCAGAGTTAGTGTTTAGTATATTAAAAGTTCATCAACTCTGTGATCTTTTCTGCAGTGGTGGCACAACAATTATTTTTTGAGGAACAGCATGAGATGTCATAGGCACAGGGTTATGGCTTCCCTCAGCTGAAGGAAAAGCTGATTTGTGAGGGAGAAAGCTATTCAACCACCAGCATCTTTAATAACGGCAAGAGGAATAAAGAATGCTGCTATCTAAGGAAATTGTTTTTATATGAATGTGTTTAGGTTGTGGGGTTTTTTTAATGCACTCAGTGTGAAAGGCTTCTTCATAGGAAATTGAAGGATGTTCGTTGGTTTCTTTTCTTTTTTAAATTTTAATTTTTAAGGAATCCTTTTGTGTTTTTCCATTTTTCCTATTGAATGAAATTGAAGACAAAAACGGACAGTAACTGATTTTACATAGCCCTCATTAGTCACCATGTGTTTGGAATAATATAATATTGACATCATTCATTGATTCTGAGCAAAATAGTATACTTTGAAACCAAGAATGAAAGGCCAAATCCCAGGATTTCTAGTCAGAGCTGTGAGTTATGGTTGTGCGTTAAGGATCCTTTGAACAAGGACTAAAGCAAGGTGAACTATTCATTGGTAAATACTTAATTTGGTTTATTTTATTCAGATTTTATATGTGAAACTTTTTCACAGGATGAGATTTTTCCCTATTAATTGGCATATTCCTGTTTGTGTGGAAAAAAAAAAAAAGGAAACAAAACATTTTGCATCAAGATGGTTTAGCCTTTTATTCCAAAACTGTTTCCTTCAGCTACTTAATATTTATTTTTGTCAGCAAGAACATGAAGGCGCCAAAAATTATTAGGCAGAGTACGCTCTGTAGGCACAAGAGTAGAAGGGAATTTTAGCTGCTCCATTGACTGATAAGGTGGATACTCTCATGCCTGCCTGCACACCTCAGGGATCACATCAGGGTTGTGCTTACACTGCTGCATGGGGGAGTGTCCGCCAGGGCTAAAGGAGGGGAGAGGAACCTCACAGCTGAATAACTACAGTCTTCAATGGAAATAAGCATTTCCACTTTATTGTTTTCATCTGTTTTTTTTTCCCTCTATCTGTCTTTTCACTCAGTTCCCAGAAAACTGGCTGATTTCTTGGACACATTTTTGGCAAGATAGGATTTGAGGAGAGATTTACTCTCAAACAAAGGTTTGAAGGAGAGAGGAGTTTAGCTGGTAGACAAAGGCTGACATGGCTGAAGTAAAAGTAATGCTTGCATTTGTATTGACAGAGAAGCAAAAAGGGCTAGCAAATACATGGAGCTGTGAAGGTAGTTCATTTGCTTTTGAAGATAACAGTGTTTGTAAGCAAGGAAAACATAGAGCTGAGCACTAAATGTGTTATACATGACAACATATTATAAGTAGTAATATAAAATTATAATGTTTATTACAAATGAAAATATAAATATACCATAAAACATTCTTTGATATATATTTTTAATACAAACATATTTTTATATTTCTCATAAAATTCCAGAACAGAGCTTATTTATATTCAGTGGTCAAAATGGAAAGCTACAAGTCCCCCCACCCCATTGAAAACTATTAATCAATGTCCAAAAAGTGTCAGTATCTGTGATTATGGTTTTGAGAAGTGCTGGGAAGGCATCATATATCAGCCCATTTTGATCAATGGTTATATTGCTTTCTGTTATAATCTACAGCAGTTCTTTTTCCAGCTGCAGGAAGGAACTTACCATGAAGCATCTGCTATTATAAGATTTTCATCTGAATTTTTGCTGCTCCCATTTTAGCACACAGCCTTTGGATAACACTTGGATAATCAATCTTTTGGCTGCTTATCTAAACCACACCCAATGTGTTGAGATTTGTCCTTCACCATTGATGTAAATTTGTTTTATTAGTTACATCAGTTAGAGTACTTTTAATTATCATCATTATTCAGTAATAACCTCATGTCTGACAAGAGAAAGGATACCAGTGGATATTGAACCTCTTATCTGAGAATAGGAAGGTTATTGAGTGAGATCTATTTTAGGAAGAGGAAAAGAGCACATGAAAGGCAATATTCAAAGCTCTTCCTAATAGATTTATACCTTAGCAATAGATTAATAGCTATAAAGATAAACATGTGTAGATACTGAATTCTGATACTACTTTCTTGGTTTTGGATGCCATTTACATGTGCACATTTATCAAAATTTTAAAAAGAATACACCTCCAGTACTTCTGAAGTTTCACTTGATGCAGTTGATTAAAAAAAAAAAAAAAATTACTGAGGACAAGCATTCTCCATGGGAGTACCATGAAAGAATTGTCAAAACCAATTTCACTCTAATTTGAGAATGCAGTGGTAATACCTCTCTCCTGATCCTGATCTGTCTCACCTTGTACCCTACTGTGTTAGGGATGGGGAAAGTATCTGTTTGGGCGCATGTCTAATGGGCTTGAATGGTGTAGGACTGAAACCTATTCTGGTAATGGAGCTTTATAAAAGGCTCTATGGTCTTTGAACCTGGCATTTTCCCAAAGCAGAGGGGCACTGTTGTGGCTTCCTTGTCATTTCTGTGCACTAAATAAAAATGAAATCAGACTCCAAAGTAGCTCCTTCCCAGATCACCTTTGAAAATCACAGAGGCCTACTGCAGGGAGCAGCAATGGAGGAAATTGGAGGCCAAAGGGTTTGTTCCAAATATTCTGCAGAGCTCTCATGGGAAGTAGAAGATAGCAGCTGAACTACTACAGGGCATAACAGAAAAGTCAGCAGGAGGGAGAGTGTTCAAGTCATTAATGCTAGAGGTGACCAAATTAGTGTATATAGGTTTGTATGTGATGAATTTCCCTTCTGTTCGTGAAATGGGTTGTCAGAGGTTGGTATTTCTTGCTGCACACAACACACAAATTTGTGCAGCTAAAAAGGAATGAATTCCAGTCTAAGTATGTGCACTGAAAAGGGTATAAACTTTTGCCATTTTTTTTTCTGCTTCAGAGATGTTTTGAATAACAAAAAAGGCAAACTGTTACCAAGGACAATGCAACAATGCTTTTCACTTGCTAAACAGTGAAGTTCCAGACCTGCTAGCACTGGATCCAGTGGAATGAAACATGTCCTGAAGCTGATCTTGCAGTGTACAAACCTTCCCCATCCCACCAGGCAAAACAAGAGAAGCTCAGCACTTCATTTGAATCCCTGCCTCCCTCTCCCACTTTTACAGATTCTTCCCTGGACTTCAGGTATTTTTCAATACTTTCTAATGTCAGAGCTGGACTACACCAAATGTTTTACAGTATTTTTAGATAGTAAAGACAAATAAACCTTAAGGTCAGAGTCCAGGAAGCAGAATGCTATCAACAGCCATGTACCTTTGTCTAGTCAGAACTAAATGTTAAACCCTCATTGCTTCAGATCATAGGAATCATGGATAGTCATGGATCATCACCAGACTACCCCAACCACTCAGAAAATAAGCTTTCCTCTGTGATGCTCTTTTTCTTTTTTTCTTATATACTGGCAACTTTGTGTGGACAGTTACAGCATTCAGAGGACTTATTAATTGAAAATGACAACTTCAGGGGAAAAAAAAGACAAGTATATTTCAGTCCAAATGGGAAAAATACCTGTTTTAATTTTGAAAACCTAACCATTTAAAATAACTGAAGCAATGATTTAAAAAAAATAATAACCACAATTTCCTTAATGTTAAAAACGTGAATAGTTGAGTTACACATTTTATTTATGTCCAAAAAATTTTTTTTTTCATTTTTCCCTTCCCTAAACTAAGAAAAAAAATACTCAAAAAACTTCAGTACTGCTGTAATAACAGACCCTGTCTAGTGTTAAAAATACTCACAGACTGAATGTCCCCTCATATGACAAAAGATGGAATTTTATACCTGCTAGCAATTGACCCTTTAGTACAGATGGAGCTTAATGTTATAATATCACATCAGTGTTCTTCTTTTTGTCCTACCTGCATTAATTGAGGAGCCCTTTTGAAGAAAGGAGTGTGGTGCCAATTACCACAAAAATATGTGAAATTCTGATTCATACCTGTGATTCAGGGGACCATACTTATGTTTGGTTTCTTTGAGAGCAAAAATCAAGGGGAGATTGACGTTTTATTCTCCCTCTCTTCTAGATGGAAGTAAATTAGTACATTATGCACCTCTCAACTGACTCATAGAAATCTTATTTCAGATCATAATGTTGTGCTCTTTGTGACAGATAGGGTTATTTTTTGCAGGACTCTGTGAAAAAAAACCAAGAGTTTATCTTTAACTCCACTAGGCTTGCCTGCTGTTGCATTTTCCTAGCATTTTGCAGTACTGACCTTTGTAAACAGAGTCAACAATTTGCATGAAAATTAAGGCTCTGGACATGATCCTCGTTCCAGAAGTAGTGCATGAAATACTGCTGTACCACTGACTTGTGAGCCTACAAGCCATTTTCTAAGGCTCTGCAGAAAACATCATTACAGAAAAAGACTGGAAATGAAGAACAGAGCAGTAAATAATGTTAGAAGACCGGTAGAGGAAGACAATATTAATTTTCTAGCCCACTTTTTCTTTTTCTTTTTTTTTTTTTTTGGTTATGTTATTAATCTTACTTTGTTTAAAAACAAACTTCAGCTCTTCCCATTAGTTCTTGATTTTAGTGACCACAGATGCCTGGTGTTTAACCGCAAATTCAAATGCAGTGAAGGAACTCAATCACCTTTGCCTTTGCCCACTCCACTTTGTTTCAAATGTAGCAGTCAGAAGCAGACAAATCATTGAAGAAACACACAAGCACAAAGGAAATGCAGGGCAGGAATTAAGGTCAATGATTATCCTCTGCTTCTACAGCCATTTTCACCTTTTCAAAATGAGCCCTTTCACCTTTACAAAATGGTGCTAAATCATTATCAAGGCCAAGCAGTACCCATTCATATCCTCTTCATACTCACACAAGTCACTCCACGAGGCGGAAGGTACTCGAGGATCAGCGCCCTAATCTCTTTATCCTAGTCAATTCATGACTTGTCTTGGACAAATTGCCAAGCTGCTGCCCACTCCTGCTGAGCCCGCAGAGGGCTAAGCCATGCTGTGAATGGAACATATGGCCCTTCTGACAGCACTTAGGCTGTAATCAAGTCTCAGCACGACAGGATATCTCTTAGATCCATTATATACAGACTTCAGCTCAACCCTTCATGTTTGTTGCTCTGTCTTTTATAAACTGGGAAGGATTTTAAGTTCGATAAGCAGGACGCACACTCCTGCGCATTGTGCTCCGAAACATGCTGCATCTTTGCATTCACAGCAATGCTCTGCAAGCACGGCAGAGCAAGTTACTAAGCCTCAGCTTTCTGCAAGCTGTGTATCACTCAAAGGCACAGGCACTGACAGCCCTTCTGGATTCTGAGGAGTCTCCAGTTTACATGGCAATGCAGCCTTTCTGTGGTCATTTGGTGGCCACAAAACTGCATACAAGATAAGATCTCAAAGTTGAAAAAGCCAAGTGGAAATCCTTAGTTCACAAGTGTACAATCATAGAATAATAGAATGGTTTGGTTGTGGGGGACCTTAAGGATAGTCTAGTTCCAATCCCCCTGCTGTGGGAGGTTATATCTTTCCACAGTTTTGTGGCTTTGCCTAGCCAGAGTTGAATATTAAATTCTCAATTGTCAGAAAGACTATACTTTTTTTGGCTGTTGGGAGAGGAGATGCTCAGAGTTCAGCTTTCTACATGGTTAAACAGATCTGATGCCTGACTAATATTGAAGGTTCCCAAAAGCTTGTAGGGGCTTTTAAAGACAACAAGCCACGAGGAATAATGAAGGTGTTTTCCACACTGACTCACCTCCTGACACTTGGGCATTAAAATTACCCATGTTTTCCCTTCACAAAGGTTCTAGCTGGGGCTAAGGGGGCATTTTGTTGGTGTTCCCTTTGGACAATATCTGAAGCAGAACGGAAAGGAAGTAACAGATTTCTCCTCAGACTAGTCAGATATGGTGAATGTGCCCAGGACTTTTGAAGGTACTATACTTCCAAGGCATCTTGGTGTCCAGCCAAGATTTCGTCCAGTTTCCTGCACAGGGTGGTGCAGCTTTGTGCCGCCTTTTGCTGTGGACTGTGGCCAAAACCACAATGCAGTAGATAAAGAGAGTTTAATTTCTCCTTTTTCTATACAAGCCTGCACTGGCAATACAAGTTCTCCTAAGTGCTCCTGAGGGTTTAAAAAATGAAAGAAATTATGTCCTATCCAAATATAACAATATGAATGATAGCACACAAGCAGATAAGGCTGTCAGTTTAGTACAATTAACTGTCCACTCTGTGATACTTTCATTTGGTGATCTATTTTTACAAGGCAATCCAAAGGGAAAAAGAAAACATTTATAATAAAACAAGGGGATCAGAAAGGAACAAAAATTATGGGGAAGAAATAAAGCAATGATGAACTTAAGGGGATAAAATTGAATAAAAACACGCAGAGGGACAGTCCACACTGGTGCCATATGTCAGATAAAGCTAACCACAGTCATACCTGCATGATGCTCTCTGACTACTGGTTGAAGTTAGCAAAAAATGAGGCAGTGATAAGCCCTTTTAGAAAAATATCTAAGGATCTCAGAAAAATATTTGTTGCGAGGAGCTCAGAGGGAATTTCTCTTTCTGCAAGTACTTGTGTCTACATTACTAAGAGCCATTTGAAGTACTAACCTGAATTAAGGCCTCAAAGTAGAGATGTTTCAAAGGACTTTGAGCAAAACTGAGTTTTTGGTGTCACAAAATTTGGATTTGTCATGGTGAGTTTGCCCAGGGGTGCCTGTTCAAACCTGGACATGAACAATTAGAAGGTGCTGCAAGAAGTCAAGGAATAATCCCAAGAGGCTCAGAAAGATCAGAAGAAACTTTTTCAGAGCTTCTGTGGCCACAGGCCATAACATAGAATGAGAGTGATTCTTGCTCATTGATTGGCAGAACTGATGCAGATTTTGACCACATCAAATAGAAATAATGAAATGTATTGCTAGTGCTTCCAGGCTCAGGCCAGCTCTCCTCCTCATCCTCCAAATATGACCTTATGGAAAAGGTGAATGTGTCGGGCAGAGGAGAATACAAAACTCCCATATAAGCTATTTGTCTATCCCAGCTTTCTGGATGACTCTAATGAAGATTGTTCTAACACTCCAGGGGAAAGAGCAAGTGGATGAAGCCACACTTATCTAGCAAAATGAGAACAGAGACATTAATCTGTTTTTTTGTGTGGTGATCATAAATGACAGATCTGACCTTTCATGAACTGCAGTTATGGGCAGGTCTGCAGAGCCTAAAATTGGATTGGACAGGATGTCTGCTCAAGCTAATAATGCTGCTGGTACTTGTTAGTGGCCATGTCACTCCTGCTCTTGTAAACTGTGAGCATAAACTTTGGTCTCAGGAAACTTAGTGACCCTCAGAGAGACAAATTTATAAATCCTTACCAATATAAAATGACCACTGGTGAATTTTTATCTGTTGAGATCTCTTGAGGCAATCCTGTCTGGGTGAGAATGCTGTGATGTGAAGCCACTGATAGAGTTAGGTAGCTAAGGAGTAACTTTATCGAAGAGGGACCTGAGTCTTTGTAGAAAGATCAGTACCGGTAAGAGGTGTTAAAAACAGAAGGCTGTTTCTATATTTGATAATTTGAATTTTACCTGATACAGGACAGATTTGGGAACTGATGAAATATCAAAGGGTAGAAGGATATACATCCTATATTGTACATCAAATTGAAGTTATTTCTACCAAAAGGGAAAAAAACCCAGCAAACCTTCAAGGAAAGGTGATGGGGGGAGGAAAAAAAAACAATCAAACAAAACCAACAGCAACAAAAACCAACAACAACAACAAAAAAATAAACAAAAAGAATCAAGCAAGTTATTATGAGAAAATACCTGGAAGAAAATAATTTATGGAACTTTGAAAATATTTTCTGGTCAGCAGTAAGTTTCCACTTTTCAATTAGTCCCATTTTTCATTACAAGGCAGTACCTCTCCCTATAACGCTCCAATATGCAGTCCAAAATGTATATCTCTGTGTAGATTTTTTTCCATTGTTGCAATCTTTGAAGCTGCCTTCAGCTTCATGTGGGTTATACACAATGGGTTGCAAACTGCCAGACTGGATTTAAACAAGTTCTTAGAGATTCAGTAACTCACAGCTGAAATGGCAGAGGACTTAACAGTGGAGCTTGTATGCATTCATCTACAGACAGAACAGTATCAGGAGTCGGCAACTGCTTCTAAGAAGCCTGTTCACTCATTAGAGAAAACAGTGAAGGGCAAGTTCTTCAGAGGCTAGATTCCTATATATACTTTTGAGAACTATCTGAACAGTAAACCTAATCATTGATCCCTACTCAATATGTGTTTTTGCACCTGGCTCCAATTATTCTACGACAGATGCAGCTGTCATAAGTTTTTTGCTTATTTATGGATTTTGATTATTTATGGATTAAGTCTTTCATCTGTCAGCAGGATAACTCTCTTTGCACAGTACCTCTTAATGTAAAAAAAAAATAAAAATGAAATTGCATATCAGACCTGGAACATAGCAGATGTAGTTGTCTCCAACAACTATTGCCAAGTCTGATTTATAGAATAGAATCATAGAATCATTTAGGTTGGGAAAGACCTTCAAATAATTGAGGCCAACATTTGACCCACGACTGCCAAGTCCACCACTAAACCATGTCACTAAGTGACACATCTACATGTCTCATAAAACCCCCCAGGGATGGCAACTCAACCACTTTGCGGGTGGCCTGTTCCACTGCTTGAAAACTCTTCCTTTGAAGATTCAATCTAAACCTCTCATGGTCCAGCTGTAGGCCATTTCCTTTTGTCCTATCTGTCTGTTGCTAGCAAAGAGTAAGCTCATCCAATCCATGAGCAGTTTCTCTAGGAGGATGCTGTGGGAAATGGTGTCAGAGTTTTTACTGAAGTCTAGGTAGACAGCATCCACAGCCTTTCCCTTATCCACTGAGCGGATCATACTGCCCGACAAGGAGGTTTGTCAAGCAGGACCTGCCTTCCATGAGGCCATTTTGTCCGAGCCTGACCCTCTTGTCCTGTACACGCCAGGCAATGGCACTCAAGATGATCTGCTCCATGACTTCCACTGGCACTGAGGTCAGACTGAGAGGCCTGTAGTTCCCCAGATCCTCTTTCCAGTCCTTGTACTTATCACAGTGTCTAGCCTCAAGCTAGCTTGGACCTCTCTGGTTTTCTAGGACTGCTATAAATGATGGAAAGTGGCTTGGGGAGCACTTCTGTCAGCTCTCTGATTCAATGATACAGGACTACCCCACCACTTCTTTTTTGCCTCTCCCTTCCCAGCCACCCATTGCAGCACTCACTTGTGCAAGTCATCCCACCACATGTGAAGGTAACTCTGTCATAGTTTAATTGCTGCACAGTGACTTCTAGCTCCTCCTGTTTATTGCTGCATGCATTGGTGTAGATTACATGATGATTTATACCTTTTGTTACCATGAGAAAAGAAACAAAAAGCAAACTCAAGATATTTATATACCCGAGTTAAAAATGTTGCTTGGCTTAACTTTCTCAACATTGCTGCTAGTATTATGAATATCTCTTCCCCAGGTTGGCATCACTACAGCAGTAGAACCATTATGAGATGCAATTTTGCCAATGTAAATTTGTTTTTGCTGGCTTTGCTTATCATGTTTGAAAGCCTTTTTTTTTTTTTGAAAAATAAACAAGCAAGCAAAAATTGGCTATTGGTGGATGCCATATTTCTGCTAGAGCTAGAAGAATGTAGATGAGTTTTTGAAAGAAATCTTGAAAAAAAAGCATATGAATGTGTTTTCACTCTGGAACAGAAAGCAATGCTCCCATCAATTCTAATTCTGCAAAAGTATAATGCTTCAGGAGAAGAGAGCATGCATTCAATAATTTTTTTTCCTTGTGCAACTGAAAAAATTTAGGCCTAAGCGAATTTCCAATAATAAAGTGTTTTGAATTTATATGGGTTTTTTTATACTACATAATTTAAAATATCTGTTTTCATTAAGCAGTCAGTCCTAATAAATGCTCCCCTGAAAGACAAGTATCTTCATTCCTTTGCTCCTTCCTGACTCCTGCTTCTGTGCTGATTCATCTACTCCATGCTGATTTTCCCCGCATCCATACATTTATTTGGGAAAATTCTCATTTTTTATCCTCTGTCCTAACTATCCCACCCAAAAGTAAATTTGTATAATTTACAAAGAGACCTACGTGCCATACAGCTCAAAACAAACATGGCAAGGAGTTGATCTGCTTGCAACAGGTAAAAATGTTCTAATTTCTCTGGCTGTCCTCTGCATCTCCATTAAATGATTAAAGCCTATATTTTAGTCCTAAATTACTAAAAAAATATCTTATTTATGTTTTCTCATCAGAGATAAAAGTTCCACCTATTTGTTATTAGAAATTTGTCAGCCAGCCAAATTATGATGGCTGCAGAGAGCTGAGATCAGCAAAATTAAACTCCTTTTATTTGTATGTTTTTAATAAATTTCTACAGGAAGAGAAGTAGCATATTGCACTAAGTAAGAGTTTTAGCTTTGTAACATTTTCTTTTACTCATTATCAATTAAGTGGTTAATTTTCTGAATTGAAATCAATTTTCCTTGTGTTTATCTGCCACAAGCAACGTAAATGCCCCAGCTATTGTTACTTTTTTTTTGGCACTGTCTTAGAGTACACTTTATGGACTGATGTGCTAATTTTCATTAGTTTGGATGAAAGAAGACAGTTTGGCATGTGGCCTCTGTAGTTCAAAACCAAGTTATTTTAAGAGAAGACAAAAATTGTACTTCATTTTTATATAGGTCCAGATATTTAGTAGCATTACGGTTCTAAATGGTGGGAAAACAGAATACACACCCCTGAGATATTTGGGAAGGAAAGTCTGCATTTTGGATAATCAGTCTACTACTGTCAAAACTCATATTTGAATCAGCACTGGGTAAGAAATACTATACTTCCTTATGAGTATTTTCAAGATGCGGAGAAATTGCATGTAACAAATAATGATGAAAAATCATTTTTAAAGAATTGTCCACAAAACACAAATTCTGACTTGTGAAGTAATGTGTAATAGCTTGAATCAATTCTATAATTTAGTTTCGACAATTTCAATCTTTTTCAATTTGATTTCTCAGAAATATTTCACTGTTTCTACCCTAAGTAATATTTTGAAGTGAAAAAATACTTCAACCTGAAATAGAACCAGTTTTTAAAGAGGAAAATAATATGTCATATTTTAATATATATTTCACATTAGAAATATTGCTTGATTGGAATGAGTACTATTCTGTAGTTTTTGAGATTAAAAAAAAAACCAACAACAATTCCCAATTCCTTGTATTACCTCTCTATTCCTCATACCATGAGGGAGCCAAAGGCATTTGCTAGGAACAAGGGTCTGCCTGCCTAATTTTCAAATGTTGCAACAGATACTTTCAAGTGAAGTTCAGCTGTGAGGAAGTCTTGCTTTTCCTTCTGAAATGATTCTTGTTGTGCCATCTGTAACTGAAGTTAAAAAAATGCAGCAAGTGGAGATAGAGTTCCTTCACTTCTTGGGCACATTACCCTTTCTTCATCATCTAAATGTTGTCATTCTGTGCTGTCTGACAGCACCATCTGGTTCAGAATATAATATCTCAGATCTGGCCACTTCTTGAGCTAGATGTGCTGCCACCATACACAACGTGAGTCGCTTTTGCCTTTGTACTACATCTTCTGAAATTATAATGCTGATGTGGCATCTTCAGATGATCCAAAACCCCAGACTGTTTAAACAGAAGCAATGAATAATTCACATCAGAGAAAAGCAAACAAACGAAAGTCAATGGGCATCTCCTGGTTAGCTGGGAAAGAAGGGACACACAGTATGCTCTATTGTCATTGTCAGAGAGCACAGAATAACCTTTGCCATGTGAGGAGAGCTCTCTGGAGCTCTGCTAGCAGTGGCAGATCATTTAGAAGATCACTAGTTCCATATCACCCTGCCCTAATATGTCAAGGCCCTAATATGTCAGGAATGAGCTACAGCACACAAAGCTCTCTCTCTACAGGTACAGTCTTCTGGAAATCATAACAACTAGATATAAAGCCAGTAGTTTTGTGTAGAATTGCACAATGTGTTTTGGACTGGGGCAATCTTATCTAGCTTCTTAATTAGGAAAAAAAAATAATACTCATAATAGTGATTCTTCCATTAACATGCAGGAAAACTTTACTCTGGAAGATGAATAGAGAAATTCAGTGGAACAGTCAAACTGCCTTGCACCACTTTCTGACAAAAAAGCATCCATAAATCTGATTTTATGTGGTGGTAGCAATAAGATTCTGACTGCTTTGTCTCATTAGGGTTGTGGGAAGAAATTGGAATATGTCTCTAGCCTGGCAAACTAGGCCCTCTACCTGTAAATTATTAAACCTTATGTGTGTCAGGTGTGTTCAGAAAGGAATGAGCCAGGGAACAGAGAGAAATAGATGTTGCATTGTTAGGTGCAGAAGCCAGAAAAGAGATCAGAGGAAGAAAATCATGTTTTGTTTTGCTTCTTTATCTGCCTATTAGGAAGCGTGGAATAACAAAACTACCTTTTAGAGGTCACAGTAACACAAGGAAAAAATGCATTGAGTGCACAGGCAGCTGAATGAAACAGAATATGTGCCGACTAATATGAGCATTGGTTTTTGAGAAATACTCATAAATAGGGAGTCATGCTCAGTCCTAAGGTATCAGTTTTTCATTGTATTGTAAATAGAAAAAAGATGCATGCAAGAAACAGCAAATACAGGGATTTGGATCACATAATCCAGATTTACATGCATAAATACTGGTTCTGCTGGTACAGCAGATGCACAGCATCAGTAAGTTTTTCCACAGTATTGCTGAATCCTAATGACTCTACCTACAACAAATCTCTTTGCAAGTATCATGCACTACCATGAGTTCCAGGATCTCTAACCCACACCTGATGTTTTGGAGGTGCCTAATTGACCTTGGCACCTCCATGCGTCATGGAACACTGTGAACAACTCTCCCGTGGGTTTTATTTGAAATTATTTTAGGCAATCAAAATCTGACTCTAGGTCGCACCTTTCACTGCATTTTTTTCAGGTGGACTGAACATATGCTTTAGTACACAGTGAGTGAGGAGAAAAATAATAATCAGACGGTTAAGCAAAAAATAGAAGCAGTTAAATGTGAAAGACCTGAATAACTGCAGTGTCTGAGAAAAATGAAACAAATGTAGGCACCTGATATAAAATTGAATTGTAAGCACTGGACAGTGAAGGGCCTGGATTGTGACTGTGTCATATTAGAAGTCTGAAAAAGTATGTGCCCTTACATTGTTATCTTAAAGGTACTCCAGAACAAGGGCAGTCATCTATGAAGATATTAGTCTCTATAGCATAATATCAGAGATTTAGCCATTAAGTGCCATTGGGAGTGATACTGTTACTCCCAGGAAAGGTGTCATTACTGCCCATAGATAAAAGAGTAAAAATCTCGATTTATCTTTTTCATGGTGCTATTCAGCAATCAGTTTCTTTTCTACTTCAAAATCTGGATTAAATGAGGCACAGCTGGAGGACAGAATGAAGGGACTGGCTGTTCTGAAGCTTTTGGGAAGAGGCATGGAAGAGGCAGCTTGGGACTCACACTGCTCCAGAGGACACAGTTAGATGTCCTAGTTTCTGGTAGAAAATTGAGAGTATTTGTATTGCATATAGATCACCACAGTGTGTCAGCTCAAGTTTGAAGCTCTACAGTTTGATCAAGAATTCATTTGCTACAGTTTCACATGCCTGTTCACTGAAACAATAAAAAAACAACAAAATCCTGCCATTATAAAATTTTAATTGATACAACATATACAGAAATATTCCTTTAATACACCAGCATACAATGATGACATGTGAGCACAGAAAGGATGACTGACCAGTGGCAGAGTGAACTCTAGCAGTGATTAATTCCGGACATTAAATCCTTGTAGCTCTCCCGTATCCTCAAATGAAATCCCCATGCTCTCCACATTGCTCACTCGACACAGAGAATAACATCGTAATTTGGGAAGTTCAGTCTCGCCTGCAGGCAAGAACTTGTCCCGTCATAGTAGAAACAAAAGTAGCACAGCAGGACCTTCACTGTCAGGAACAGCAAAAGGAATTGTCCTCGTGAAACAACAGCTCTCTTATGTGTGAGCTTAAATGTGGATATTTAGTTTCTATGAATGCCATTCTTAACTGTGTGTATACCAACCTAGATATATAATGAGCATAATCATTCCTTGCAAGTAATGAGGCATATAGTTCCAGAAAAAATATTCCCAATTTGGAAACGTTTTACGTAGTCAGTATGAATAACAGGGAAGAAAGAGAGGAAACTGCACTGATTTTTCCCAAATCAACCTTTTGATTTCTTAACTAAGACTTCTAACATGTAAAGGAGTTCCTTGTGTGATAGCACACATCACTGCTTAGGCAAGGATCTGGGACTCTTCACTGTACTACCCTTCCCTGTGCTCCCCATCCTGCCCCAGCTGTTACTTGAAAAGATAAATACTCCAGTCCAAATAAACATACTATAATTGGTCAGAATGTGAAAGAACATAAAATCCTATAAAATATATCAACACAGTGATTACATTTCCTAAAACACGTATTTCCTTAATGACAGAACTGTATCTGTCAGCGACAAACCCCTACCCCCCACCCCCCCATTTGTGAATGAATTACATTTACACTGGTGGCATCTGGCTACCAGTGACTGGATGCTTTATAAATATAGAGATAGATGAATTAACTAGATTAAAGAGATAAATGTAGGATGTTTGGGCTGAAGAGCCATGAACCCTTACTTAAGGGATTTGCCCTATAAATTCTTCTGTACCAGCTTTCTTTGTAATAACGGTTTATAGCTATCCAGGCTCTAAATCAAAGAACCATAGGCTTGCATGAAGGATGAGGCATGAATCATATTGTGTTATAAAGAAACAGATAATACCCAGTTGTTCATTTTTTAATTTGCTACATGAGGAAAAAAACCTTCACTCGTTGACTTCAACCCTACAATGAATTGCAAAATGGCAGAAAGAAATATAAAGATCTTTAGTCTTTGGCATTAAATAGGCTTTAAGGTCTCGATGAACCATTAGTACCCGCAGGCTACACGCTGCCTCCATGGGATTCTGGTGCACTCATTTGCTGTATTACACTCAAGTACAGTAACCCTTATGCAGCTTAAATGCAGCAGCCACACAGCAGGCAGGGGCATGAGCTGATCTGAGCCCAGTTGTATATGAAAAAGAGAATATCAGAGAAGTCAGCTCAGAAATCACAGTATTATGTATAGCAAAAGCCCATATGCTGCTTGAAGCAACTACTTTCATGAATTTAAACCAGATAGCATTCTAAACACAAAAAGTAGGGAAAAACTGAGTTGTGAAGCAGTAACAAGAAAGCCCAGGCAGGAGATCTTTGCACAGAATGCTGTGAACTTGTGGCACTTAAGGACATTGTTTAGAGGTAGACTTGACAATGCTGAGTTAATGCCTGGACTAAATGGTCCTGAGTGGAGCTGTGATTCTCTGTTTCTCTGAATATCTGTTTATTGTAGTGGAATATTTGATGTTCATTCCTCCTTCATTCTTCCTGTGACAAGCATAGATTTTACAGGTTTTGGGCTTCTGCATTCTATATTTGGGGGTAGGGTGTTGTGAATCTTTTGATGATTCACAGTCTGCTGCTGTACGCCTGTGTGAGGGTGAGGACAGGCTTGCCTGTGAGGACAGGGGTGGCCCATGTCTCCATCAGGTCATGTCTCCAGCGTGGTGCTGTTGTGCTCAGTCTCTAGACCTTGTCCAATTGACAGATTGTTCTGTACCCACCCCTCTTTTGCTGTCATATAGAGAAGTTTCGCCCTCAACTTGTGCTCATAACCTAACCAACTCAGTTATTTTGATATTAATTGTATCTTGTACTTACTCAGATGGAAACTGCTCAAGGAAGTGTCTCATTTGTGGAACCCAAAGTTTCCCATGACTCAGTGCTTTTGCAGATGTCAGGTAAGGATTTCCCTTTAAATAATTCCCTGTAATATAGGCATAACTAGCAAGAACTGCTAAGACATAATGTGTGAATGAAGTGCACTTTAGTTTATTGTAAAGGGTCTACAAGGTTTGCCCCATAAAATTACTAACTTTTTGAAATGGATCTCTCTCCCTAAAGTAGAATTTATTAATTCTTTCCTCCATTATTCTCAGATAAAAGTATGCTGGCTATTTCATAAATGATTAATTGCTTACATCAAATTGTTAAGTATTTTTGCTTCTCTCCTTATCATATAGCTAACCTTTAAATATGGGGTCCTAATTTTTAGAGCAAGCTTTTAATTTTTGAATTTGTGTTATTTGCATTGGTATATTTTGGACATGCAATCCTTTATTCAGTAAAGCCTCTTAAAGAACATTGCAAACAGTTGCTAATTAAGCTCCATCGTTGTCTTAAGCCCACAAAATTAGCAGTATGCAATTAATGGAATGAGCTGTCACTCATTATTGAAAGCTTAATATGGAGCAAAGCAGCCAAATAAAAAGATATGATGGTGTCAAATTGCTGACACTATGCTGGTAACCTGGATGATAGAATTAGGCACAAAACCTGCACTCAACAAGGATACTGGGGATGACTTTGCCATTTTCTGTATAGACTCACATCATGTCCAAAAGACAAAAAACTAGCTTCTGTTCTCTTATACTCACACGATAACTTGGACTGATATTATGTGAATGTTGTAATGGTGCTGATAAACGTAGTTTCCACATGCTTCAAGAACACCTACTTACCCTTTCACTTATGACCTTAGTTGGCCATGATAAATGGACTGGGAGTCATCTTCAAAAATCAGTGAGATTAAATAATCTAACTGAAAAATACTGCTAAAATTTGAGATGGCTGACATAATTGCCATATTTTCAGGGGTATAAATTTCACCCAATTCACTTAGACTGGTGGGATTTCTTTTACTTTACTTTTATTCCTCACTTAGCTTCCCTTTTAATATATGCATTATCAATCTTTATGATCAAAACACTGTTGCTCTGGAAGATTAGTCAAAGCATAGAGTAGAGTAACGTATTAGATATACATAGGTTAGAAACCCATTCCTTCTTGAGGAAAACATTTTCTTCTGTTCTTTTGCATTTCTCCTATATTTCTCATTGACTTTAAAAGCATGAAGAATGTTTTGCATAATACATTATATATTTTCTCTGTTCAGTTATCAAGATCTTGATATGTTACTTACTGGTATTTTTTTTTTACTTTATTTTAAATATGGCATTAAAATTCACAAATTATATTTCAAAAGGAACATAAATTTCACCGAAAGGACAGATTTACAGAATTTTAAAGCAAATTGCAAAAGCTCAGCTGTCATCATACCATCCGTTGCAATGAGTATAAATAACTTCCTTTTAATATACGAAGCATTGGGAGGAGAAAAGAAAAAGATATATGCAGAGCTGGAAAACTCCAGGTGCTCCTAGAGTTATTTGGGACATTTTCCAGTTGACAATATGGAAATACTCAGGCCAGAAAGCTTGTTGCTATGGGGACACAATAACAGAATCATTTGACAACTTCGCAGTTGTTAGATTTGGCAGAGAGAACTCTGGGAGAGGGGCTGTTGGATGATTTCAGGTGGGTGTACACTGGGGATGGATGGGTGACTAGCAGGAAAAAAGACAGAGAAATTCTTTCAATCTCTCCTTTATGTTGGAGTGGGTTTGTTGTCCGTTTTGCTTCTTTTTTGATTTTTTTTTGTTAGGTTTTTTGTTCTGTTTTGTGGGGATTTTTTTTGCTTTTTTTTAAATTTCTTTTTTATCCTACTTAGAAGCTTAACATCTTTGAAAAAGGAAGGAGAGAAGACCCATATTCAGACATCTACTAGCTATGCATTCACCCTAGGATGAATATATATTGAAGTGCAAAAAATTATGCAAGAGCTGGCAAAGAGATAAGGCTGCATAAAAAGCCAATATGATTTTGGCTGTTCCCTCTGAGGAGTCATATCATAAAACCAAGAAGATTATAGTTCCTCTGTAGTTCAGATGCGCTGGTAGTTAGAATATTATAGTAGCTGCAGTACATAGAGAGTCAGAGATTAACTAGGAAGAATTTAAAAACAGGTAGAAGTAATTATCAAAAACTGGAGGCTGGTTTATAAAGATGAAAGAACTAACACTGTTTAAGTTGGCTGAATGTCAGATAAGATGCATGTCAGTAGTTCGCTAATATTTCAGGAGTCTGAACATCAAAGCAGTCAAGGAAATATTTAGCTGAATAATAGTATTCTTGGAAGAAATTGGGGTGGAACTGAGGAAAATAAAAACCATACTAGATATAAGGGAAGGAATCCTACTGCTGAGTCTATTACATCAAAGAATGATCACAGTTTCTGAAGAGCAATATTATACACTTGGGAAGTCCCAACTGACATTGGACAATGCATGGAAAAATGTACATTAGGCAGAAGTTTTAGTATTGTATTGCAGCTGAGAAATACATGAATCCTTCTGTCTCTTTTACAGTGAGGAAGTGAGAAAAATCTGGTGACTGTTTTGGGGTGCTTTTCTAGATGAAAGTAGAGACAACAAGGATTGAAAATTCATTCTGTGGCAGTGCATGAAGAATTGGTAATGTGTCATATTTGAATGATGCACTTACATCTAAAAATCCTCAGGGTTCCAATGCTGCAAGAGAATCTAGGGAGAGAAACAATGTCCCAATGTCAGTCATAGATAAGGAACAGTGAAGTTTCCTAAACTGCATTGTAGTCTAAATATGTTGAAGATTGTGTAATTATATCATTTAGGGTATTTGGGAAAGTTTTATGTTCTGTACGTTTTTCAGGGGAATATTGTCTCCACTAGAAGAAAGAAAGTAAGTGATGAATGTTTTCTGTGTTTTTATGGCACAATATAAATATCAGATGTGTTCATGGATTTTAATCCTTTCCTACAGGCAAACTGCCTGTTTCTCTTCTGTTCTCTTATAATCTCGCCACCCAGACTGTTCCCTTTCCCTTTGCAAATCAAAATCAATTAAAAATATCCCCACAGG
Source organism: Phainopepla nitens (assembly GCA_013400175.1). Taxonomy (NCBI): domain Eukaryota; kingdom Metazoa; phylum Chordata; class Aves; order Passeriformes; family Bombycillidae; genus Phainopepla; species Phainopepla nitens. The sequence goes on from VXBQ01008310.1 coordinate 1,289,428, forward strand.
ACTCAATTTTCAGAGAACCTACATATCCACACCTCTGGTGGAAGTCAATGATAGCTGCAGGCATGTGGCATCTCTGAAACTCAGGCTCTATAGAGCTAAGTAAAGAAAAACATATGGATTTTTTAGGTAATATACCATGGGAGAAATCTCTAAATAGGCCCTGAAATAATGAAGCTACATCTTTTATACTATAGTCCAAGTCGCAATCACTAGGCCATCTCACCACAGGGGAAAAAGAGGATATTGAGAGTTATTGAACATTGCCAATTTTTGCTGTGGATCAGCTTGAAGTTATTTAGCACAGATGTTTCTGTAATTGTGACACACTGGGAAAATCCACATGCTCAATAGCCCTCAAACTTGCACTTCCATCTGTGCAGTATGATGGTCTACAGTTACTGCACACAGCTGCAATATAAAGCACACAGAGTTCTGTCTGGCTTAAGATCTGCTGTAAGATTTTTCTTAGCACCATCTGCACTTTTTATCTACCTGTCTCCCAATGGTTCTGTATTTAGATGCAGTACAGTTACAAGACAGTAAAATATAAACCTGGTGAAAATAATGATGTGCAAAGAACTGTACAAAATTTAACAGTGTGGTTAGAAACCTCTCATGATGTGAAATGATGATTGGAATTTAACAACAAACTGTGAAATCCAACAGTATTTCTACTTATATTCTTAAGTCAGTTTTGAACTGCATTAGTAACAACTGAAAGATAGGATTCTTATACTGGAAAAAGAGCATGATTTAACCCACAGTGGTGAAAATTATGCTTCTGGAAACTGCTTACTCATCCTAATACCTTTTTAGACTTTGATCACATTCCAAAAAGTACAGGGAAAAAACTCCACCTCTGCTGATTTAACAAACATTTTGGAATGAAAACAGTGTGTACCAATCTAGGAAATTAGAGAGGAAGACTTCCACAACCTTTGAAATTTAAATAGGCTTGAGTGTTAATTATTCATAACTTATTTGTTCAGTTCAGGCTCAGGATACAAAGAAAAAAAAGGCAATCTTTCAAAATTTAGGCATATACAGCTCAATGTGGAGAGACAGAAGCTGTTGTTGGTATTATCCAGGCAAGGAGAAAAGCTTTGCTGGCATATTATTTTTTGCCTATGTTGCTGCAGCTGTGGGTCCATTATGTATCCCTGTCTAAGGAGAAAGTGGGACCTCAGCCCTTGATTATATAGCCCTAACAGGAGGGTGGACTTGTCATTTAACTTTTTCACTGCAGCAAGATACTGCTTTTGTTCTCCAACTCTTTCTTGCAATATCCTGATCCAAATCACTTCTATAGCTGGTTGTTTCATTGGGAAGTGTAGCAATTCCAACAAGAGGACACTGTAAAATGTTTCTCATCATGCAGCCATGCTAAATAATGCAAGAGAACTTCTGCATTCTCACATTTAATAGGAACTTTTCAGACCTTGAGAGATTAAAGAAAACTATCTCACTTCTAAACCAGACTGCAATCTCATATGATTGTCTGGAATGCTCACGGAATTCAGTCCTGTAGGAACCTGGAATATTAATGACAGAGTTTTGACTTTTGCTAGAAATATCTTGGGATCTGGAACTGTCAGAATCCCTTTTTTATGTATTCCTTTTTCCCATTTTGACTTCTGCGCTGGGAGCTCAACTTCATCATGTTCTGAAAGATAGCTAAATGTACATAAGTGTTGCAGAACCAACATGTTTCTGGGATATGTTTTATCTGGTCCTTCAATCAACTTATTTTTGTTTATTTAGATTTATAGATGGTAGAGTCACAGATAGATGCACAGTGTGTAGTCATCCAGCACTACTGCACATCTGTTACTGTATTTATGTAACATTTTCTTTCTCTCAAAAATAGAAAAGGGCTGGTGCTGTAGCATATAATATTAAGACACTACTTCCCTGGCTGCAAGAGTAAGTTTCTGCCTAGAGTGCATCAGGACAATTCAATACATAGACATCTTGAGGAATCCCCTGTGGCAGGAAAGACTAAATTTTGCATGCTAATTCTAAAACCTCCACAAAATCTATGATGATGAAGAATGCTATACCCTCCATTTTCATATCTTTTCCCTTATGTTATTTTCAAGGTTGAATTCATTATGCCATGCTTTCCTTTCTTTTCATTTTTTTTTTTTCTTCTTTCTTTGCCTCTTTGGAATGACTTTGGGGAGCCCTTAACAATACATGTCAAAATGTAAGGGCTGCACTGCATTGTGAACTGTTTCTCTGCTGACTCATCTGCCACAGCTAATCAAGACTTTTTGGTCTACATACGGCAGCATTTTAAACCTTTTAGCAGCAAAGCAGTGCTTTTCACTCAAAAGCTTTTAAATTATAGCACATGGTGGGTGGCTGATAAGATTTTTTCTTTTTTCTAAAGTGAAAGTTCCTTTCTTGTTATTGCTACCTGGTGTCGTGTTCTATTTATCAAGTCACAAAGTTTTTGGTGTCCAGTACCATTTTTTTCTAAGCTGGGGAATTGTTTTCCTTTTTAGGCAGCCCCATACTTTTTCAATTTGATCTTAATGGAACCTGTTAGTGACACACAAGCCTAGGTAATTCTTTCCTTGTCCCACCAACATAGTAGAAAGAAGAACCTTGGTCCTCAGTCTGCATGCTTCAGGAGTGGAGTTGGCAACAGGAAAGATTGCAGGGAATTTTCTGGGTACAACATTTTTGGTTCATTGTCGCTCCTTGAATGAGGAGACAAAAGACCACAACTTCCAGGATTTTCTAGTTTTATGCTCTCCCTGCTGTTCTGAGTTGTCTGTATTGTCTCTTTTGTCTGGAAGTCCTAGTAAGTACTGTCCAGTCCAGTACTTCCACAGGGGACTCACATGACTTGAACTAAATGATTTTCCTCACCACTTTGGCAGCTGGACAAAAAAGCACTGTTTGCAAAGGAACAATATGTGCAGCTTGATGAATGGTGCCACCTCTATACGTTGCTTCTATAGAACATCTCAAACGTTGAGTCACTGCTTTGTGTTCTCAGGAGTTTTCCTTTTATGCAGCTCCTTCCTCCAGGATGAAACAAGATGAATATCGTTTCCTTTGGGATTCACAGAAACTGTATTCCCTGTAGAAGTAAAAACTAACTGCATTTAGGACCTATATTGTGTAAGCTGCTCATTTTGCAGTGATTTTTAGCACCACATTTCCCAGTACTTAATTCTGAAACTTCCTCACCAGTTAACTTTTTTCTATTTGGAGAGTATAATAAAGAGCTGATTTAAGGATTTTATAGAGATATCTGTGTTAAGAAGTACAGCACATGATTACTCACATGATTACTTTTTTTTTAACAGTCTAATATTTACTTCTGATTTTGTGCTTACAAAAAACCCCCAAAGTGGTTATTTTACAGATACAGATACTTAAATTCCTATATTATCTAATATATCTCTTTGACTATTATACTTGAATAGAAGCTATACCTTGAATTGCTTTTAATTTGATTGCAAAATGATTATTAAAAATCTCAAGACATTTTTGAAATGATGGGGAAGTGGTGGATGTCCCATCCATCCCTTGATGTGTTCAAGGCATGGTTGGATGGAGTTCTGAGCAACTTGGTCTAGTGAAAGGTGTCCCTGTCCATGGCAGGGAGGTGGAACACAATGATCTTTATGGTCCTTTCCAAGCCAAACCATTCTCTGACTAATTCTATGAATTCTAGAGTAGGAGTAAGCTATAGATGACATGGTACAAGTAGACTTTAAGTTCTTATCCAGTGAACTACTGGATAGAAAAGACTCTTTTCTGCTACTTAATGATGATGTATTTTTCTGACTCAGATATGCTCTTTTCACTCTTGAAGTTCCTATAATAAGAGTTTCAGAAACTTAAAGATACCTTTGGTTTTTATTTTGGAGCTATTATGTATTTCTGACTGGTGTCTCTGCTCCACAGAACTATAGTCCTATTTACTTCAGCAGCCAGGAATTGTGAAATCCTAGGACAAGAAAAGAACTTCAAAAAATCATCTCATCCCTTATGTTTGTTTAGATGTTATTTAAAGCAAACACCATTCTTTGGTCTTCTCTACTCTGAATTAAACTACTCATTTCCTTCAGTCTTTGCTCATAGGCCATATTTTTAAACCTCTGATTTTTTTTTTTTTTTTTTTTTTTTTTTTTTTTTTTTTGCTAGAGTCTCTGCATTGATCTGTGAGTTTATTGAAGTATACTGCCAAGGACTAGACACAATATTCTCTCTAAGGCCATAGCATTGAATAAAACATTGAACAAAGCACAGGGGTTACTTCACATTTCCTTCCAGTCATAGTCTTTTTTACACATCCTGCTGTACAGATTCTGAAGCATTTGCCTTTTTCAGAACAGCATGACACTTTTGACTCATGTCCATTTTGTGACCCCTTACAATCCTTCATTTATTTTTCCATAGAGCTGTCTATAGATCATTATTCCTCATCCTATATTTATGTAGTTAATTAATCATGACTAAGTATGGGATCTTGCTTTTACCACTACTAAATATGGAATATTTTCTGTCCATATCTCTTGTTTTTTAAGATCATCTTCAATTCTGTCCTTGTCCTCTAACATTCTTTTGGTCTCTCCCAGGAAATGGTATCTGTTAACTTAATAAGCCTGCTCTCTCTTCCTTTTAGATCATTAATGAAAATATTGAATTGTATCAAAACAAGAGGAGACAGACCATTAGAATGTGTCCTGTTAGGTATGTATTTTTGATGAAAAACAAATTGAGAACATAATTATACTGTCCTAATATACACACCTAATGGCTGACTGAGAACTGACAATATGGTTTTATTGTATCAGTTAAAAATTTTATTGTAATTTGAGTTCAAGACATGGATAATGAATATTCTTCCAAAAAGGTACATGCATTTGTGTAGTGAAAGGATTAGTTTTCTAATATTTCTTTCTGTGTATATATGCCTTTTTAGATAGATTTAGACAGATTTCATCCATAACTTCAAAAAACATGTCATCAAAACTGATGTTGAAATCCATACAATTTTGTAAAACATTTTGGTATCAATACACTGCTATTAAAAAACAAAAAAAAAAGTAAATTTTTAAAGGTTCCAAGCAGCTCTAATATCTGTAACTGAACATGATTAACTGAAGATTAGAAAAACTTTACATTAGGTTACAGAAAGTGCAATGTTATCCAACAGAAAAAGATGAAATTGAAAAGAAGAAAAATGGATTAATTTCAAAGAAATCTTTCTGACAATAACATCAATGGCTCTGAGCTCTCACGGGAAGACATGGAAAATTTTTTGTGTTTCTGCCCATGGCAAGGAGGTTGGACTAGAACTTCAGGGCCCAGACTTTTTTAGACTTAAGCGGTCAAGTATCCAACAGGGACCAGCTGTGCCATGACAGGCAAATGAGCCCATCTGAGGTCACACAGAGAATTAATGCAGACACTTCACAAGCCTATAACTTGAACCAAAGAGCCTAATGACTTCCATTAGGCACTGACAAGAAGGGAGTCAATCCTCCTGCATTCAGTCCCTGAAACTGTCCATCAGTACACAGTGGATTTTGTCAAATTTTTTACTGGCTTCCCACTGTTAGGAATTTAAAGAAATGGCACTTTTTTTTGTTTGTTTGAGGTAGTCTAGTTTGTATTATAGCATGTTTATAAACGTTCATACAGAAAGAAAAATCTTCAGTATTTAAGTTTAAAATAACATAATTCCTCTTTGAGGAGAAGGAAAGAGTAACGAACACCATACCAATCACTGTAGCTTGAAGAATGTACTTTGAATGTGTGAAGGAATAGAAAACAAATAAAATTTTTTCATAAATGTCTGCTACAGGTTGTCATCAATTTTTCACTTTATTTACTCCTTGCAGTCAACAACCTTACTCTTCCTACTCTTTATATGTTGTTTTATTTTGGTAGTAATAAAGAACAAGAGAGAGAACAAACCACATGTGACAGATGGAGAAGGCGCACTTAATGTACTATTGGGAAAAGTATTGCCGAAATGAGGACTATTCAGGACCATACAGTGGAAAGTAGTACGTTACACATAGGAGGACAAAGCTTTTCTGATTTGAGGAAGTGTGAATTTAGCCTAGCTCCAGATTAACTATGGTCCCAGAGTCACAGATGTGGGTTAGTACTGTGCTGATTTCTAGAGGAAGGTCTTGCAGGGTTAGGGATCTGCATCTAGAGGCTGGAAAGAATGTGGTGAACTACGAGAAATACATGCCACTGGCCTATTTTGCAGCCTGATCCCTCCCTAACTGCAGAAATTCTGGGAGTCAGATATATTCATCAGTTTTGGCACAGTTCCTCCTGAAACCTCAGAATTCACCTTTAAGGAGGGAGACTGGGATTTCTGCCAGCTAGAAGCAGCTGTTTTGGGTGAGGTCGATGCTGCTGGCAACCCATAGAGATGGTTTTCTTTGGTGGATGGGTGTCTATTCCTGCACTACTCATTTTTCATATAATTTTTGTGCTTGTGCAGTCTGTGTCTGAATATCCTCTGTAATTGTGTAAGGAAAACTCAGCTCTGATTTTGATTTTTGTAGTTAAACTTGATTTGGATGAAGAAGAAAATGAGAATAGAGGTAGAAAACCTGAGGAAAGTTTTCATCGGAAGCAGTTAGTACATGGGTCTTTTGTTTGTATTTGGTTTTCCTCACATGCACATTAAGCAATTTCCATTGCTTGGAATAATTTAATGACAATTTAATTTAATTTGATTTAATGTACATATTTTTGAAGTTATAAGGGAAATTCACACAAATTGAATCAGAAGTTATCCTCCTTCCTGAACTTCGCCTGTTTTCATAGTAAGCTTGACCAAAAAAAGTCTATATTTTGCTAAGTATTTCATATAATATGACAGAGTAGGTCTGATCTCAAGCTGGACCCTAGACACTACTGTATTGCAAACAATAAAAAAGATTTTGCTAACAGAGAGCCTATATACATATATTTATATGTCAGGATTTGTCTCCCATTTTTATTCTTTCCTTTAGAAGTTTAGAAGGTTCTTTACTAGTCACTCAAGTACTAAATATTTAGCATCAATTCATATGAAAGTTGCTTTGATCTTTGTGTAAATAAACAGGCTCTGTTTCTCCCATAGGACTCTTTCTTGAAAATGATTTCTTTCATCAAGTAGTTTGTTGCAGCTCTGTGAACATCAATACTGCTTCCTTCAGAACTTCAAACAAATATTTCCTGCACGTTTACAGGAAACATATTAAACACTATAAATGGCAACCTGCCTTGCACTTGATTCAATAGTTAAAGTGAGGTGTGAGCAACTGAGTGACACAGTGCTCTTCTAGCATCATGGCAGATAAGTGCCATATATGGGATGTCTTCTATAGCAGTGTGAACAATACATTTACAGATGTAAGAATACTTTCTTTATGCAACCTGAACATTGAAGCATTAATGGTACAAACCTTGCAAATGTAGTTTGCCTTTGGTTACCGGTAATCATCCTGGAAAGTCCCAAAGAACAATAAAAAACCTAAGATGGTAGTTCAAGTGCAGATATCTTATAGAAGGGAAGGTAAGCAAAAAGAAATGTAACAAACTGGGAAGAGAGGGAGAATAGAAATCCCATCATGATGTAAGTTTACCTCTGCAAAATTTTCAGCAGAGTATTTGTTCCATTCTATCTCCAAAACAGGTTGCAATCTCTGAGGCCTCATCTTTATTTACTTTGTTATCTGTGTAAACACATGGCCAGAATCTGGTCTTCAGTATCTTAAATGTGATACATTGGGCAGGAAGCCATGGATGACACTATCCCTAGAAAACATAGTTTCAAAATATGAGTGTTTTCTGCAGGAGAACTAATTTATTGAGTCTCTGAGAAAAAAAAATGGTTTTAATGAGTGATTGTTTTCCCAAGCCATCTTCCTGGAACTAATTTGTATGATTGTCCTCTTCACTTTGTTATCAACTCTTCAAATTTTGACTTATCAGAAGCATATTTTGAAAGTTTTCTGTAGACGTCCTGCTTTCTTATAGAACAACCAGCCATCTGTGAAGCCAATTTTCATAGCTTTACTGGCTTTGAGTGCTCTTCTTTGCACTTAGAATGCTCTGAAATTATTTTAATTGAATCAAAGTCATAAATTATAATGTCTGGGAGCCGCTGCAATGTAATTGTTTCTCTTTGTAATATTTACATTCTAACTCAGTCATGCTCTCCAGCATCCTGCTTTGGAACTCCGTTTTGGCCATGTAATTCATTCACTTCACAATCAGTCAAGGCTCTGCTATATAAATCTAATTTTGTTAAGTGATATGAATATTGAACAGCTGAGGTTTATTATCTTTGAATGAAGGCACTATTTATTCTTCCTGTCTTAAGACTCAGTTAATATTCTGAATAAATACACAGCTTCCAAATAGGTACACAATTGGCCTTTAGTTAATCTTCAACCAAAGAGATTAGGAAAACTCAAGCTTATTTGATCCTGCAGATCATTTGAATCTACAAACAGTTTTGGTGCTTTCCAGTTTCTCTTCATAAGAAGCAGCTTTTCATTTGTCACTGTCCAAAAGGGGAAGTTCTCTAATTCCTGAATGAACCAGCATACACAGGGAATATGAATGATTTTACAACACTTACATGCTTAACCAACACAACTTATAAACCTGCACTCTTTCTGTTTCTAGGCAATGTAGATAATGCTTATATGTCACGATTACCATTAATTCTCAGTTTGCTATCAGTGTTCAGGTACTTTATGTTACTTGGACAATGAATGACTAATAGATCCCTACAGCCTTGACAAATAGACTAAACCCTCAAAAGACTGGAAAGCCATGGAGACAGGACCAATATTGCCTCCGAGTCTTCAGTCCAGGAGCAAGACTTATATAACATTGAACACATTTTGAAAAGGGTTGTACCAGAGGACAAAATGTGCTATTCCCAGACAGAATACTGAAAGAGAGTAGAGGTTTACATTTTTGGATGGCCTGTCTTTATAGCAGACATATGCATTCATTACTATTTGAATCACCAGTAAACTGAGATAGGAGTGAGGTATAGGGAGGACTGCTGAAGGAGTACAGTGGGGATATCACAGCTGAGCAATAAATGAGACTTTGTACTATGCAAATACACTGTTGAAAATCTGACAAATTTTTAGCACATGTGTAAGAGATTTAATTGCCTCAAATGCTGTAAAGATCAAAGGACTTTGTCCACTGTAGCAAACAATGCAAAGAAGCGACTGCTGATCTGCTCCCTCTATCCCCTGCTTCAATATGCCTCCTGGATCCTGAGAATTTGGATATGAGTTAAGCCACCTGGCTTGAGGTAAGATAAAAGTGGTACTATTTTCCAATTATCTTAGGTTTAAGGACAATTAAACAAGGAGGAGAAGAATGTACCTACAAGGAAAGGCAACTCAGCAGCTTTGTTGAAAATTAACCCTCACTAGGTCTTGCAAGGGGGAAGCCATAACCTACTGACTCAAGATGTGAAGCCCAACTCAAAAGAGGAGGAAGAGTGAGCATGGGATTGATTTGCACTGGAGTGAGGGAATCACATAAGCAATAGGATAAGAGAAGTGTTTGCCAATGAGCATTGATTCCTTTGTTTGCTAAAATGTATACATGGTGAGAACTTTTGAGCCACCTTGGGATTGCTGCCACTGAGAAGATCAGAAGAGGACTGACAGGGTCAATCTGTATCCAAGGGTGGTGGAATCTTTTCTCTTATTCTATCTCTCTGACACTCTATTTCTTCCTATGCTCTCTTTTCTCTATTTCTTTCTATCACTCTCTACCTCACATTAATTGTTAAATAAAATCCATACTATTGACTTCGGCATATAGTCTTGTTTGCACCTTAATTCACGCAAAGGCATCTGTCTAATAATTGTAAAATCAGATCTTAACAGCATGTTATAAAAACGCCTTCCCTAGAGCAATTAGAATTTATAAACATTGTCTCACTAAAATACTTGAAAACATAGACCATGGTATCTCTTTACAGTCTTGTGATTCATAAACTCTTGCATTTTATCAGGAGCAGGACACAGCTCTAGAAGAGATCTTGGACTGATCCAGGAAAATAATCCTAGTCTTCCTACAACAGTGTATTTTAAGGCCTTGATATCATCCTGAAGTCTATCTCATGAGTTTTGGTGATAGCAAAAGTAAATATGACCTCACTTTCTAGAGTTGTGGAAAATGTAATAATGAAAGCACATATCTATTAACTTGTCAGTTCACAATCTCTCATTTTAGAAACAATCCTGTTAGGAAGCTGACATACTGACATATTTGACATTAAGTTGAATGTTTGGAGTTATTTCATTTTCCCTCTGATGAGTATTTTTTAAAAGCCATGTTTGCTATTTGCTCATGTTGAAGTCTGTGACTAAAAATGTGTGTCACTGATGGTATTAACATGTAATCAAAGGCATCATCATGGCTTGGGTTATGGTTTGTTACGTTCCAGGGAGAGTTTTGCAACTACTGTCACTGTACTGTATAATCTCATTTATCAAAAGAACATTGTTTATGCAATTATTAGTTATAAATATGATATGACTGTAAAGTTTCATGAATTTTTGTCTTATATTTTTTAATGTCCACAGTTTTATTTCTTCTTCTACAGTATTCTCTCAGGTGCTTCTGCTGACCACTGAGTATGAAAACAGTTTCAGGCAGGTCAGTAAAATGCAGTGAAGATTTACTTTTCAGAAAGACAGAGGGGTTTGGCTTATTGGTTGGAAGTCTTTAACTGAAAGACTAGTCTGTTTAATTTTTCAAACTCTTCTTGCAAAAAACTGTTTGTTACACAGTAAATCTCCAGTTAACCTGGTTTCTGAGGCCACTTAACCCACAGCAATTACACTGATGAGCCAATGCTATCTCTGGGATAACTCTATTAAGAGCAGTTGGATTACACAATTTTTTGATTACATTGTGGTGGTTTAATTTATAGCAGGGGAAATAATTCCTCAGTACACTTCTGAAAAGATGCAACTTTCTCAACACACTGGATTCACAGAGTCCAAAACTGCAGCAGTTTCAAAAATACATTGTGGGAGAGGGAAAGAACTCCCGCTTTTCAGCCTCCTACGTCCCTGCTGGTCCCTCCCTCTCCTAGTGACTTCTCAGTGCCCTCCTTCCTCCTTCTCCCCTGCTGCTGTCAGCACTGAGAAGTAAATGGGTCAAGCCAGTGGGTCACTGACAGTGCAGAGTGCACCTCACCATGTGTTGCCATGAGCCATACAGGATTACCTGCTTAAGTTTCTAAAGCCTGTTTTATAGGCCCTAATAAAAATCTGCTCTTGATAAGACAGTGGAAAGAAGGAGTCAGAAACAATGTGCATATTTTAAAGATTAAGATGGTTTTCAGCTAATAGATGTAAAGAAAATATTAGCAAAATTTCTAATGGCTGCTCTTATGAAAGGACATTCAAACAGAGTGTTCCTTTGTTCTTTCTCTTTAAAGAGAAAAAAAGACCCTCCAAAGTCCAGCCACTCACAGCTCAGGATACTCGTACTAAAAGGGAAAGAGATCAAATCTTTCACATGCTATTTGGTATCAGCCCCATCACGTTATGTAACATGCCTGCCTTGTCACAACATAATGCACTGGGGAGGAATGACAAAAGGTGTTTTTCACAGCTACATTTGAAGAAGCCACAGCACTTCAAACGGGCAACTTAATACACTTTTTTTGTTAAAGGACTTGCTCTAACGACAGATTGAAAATGTGCTCTTTTCCCAAGTGCATCTGTAGAAATACATACGTTCTTCAAACATAACTGCATTGCATATATGAGCATCATAATACATAATGTCTTTGAACAGGAAAGGATGGCCGGGTGTAGCTACATATGTCTTTTAGTTTCTATGGGTTTATATAACAATCAGGATGGTATGTGCAACATATGGAGTTGCACTTGCTTAATATCTGTAGCTTAACTTTTGGGATTACCTTGAGTGTGATGATCCCTAGTACAATAACTGGTTTAACAGTTTTAGCACAAACATTGAAGTTTCAGTAAATTATATTTCAATTGCAATCATCACAGAGTGAGAGCATTTGTGCTAGTGGTCATTTTATCTGTCCCACAGCTCTTGTCACAATGGTGACAGCTAATTTTCCTGATCCATCAGAAGCCCCCTTCTGACCATTTTTTTCTGAGCGACTTTGCCCTCCCCTTTTTCTCACCTGTTTTACCTTCCTGTTCTCTATGCTCCTCTCAGCAGTAACAGTGTGCCTTTCATCAGGTTTAAAGGCTTCAGTAATGGCCTTTGTGTTAATTTCATGCACTCCATATTGCAGAAATCAGATGAGAGCATTAGCAATGGAGGTTGACTTGAATCTCCATCAAGACTACAACATTTGAACTTGGTTACATCTAGTGCTGATGTACCACAGAGCGCCTGTTCCTTGGCAGCTGCATGGTCTTGTCACCTTTCACTTATCTTCCCAGCAGTGTTGTGTCCTTTGTCACGCTGAACTGCCATTTCTGGAAATGTCACCTCCTCAAGCAGAACAATTATGGATATAATGTATCAGTGCCAAGAATGAGTGATTCAGTAATTCACTGGTGCTTGAAAATGTCAGTTCTAGAAATACTCATGCTTTCCTTAAGTTTGATTGTGGCTCAGGCATCTTAGTCCAAAAAGAAGGGACTTGAAAAGTGACAGAAACTAGAAAAATACAGAAAATTCTCTATCCTTGACTGCTATTGGTATCTAAGCCTTAAAAATACAAAATCCTAGAATACTTGCAGAAGATTTTGCTTTTGCTTTTGAACTTGAAGAGTGAAAATTAGTTAAGTTTGAATTTTTAGGTTTTTTTATCACAAAGGTCATTTGATTTCAGGAGGTTATGAGACTGAAGATCATTGCTATTGAAGTAAGTGATTCCAATAACGTTAGATCAAATCTGCTCATTTATTTTATATTTCAACTAGTTTAGATTCAATGCTAATTTTCTTTCCTTGAAACATATTAAAATCCTTTTACATTAAGAAATTAAATTTTAGAAGGAAGATATAGTTGGTGGTCCATATTTTAGCTTTCAGTATGACTGGTAAAAATAAAAATGTAGTAATAAAAAATGCTTCTGTATTTTCTTTCTAACTAGAGGGGAGGGAAGGGAAAGAAAAGTCAATACTTGGCTGGAATCATGAGCAGCTTTTTGGCTGAGTAAATCAGTCAGGAGCCCTGCAGCTGGTCAGCTTCACCTCACCGATAAATGTCACAACTCACTGCTGTCAATATGAATTACCAGAAAAGGTTTCCTAGGAACTAAGGATGAGGGAGCTATTTTCCTTTGAATGAATTATATGGGCCAAAATAATACTGATACAAGATTAGAATAGGTTACTCTGACTAGGGAATTATTTAATTGCATCCTGAAAGCAAGACAAACCATGGAAAATATTACAGGTCCTGTCAGAGAATGCAAAAAAATTGTGACTTTAACAGAGGCTTGAGAGGTTAGAATGTGTTATATTGCAAAGCAAGTTTGCTTTAGTTTTCAGTGCTAGGGAAGATGTCTCAGGAAGCGTGAGCTTTCTATATAAAATGAAGGAAGGCAAGCACTGCTTAAAGTTATTCCAGAAAGATTTCTTCCCAAGTCACTCACAAGGTGCTTTGTGCAGCTCCAGCAGACTTCCTCATGGGAGGGCACATGGGCAGCTCCCCCAGCACAGCCTGGTCCCACCACCTGCACTCCGGAGAAGGAGGCACCCACGGAACACAGGCATTTTGTCCCTCTGAAAGGAAAGGAGGACTGTGAAAACAGACAATGATCCCAAATTAGTTTCAGTCACAGAGAATAAGGAGCACCCACCAATGTCTGAGCCGGCTGGGCGGTAAGCACTTCTGACATTTGTTACCAGAAATAACAGTGAGTGGGTAGCTGCCTCAAACCAGAATAACGCAGATTTTAATTGCTTCTTCTACACCTTGTCCTCATGTATTGTGTGTTATGCTGCACCCAGTTGTTGCCATTGGACCTGACAGGATGTTGACATGGCAACATGTTATTTGGGACAAAACAATAAAATGGTAACAAATGAAAAATGCTACTTTTATGTATCTGCAAAGCATACATCCAGCATATTCTACCAGCAGTTACTATGCTGGTCAAAAAATTGAAATGCCTTTTCACATAAATCTGGACATAGAAACTAAAGAAGATGTTTTGATCACAGAAAAAAAAAAAACATAAAAGACCAAAACAAAAACCTTTTTGCAAAGAGAAAGACTTTCTGAAAACTGGAGTGGGACATTTATTTTAATTAAAATCCTTAATTTAGCAATGATGAATTATTTTCATTTCAATAATATCAGTTATTTTTATTTAGTGAGACAGAAAATAGAACAGAACAGGGTAAAATATGTAAAAAGGTGTTAATATGGGTGGTTTTTTATTCTGAACAGAACCTGAAAAAACTCATAACTAAACAAAATGTTCACTCACTTTGGATGCTTTATTTTTAACACAGTTTGAGAAATACTACTGTGTTATTAAGGATACAAAAATAATAAGAATTAGATGCATGATTTCTAAATGAAGACTGTCAAAAGCCTCAATGCAGATATGTAAAAATGAAACACTACATCATTGTAAATTTTCTGAAAAGAATCCTTCGTTGCATCAACATGACTTTGTGAAGCTTTTTGATTTTGAATGCCTTAAACAATAGAAAATTGTCCTGTCAAGTCTTTCAAGCAACTCTCTATATCCTTATGTAAAATATGGTAATGCACTTAACATTTAATCCAGCATACCTACTTAAGCCACACACTTCCCTACAATATTCAAATCAAACTCTAAGTCAGAAAGCATATTTCCACTTCATTAAAATAATGCTATTTGACTTTATTCAAATGAATCAAGGAAATAATAAAGTTTTAGGCTTTCTTCTCAATTGCTTTGAGCACCAAAGTGGACAAGTACATTATTTTGATTATAGTAAAATTGCATTTCTTGGTGGAAATAAATGTTCCAGCACTGCTTGGAAGAAGATAACAAAGAATGCAAAAAAAATGAGTAGTAAGGCAATTTGCTTGACAATATATCAGGTTCTAGTACACTTAGGCCATTTCCTTAATTATCTATTAAAGCTATCTGGATACAACCCTTGATATCACATGGAAATAAGTAAGATAAATTATAAACTAGGTATGAACACAGCTTTTGCTTAATGTCCTGGGCCTTTGCTCTGCCCACAATATTGCTACCAATTCACTGCTTTCCTCTATTATTTTGTAGGAATTTAACAGTCCAGTCAGAGGCATAGAATCAATTGGTCCAGGCTGGCACCCCTGAGCCCCTGGCATATGGCACATGGGTGTTTCTGGACACTGGCATTTCCCAGCAGGTGATAGGTTCTTTGTGGTCCTGCAATAGAGCATGCTGATAAATCAGAGATGCTGAAGAACAACAGACAGAGCTCATTCCTGCTCAACAGAATCAATGTGCATGCTCCGTAGGACACCAAAACCTTTATCTCCACCTAATTATGCAGTCAAAAATGCAAGAACACTGTCTGTACCCTTCACTGGCCCATTAGGTGGTAGCAGCTACTCAGCTCCCCCTTTTCAATTAGATTTGCATCTACCTTGATCTGATAATGCAAGATATTTAGAAAGAGATTGACAAAACTACAGAGTAGGCAAATATTATGCTTCCTTTGTGCTGCAAGGTAACCACAGCATACCTGTTAAGCTTGCTCAGTATTTTGGCATGTGTATAAATCACACTACAGAGCTTTTAGGCTGGACAAGCTTCATAGCTGAGTAGGTAACACCAGACACTCATTATTGGAGACCTGCAACTGAAATGCTGTGCTTTACTCAGTTTCATTTAGCATTGTTTTTTTTTTTTTTTTTTTTTTTTTTTTTTTTTTTTTTTTTGAAACTAGGAATATCTAATCATAGTTGGAGACCAGGAATATATAGTGTTTTTGCAGCATTGGTTAGCACCTGGTGTGATGTTACATCAAGAAAAAGCAAGAATAATCCATAGGTGAAAGAATTTTTTTTTAATTACATGCTTCAGCTTCCTTTCGTCTTTATCCTCCTATTTGTCCAGCAAAACTCTTATCCCTGCATGTGAACTGATACAATAATTGTCTTGAGAAATTCTTACTCCAGTAATTAGCTGGTTGGGAAATTAGTTTTATGGGAGCCAAGAACACTTCCCAGTATTTTAGATGACAGGGATACTTTTTCTGGACAGATATGTCTAAAAGGCGTGTGCAGGACATACATACATAAATGTCCTCACACCGTAAACCATCTCTGTGGAACCATACCAAAAAACACCTATGGGACAAGTGTTTGTGAACTCAGAATATACATTGACGTGCTTTAATGGTCAGGAGAGGAATTTATGAGGACAGGCATTACTGCTGTTTCATTCTATATTTCCATTTGTTTTAAAGTAAGATACATTCCCTTAGTTATGTAATAATGGAAGCCAGTTCAGGATCCTTCCCTTGTCTATGCTTTTTATGTTCTACTCTTGGGAAATGCATTCTCCAAAGAACTTTCCCTTATATTCCTCTTAAAAACACAGAAATGCTTTTAGCTCCTTCCAATAATCTCATTACTAAAGACAACTGTATTGAAGAAAAAGTTAAAGGTAGAAGAATCCGCTTCCAAAACATGAACATACTTGAAAACATATTATCATATCATCATGACTGTTATTAGGAGTGTATGAGTGATAATAACTGATTTGATGGATGTCATCCACATTTCTGTTTGTAAATTGCTTGTGGCTGATAAAATTCCTCAGTGTATGTTCTGTTTTCCTGCGGTTTAGAACTAATTTTCTTCTTCATAGCTGGTGCTTTGGATTCAGTATGAGAATAATATTGATAACAGACTGATGTTTTTGCAGTAGCTAATCCTAAATCCAGGACTTTTCAGTTTCCCAGGCTCTGCTAGGGAGGAGCTGGACAAAAAGCTGTGAGGGACCATGATCAGATGTGAGCTGACCTGATCTGGCCAAAAGGATATTCTGCCATAGAATGTTGTGGCCAGTATACAAACTGGGGCAACTTGGTTGGGAGATGCCAGTTTCTACTGGGGGATAGGCTGGGCATTGATCAGCAGGTAGTGACCAATTATACTGTGTATCAATTTTATTTTCTTGGGTTTAATTACTGTCTCTGGCTCTTTTTCTTTACAATTATTATTACTATTATTGTTATTAAAATTACTATTATTAGTATAATTGTTATATTTTACTTTGTTTCAATTATTAGACTCTTTTTGTCTTGGACCAGGGGTTGATTCTCCTCCTCACAGGAGGATAGTGAGCAAGTGGTGCTTGGTTGCTAGAGGGAGTTAAAAGACAACTACATTAATTTTCCAAAATGTTGTAAATATCTTAAGGATTTAAGTCAATGTTTTCGAAAAAGTCCCAATGAATATCTTGAAAACACTGAGTTGCATAAACTACAATGTGTGGATTATGGTGTTGATTGTAAGCAGTCCATTTCAGAAACACTTGCAGTATATTTTGATTAGCTTTCATATTTTAAAACTAAATCCCATTTTTTGGGGGGGAAATATTTGTATTAATTAGATGAGATTAAAATTGCTTACAAGCTATTTCTTAAAAAAGTGCCCCATTACCTCTCTTCATGTACCAATACAGAATAAAAAGTAAAGAGAAAGAAAAGTGTAAAACCATGAAACTTTCCTAATGAGACATAACCATGAAGACAAATGATGGCAATATCACTTTCTGGTTCAATGGAAATAACTGTGTGCTTATTGTGGGTTTTTTCTCATTTTTGATTAGAGGATTATGAAATGGCTATCACCAAGGCAGAATTCAGATCTAATGGGCTAATATTGAATTAGATATGCAATTTCAGACAAGACAGACACTCTTGTCTCTCTCTCTGAGCCTGGCTAGTGTCATTAGGAGCTGTGGAGAATGAAGAAACACAGCAGAGACAGACAGGAGCCAAGCAGTAAATTGACCCACTCATCTCTCTTCTGGAACTCTCCCAAAGAGCTTTTATTTTATGCGACAAACACCTCCATTGCTCACTTGAAGGTCGAGTGACTGATGATGTCTCACCAGTTTCAAGCTCCTCAATATTTAAGAATTTCCAAGTTACATTATCTGTTCCTTTTCCCTCCACATCATCAGCTGTTCTCTTTTAGAAGAAGTGGCCAGCAGAAAACTACTGCTACAAACAACAGTCTATAAAAGTCCATAGATACTCCATTCTTACAAATTTCAATCTCACACTGCAGACAATAAATCAATGATTCACCCTTACATAGAATCATTTATCAGCAATGTCAAAGTTCCTTGGCAACATTATCCACCTTTAAAGAGGAGTCTGAAACCTTAGGGACAGTCTTGGGAGATTACAAGGACAACATTCATGGAATTGACTTTACATGAAATAAAAAGCAAACTTAGATTCATACCTTTTCTCTTTTCTCTTTCAGGGAGATATGCACCACTCTCAGAACAGAAAGGGAACAACCTTTACATATTTTCAGTGGGAAAAAATGTTTCCTTATGTATGTCTTTACAGGACAGCCAAGTAGCAGCCAGAGCCATCAGAGTTTATGAGAGTCCTTGAGAAGTGCAAACAGATATCTGTGTGTAAATTACCAAGATAATGCCTGGATATGAAGTAAAACTAGAAGTCACAAACTCTAATCTTTGGACAGCAGTTATATTCTATTTGCCATTATCCTCTCCTGCCACATGTTGTGTCTAAAATAAAGGAGTGACAGGGTCTGATAAGAGGGAAGCGTAGTTTTCAACCAGCTGCTCTTAAGACATGGGTAAGAACTCTGAGGATGTTCTCCGAACAATGAGAAATACACAGATAATGTGTGGCACCTTTCTTCCAGGGACTGCTGTAAAAACAGACTACCAACCACAGAGGAAGAGAGATGGTTTGCTGGAGGCCACACAAGAATCACAGCACTTATTCAAGGATAAAGCAATGGGACTGTACTGCCTTCCACATTACATTACCACTGTGTTCACCAAACATACAAATGTTCTAAGTAATAAAGATACAAATTTATGAGAACTACAACTACATTAACACAGTAAGAGATCCCTAGACTCATAAATACTAAACACCAATCATTGCTCTGCACATGTGCAAAATGAGAAGATGCTTAAACAAGTATCTCCTGTTAGTTATCTCTGACACTTTCAAATGAATAGCCATTTATTTACTGTAGGAGAGAAAATATGAATGTTACAAAAAACAATCCCGCATTCACGCTTCATAAATTTTACTTACGCATTATAACTTATTAAACTTTCATAGAGTATTATCACTATGGCACTATGAAAGCTAGGTTAGATTTGAATGACGAGTCAAAATATATAGTCCTTAGAGATACCTGTGATGCTCACAGTAAGTGGTCCATTAACATCAAGTCAACAGTGCTTCCAATTTTGCCATATGAAATACAGAAGTTGATGATAACTCCCAAGTAACACAACAGAAGAAATCAGAGAGGAGAAATACGAGGAGTACTTATTAGCATTTGTCTGTGCTCCTTCTTTTAAACAGCCATTCCTTCACAAATTATGTACCCTAGAGGACTCTGATAAAGAACACCTCCCTCCACCTTGTAACCTGAAATATCTGCATACCCAGCAGATAGCAGACAACCTTGGAGATGTGTTTGGCTGCTACAGCACAGATTCCCCTGCCTCTCCACCTCCCACCAACACTGCAATAAGTTCACTGATGCTGCCATCTCTTAATCTTATTTAGTCTCTCACCTGCCTGCTTGCTATTCTGAGTTACAGGGTTAAACATATAACCTGAGTGTGTTTGCTGTATACAGTTTTAGAAAGCTGGCCTGAATTTCTCATAATTCTTCCTTCAGCAATGCTACTACTAGTGACAGGAAACACACTTGGCCTTCCAGACAAGTCAGAAGAAATCAGTGAAGGATCAATCTACGCAAAGGTATTTTGAGATGCTGCTAATATGAAAGAACTTACTAGCATTCTAATAATTCTTTTATATATTCCAGAAAATAGAGTTTGCTGTCTTGGTAGAAAACATGAATTTTTCTTTTTTTAAAAATTTTTAAGGCTATGTTTGGAGAATAACCTGTCAGATATGCAAGGAGAGATTGCTGCTAAGAGAAACATGATGCAGATTCTACCTGTGGAGAAAGACTCCATTTCAGCTGACACAGTGTAGCTTCTGCCAATGAATCATAAAGGTCCTGGGCTTAGAAACAATTGCAGCAAAATGCAATATATACATACTGTCCAGTGAATGAAGATGGAGGAATCTATACCTGCCCTTGTATCAATCCTGCCTTTGATTGATCAGCATCTCAAAGTTGCCACTTCATGAATTTCACAATTAGGGTTTTAACTTGTACTTCGAATGTGCATTTAAGTTTCTTGCTGATGTTGCTGTAGAGGTTGTTCCTCTAGTTTTCACTTGTGAAAAGTCTTTTGTCCTTGGTTCAGGTAAGGTGTCTTAGGAGTAAAGGAAATATTTCTGGGAGTAGGAATCAGCCTCATGGAAACTTAAAAATGAATATACTTTCTAAAAGAATTGAGTTTGTATTTGAACTACTGTGGCAAGAAGGGTTTTCATGGTCCTTTTCTTCCTCTTTCCAAAATTTCCTTTTCTAGATGGTACATCAAAACTATTACTTTTAAGTGATCATCATTCTCCTCTCTTGACTGATATTTTTCAGGGCAATTTGTGCAAAGGCCTCATTGGGGACTTTCTGCATGAGAGTATAAAATTGTCCCACTGATGATTTCTTTGTGCTTGTTTTCCTGGAAAAATTAGCTGCTTTGAGAGTGAAGCACACATCCTGAACATGATTATGATCGAAATTTTCTAGACATTTAGATAAATGGGATGTTAGACTCCATTCCTCCATCCACCTTGTCACACTTCCTTTTCCGCTCCATTTTTTTTCCAGAAAAAGAAAGAATTTTGGATTTCTGTCCTGCTTCTCCTCTCATTCATCAGGGTCTCAAATCCTAGCTTGTATGTTAACTGCTTGGACCATTGTTTCTTGAGACCCACTTCTTGAGACTGACTTACTTTTAGGATTATTATTTGTTTCACATGAAGAGACAGCATTAGTCCTATCCTGTAGAAACATCAGTCTGGAAACTTCCGGTTTGTATTGCTAGAGCCAGGAACTGGAGTCGTACTTTGAGCTCAAAGCAATCCATCTGAATTTGATTTTTCAAGGTGAAGGTATTGTCATACCTCAGTTAACATGCTGATAAAAGACAGAGGAAGAAATAAGAAAACACTTTTGTTTGTTTAAATGTGCACCCACCCCCACACACAAACCTATCACATTAACAGAGGACAAAGAAGGAAACAAGGTATTTTGGTGACACTTTGGCTCCCCCCCTTCTAATTTACACAATTTTCAGTACCATATCATTTTCCTGCAATATAGAAAATAAACCCCATTACAATCTCTTGGAACAATGAAAACATAAATCAAGTTACAGCCCAGAACATTTGTTTCTTCAGGAAGTATGTGTAAATAATTGGTTTATTTCCAGTTCACTAGCAACTAAAAAATACTTTTTATTTTCATAAAGCTGGTAAAAATTTCTTGCTTTGAGACACATAAAGGTTTTATTCTAATTTTAGACAAAAATATTTATATTTGAATGGTTGATAGAAACCCACTTTTTATCTGAAGATCAAAAAACAGGGTTTTTTTTGACATGAAGCATTTGAATTTTGAGGGATCAAAATTCAAATTCAGAGAGTTCACTAGATTTAAATTATCTTTGATATATTCAGCCTTTAGTTTTGTCACACTTTCCTCAGCCAAACTAGCTTTGCCATTGACCTGGAAAATTATATTTAATGTTGGTTAGAAAGTAAATTTAATAGCAACCATGAAATCATTATGGCTGGAAGGAACCTCAAAGAGGCAGAGACTCCAGTCTTCCTCTCAAAACAGGATCAGCTGGAAAGTCACACTGGGTTGCTTAGCATTTTCTCCAGTCCAGTCCTCATAAACCTCTGAAGGTGAAGATTTGACAGCCTCACCAGACAACCTGTTCTGTTACTTCACTTTATCAATAACTTTCTTGTACTCAAACCTGGATACAGTGTTCTGTATGGTCTAACAGGTGTCAGGAAGATAATCACTTTCAGTGATACCCTTGGCATCCTCCAGGATGTTGGGAGCCTGCCTTGCTGTCAGGGCACACTTCTGGCTCCTCTTTAGCTCAGCATGAACCAGCAGCCACAGACCCTGCTCAGCAGACCCACTCCCCAGCCCGTATTGTTACAGGGGGTTAATCTGTACAAGGTGCAGGACTTGCATTTACCCTTTGTGAGTTTCTCGTTAGCCTATTCCTCCAGCCTGTCTAGGTCCCTCTGGAAGACAACTCTGCTCTTGAGCACATTGACTGCATCCCTCAGTTTGGGGTAAGCTGCAAACTTGGTAAGGCTGCACTTCATCTCCTCTTCCAGGTCATTGATAAAGATATTGAACAGGAACAGTCCCAGTACAGTCCTCTCAATGCTCCATCTGTAATCAGCCTGCAACCACAAACTGCTCTCTGTAGAGGCTGACAATCCAGCTGTCTGCTAGTTCACTAATCTAGACCATAATGTCCTGACTTAGATATTGTCTAAAGATGTGCTGAAACCAAAGTAGCCAATATCTGCTGCCTTACAGTAGTTCACAGATCTAGTAATATAAGCATACAAGACAGTCATCGGTTTGGTCAGGCACGATTCATCTGCTTCAATTACTGCTAGATATTCCCAATCACCTTCCTCTACTTCATGAATCCAGAAGTGGCTTCCAAGAGGACTCGCTAGGTGTTTTCTCCAGGCCCTGAGGTGATGTTGACTGGACAGGATTTCCTTTGGTTTTTGGGCCTTTTTATGAATATGGGAAACATCTGCTTTTCTTTGGCCATTGGGACATTCCCTGATCTTAACAATCTTCAAAGATAGTT
Source organism: Phainopepla nitens (assembly GCA_013400175.1). Taxonomy (NCBI): domain Eukaryota; kingdom Metazoa; phylum Chordata; class Aves; order Passeriformes; family Bombycillidae; genus Phainopepla; species Phainopepla nitens. The sequence goes on from VXBQ01008310.1 coordinate 1,312,403, forward strand.
GAGAACATCCTCATGATGTCAGTAACCAGACCTCTCAGTACCCTCATAGTGTCCCATAGGGATTATCCAAGGGGCAAATCAGTTCTGTTCTGTATTACTGGAAGCTTTTCTACTCCTTTTCCTGCAGCAAATTTTGTTAACAGAATCCAGGTCATAGAGTACTTTAGTCTTATCTATGTCTGCTGGAACTAAATAAGTTGCTCCATTCAACAGCAAGTCTGTGATGAATGAAAACTAACAAAGTCCATTTTATGAAGGAATATAGTACTATTCACAGGTAAATAATAAAAACCAGCAAGAAAACAAATCCCAGATGCTCCTTCTGCAGCTTCTTTTTTTAAATTTTTTTAAAATTTTTTTTATTTAATAATCAGGATGAAAGATAGAAACATTTCTTTGACTACTAACGATAGGACACATTTATTCAATATATTCTCCTCAAATATATCTCATTCTAGACCTTTAGAAATCATTTTACTAGCTAACAAAGGTGGTTCTTTGGACTTTTATGTCTTGGATCATCTGGCTAGTTACTGCAGTCACGATTTCTGTGATGTCTAGGCTGAACTGAATTCACTAACTCTTCTTGAATATACTGATGAAAAAGTGGATAAGTGAAAAGTAAAGAGATGGAAGAATGTTCAAAAAATCCACCATAATTCCCTATTTCTACATCAAAACTGAAAAATGAGTGAGAGTAACAGATAGTCTAAGTGAAACATATTCCTCTCTGACTTCAGAAGGGCTTTCTAAAACTCAGGTACTATCCTGACACCTTTTTTTGAAAGGGAAAAAGGAGTGTTGGGCCAAAGGCCCTTTTTTCATGATACCAAACTGAACACTCAGAGTGTTCAGATTTTCAGACTCTTCTCATATCAAAATTGAGATAGAAAATGTTTTAATCACAAAGCCTACAGCGTATACTGTTTTTTCCCTGATTCCTGTGCCTGAAGCTTAATGGGGTGCCAAGAGGCTTCCTAGTTTTCATCTGAAAAATTCACAACTTTCTTGTCTCCAGAGTTAAGAAAAGAGTTCCTGAAAACAAATGAGCCAGACAGTTTACAGAAGGAGAGATGGAAAAGAATGGAAGAGCCACTCACCTTTATTTAACCTAATGATTTTTAGGAGAATGATAAAACTTCTTTTAGGCTGACTCATGAATTTCGAAAGCTTGAAGTTAGCACTACTGACACCGACACAAGTGTATATAGCTGACTTCCCTGAGACAAATGGAAAGAGAAATGGAAAGCTACCATTTTAAGCCTCCTGCAATTTAAATTAGCCATCTCTGGTAGAGTAATTCTTACACATTTTATTATGTAAATCTGTTTTTAAAGTGTATTTTCAAGTAGTCTAACCATAGGGTTGTTATTTGCACAACATAGCTCTTAAAATCTTTACATGTAGTTAATAAGGTCTCCTGTAAACTGGCTGTTTTTACACTTTGTGTCAAGTGGTGTTGGAGCTACATGCCTCAGGGTGTAACGGTTGAGAGTTTTGTAGTTCTGCCCGACTCACGTACATGTTGCACCTGCACCTTTCACACATTCTTAAGCAATAAGACCGTAAAGGTCATGAAAACACTGCAATAGATTTCTCTTCTAAAGTATTATGCAACATATGCATATATAAGCAAGATATAACTACAAAACCTGCTGAGATTTATTGTAACCAATGCCTAACCCTTTCCATCACCCAGGATAACCTGCCACCATTTCTATGAAATTGTTTCTCTCCCCCCTATGAGGAAAAGTAATCAGTTTTTCTGCCGGAAGAACTATTCCATGTTGAAAACTTACTGGATTTATAAAAGGATTCCTTAAAAATTATAAACATCATGAATAAGGTCTATTGATATAGAAGAGTGGAACATAAAGAAAGGAATAATCCCACCTTCATATATTACCCACTTTTTCAGCCTAGTCACAAGAAAATCATCTATCGAGGACATACAGAGATACTAAATATAGAGGAAACCTCCTTTGGAGGTTCTAGTATTGAGCAGCTTGAGGTGTTTCCAGTATTAAAAAATTATGAATCATTCTCCTAAAAAAATATTTCTTCACTATTTCATATTAATTATGGGCCTTTTTATAAATGTAAAAAGCCCTCAAAAATCCCAGAGGTAAGCCAAACAACCCTGCTGAGTGTCCTAATGAAGTCTTTATAAAACTGGATTCCATTGCCCTAATTTTCTTCATTTACTGGTTATGAAGCAATGGTGCTTACTTTAAGGACTGCTTTAGGAATTACATTTAAATATATCACTTTTACAGAAGGTTTCTCATTGTTTTCTTTTTTTGGTAGTGCTTTTGATTTGCCTGATCATGTCCTTCACTTGAGAGACAAGCAACGCAGTAAATTTTTTGGGTGATACTTGATCTGGAATCTAGAGTGGTGATCCCATTAAGCACATGGTTGCTCAAGGGCATTTTTTAAATTTAAATAAGATTAGAAGGCTAAACTCTTCTTGATCATGAGAGACATAAAATACTACACTTGCTTGTTCTCACAGACTAGAACTTTATATTAGTTTAATCCCTAACAGAAGTTTGGCAAGTTCAGAAGTTTAACTTGGAAGTTAGTTCTTAAATGATATTTGTTGTCCCTAGGTTTTAAAACCTCAGGCTAAGTCCAGGACAATACCCTTTTTCCTAGTTCCTAGGGAGTAGCTGCATCAGCATACATTATATCAGCTTTTCTAAAGCTTTAAAACATGAAGGTGAAAGTTTTTGGTTTTTTTTTTATCCATATCTGGCATTTCTTTACTCCTGAAAGATTGGCAGACTGATAGCTTACCTGGCTAACTGACAGCCCTCTCTCCTCCCACAGGCATGCTCATGTCCCAAGAAAAGAAAATGTCACATATCTACCATTCATCCATGACTGTAAACCAAATGGCTGACTGAGCAAGAGCAGACTTGAATTTTCCAATGAAACCCTACACAAACCTCATCTCTGATGCCCTAAGTCACCGTAGGGGCCTGACTTGATTATAGAGTTATTGGTCTACTTTCAGAACCTGCTCTGGTGCTGAGCTGGGGTACTGGAGCCTGAAGCCAAGGATAAGACATTATTCTGGCCATTGGACTTGTGTTTTCCTCTACTTCCTGGCCTCACAATGAGTGTGACAATGATGCTCCATGCCATAAGAAGGAATTGCAGATGAAGCTGCTCTGAGACAACTTTCGTTGATACTCTAGCTAACCTGGAAATTAAGAATTACAAAGTTGCTCTTGGTTACACTTGTGCTCCCACTTCTGTATTGTCTATGTGCTTAGATAGATCTCTGATTGTAAACGTGAGATTCAAGAAAAAGCAGGACTCCAGAATGAATTTGTCATTAGATTGTCATACTTGCAAAAGAAAAAATAATAATTTTTTTACTGTGTAGTGTGCAAAATATTTATGGAGGGGGGTTGTTGTTGCTGTTAGGGTGATGTTTTGCGGGTTTTTTCAGCATACATAATTTTGAACACCACTCAAGCTTCATTTTTCATTTTCTCATTTTATTGTAATGATGAATTTTATGGGACAGCCACAAAGCAAAGCAAAAGGAAACAAAAACTAGATGACGTGCTATTATACATGGAGTTTAATCTCTGGCCAGATAAGATTGATGGACCTGCCTGTGGTTCATGTATTACCTCCCTTGCTAACCAGAAATGAAACGTCATGTGTCTCAACTTGTACTTTGTTGTTTTTAATTTGGCAGCTATCCTTGGATAGGACAGAGAATCAATGCCATTCTATCAGACTCTACCTTTTATTTTATAAATATGAACCCTGACTAATCGTTGATGTAACACTTCATGTTAAATACTTAGCCAACAGATGAGAACAGGTCTTCTGGGCCTAAAGAATACATGGCACACAGAGAGTAATTAAAGACTATAGGTAGATCTTAAATCATCACTGAGGCAGAAATACTGCTATGCTAGAATTTTGAATACTAAAGAAAAAACTATAAATACTAATATGAAAAATAGTCTTTCTTGAAAATCCACAAAAACCACTTGGCTAGTCAACTTCAGCAAACTTATTTTCTTAAATCCCATGGCTTTCTGCTAGTTTTGCCTGCAGGTCCACAGTGAAGAAATCATACAGAAACTTAAATATACAAATTTGCATAGAGTAAACATTTATACAGAGTGAAAATTGTCATCCTTGCAGGTTTGAGAATAAGAGAATGATTAAGGCTGGAAAAGATTCAACAGATCTTCCAAGATGATAAGTCAACAACTGCCACCAAATCTCTGGTTTGTGTCTAAGGCTTTGCTGAAAAAGAAAGGGGTCTTATGTGAATATAGTATGGTGAGAACAGTTGAAGAGAAGAACTAGGACAGTAGAAATGAAGTGAGGAAGAATATGAATAACACCTTAAAGGAACTTGCAAAAGTGTTTTTTTTTTTCCTGGTGAGAAGCAGCAATGCCAACGGGAAGAAAAATTAAATGGAGGTTAGTGCTGAGTGCCAAAGAAGTAATTTCTAGGGGCTTTTCTTTTTTACACTGAGCATAAGAGAAAGATTTAAATGATACAACCCTTGGGCTCACGAGCTTGGCAAACCCTGTTAATTTTTCTGTAAAGACAGTCTTGCTTTGCCAAAGAGATTTCACCAAGTTCTCACAGCTCTTTCTAAAGCACTCTAGACAACAGGAAAACACAATTAATACAAAATAATATAGATAAAAATCATAAATTTAACCAAAGCAGGAGTGATAGGAATCACAAATAAACTGAAGTCTTCTTGACACAGGAATTCTTATGCAAATAAGTAATGGAATTTCTGTTTTTCTGTTTGCATCATGAATTTGTAATAAAACATGAATTAGGAACAGTTTTATAATAGTGCCTTCCCCTCTATTTTGCAATATGAGACTTATTAAAGAATGTAATCTGTCAAATCCTTTCCTTTCAAAGATCTTCTGCTTCTGGCTTGCATTTGAAGTGAGAGTTATTTGTGAAGAATTGCTGTGCAGTCTAGATTCAAACTGTTATTTTTGTGTACAGTGATTTTTTTCCCCCCTGCTGTCCTATTCCACTTAACAAGGCAGTGCCTTGTCTTTTAGATTTACAGAATAAAGGTGTGATGAGAACAGACAAGTTGAACATACTAGAAGAGTCAACAGGTGAAGGAACAGGGGTCGGTAGTTTCAGAAATGAGACTTTATTACTCTGACAGGCCAAAGAAAGTTTTCAGTTGTTTTGCTGTTGATGTGTAGGCAGTAGACCAGAGAAGGAAAATCCAATTGCATTATCCAAGGGAAGGACACAAACCCAATGGCTGAAACTTTCTGTCATTATGCAGTGACTGAACTCCTAAACTGAGGAGGTCAGCAAGAGCCTCTCGGCCTTTTTTTTTTCCCATTCCCCAGTCAAACCACACTATGAGTGCTCTGATCAGCTCCGTAAGAGTGGCATTCACATTGTCCAGGGTGAAACTAGCAACGTCATCATTATTTTCTCTTTTCTGCCTTCCTTGTTATATTACTACATCATTAATCCTCTTCCCAAGGCTTTCAAAAGCACACTGGAGCATGTCGCATCAGGCATTCTGTGGTGCATGGTGTGCCTGAGCAGAATTCACCATTCTCTGCTTCATTGTGACTAGCATTTTATCTCAAGATTCCTATTGTAAGCATCCTTTCTGGCCCTCCAAAAGTAATCAGAAAGATTTGTCCACTCCCATTAGACCTGCATGGAGGGAAATAACAGCATTAGAGGTCAATTATGGGGGAAAAAAGTAATGGAATCAAAAAGTGCTGGTTTCATTTGTCTTCTTGTAAAAAGAGAAAGGCTACTATCTAAAATTGTTAATACAGAAATAGACAGGGAATGATGCCATACATCAAATGGTATTGCTTACAACTACATAGGAACAATGCTGCTAATAAAATAAACCTGAATAAAACCATTTTATGGGTTATTCAGATAAAAAGGCCAGATTCACTGAAGCTTAAAGAAAAAGACAGAGTAAAAGGCTCTTTTCTAAGAAAAGAAGATTGAGAATGCTGCTTTACTTGTCTTCACACAACAGCAGAGCAATGACTTGATATGGAACGTGTTTCATCTAGAACAGAACTTTTCAGGAAAGCAAAGGCTTTTTATTGTATTGTAGAGTCTATCTAGTGAAGAGCAGGCAAGTTTAAGATACTGTGTCCACACTAAAAAGCTACTTACGGAAAGAAAAATTATGAAAGGGCTTTAAAGACACATAAAAATAAATAAATTGTTTTCTATTCAGGGCACTCTTCTCAAAACTGAAGGCTCATAATTCTTTCTTTCTTCATGTTAAATACCATGCAGATTAATTTAAATTGTGCTGCTTAGCTATTGATGAAGCCCTATATACCACAAAGGCACCAGTGGAGCTGTCTTTGGTCCTGTCTCCAGCTTTTCCCTGTGCAATGCCATCAGTTATTGAGAGCTATAATTATTTTTACCCATCTGCACTTGAAGTTCATCTTGGTCTCTGCTCTGCATAGCTTACAAAGAGTTAAATTTCTGAAGAAAACACTGATATTATTAAAACACTTTCTTATAGAAAATATTCAAAAAAATGAGACCTATTGTAAAATATAAGGATTAATTTATTAATCAGAGCTTTCTGAACTCTCACATTAAGCAGCTTTGTTATGCTAATTCCCTTATAAATGAATAATGGACTTATTCTCCCATTATTGCCTATCATTTTAAAAGACCCATTTAGAAAATGAAGATGTCCTTTTCACTTGAAAATTATTATGTATTTTATAGCACAAGGTTTTTAAATTGAATATTTGCTCCCTATACCCTTCTGTTCCCCCCTGCCCTGCTTGTGCTCCTCAGTCAATGTTCAAATCAAACACGGCCATAACCATTTGTCACAGAGATACATAGTGTGTGGAAAGAAAGCACAATGGAGACAATGGGCTTTGAGAACAGAGGCCCAGATCTACAAAGCTATTTACTCCTGAAAAATTTAGACGTAGCCTTAGATCCTAGACATTTTCAATAAAATTCTGTTGTCAATAATGATATAAAAGAAGAAAATAAAGATGGTGCAGCTGTAGAAAGCCAGAAAGTTAAGTCATAACATTGGATTTATGTTCAAAAGAAAAGATATCTTTACTAGAAGAGCTTTGTTTTGCTGCACACATTCCACATGTCTTGGAGAGTTCATCTGCTCTTGATTGCCTATATAAGCACTGTCAGTCGAGTTCAAACCTATGCAGCAATAAAATTTACATTGTCAGGTCTCTTACAATGGAGTTCTAGTGTTTTCTGCAGAAAGGTCCTGGCTAGATTCCTGCCTTGATATGTGTTTTCACTTGTGCACTATGAAGGAATCAGAGGGAGAGGAGGGAGGGAACATGGTGAAAGGGGTTTGAACATACTGCAAGCAGCTTGCAAGTAGACACCCTGATGTTATTGTGAACTAAGCACACAGGATATATTCCTTTTGGGACAATTGGCATCCTTGGCTAAAGAATACAAAGTCCCTTGATGCCAGGTCATGGCTAATATGACTTCTGGAGGAAAAAGCCTTGGCACTTGCCATTTGCTACATCCCAGAACAGCCTAGCCCATTCATCTTTTCCTTCTACTCTTATGGACAAATCACAGTTTTGGCCAAAATGCACTGAACTCCTAAAGATTCTATGGCACCACCTGTGGCAAGGGCAGAACAGATTTGTGCGCAGGCTAAAATGAGGCTGAGTTCAGGCTGCCTGTAGTGCAAGCACCAGTCATGGCATTCTCTGGAATCTGCAGCTCAGGAAAGTATTATCAGTTACATGTGGCCAGAAAAATATGAGACCACAAAGCTCCATGGATGAAATCAGGAGATTTGGCTTCCTTAGGCCAATTTTGGAAGACAAAGATATCTGTCAGAATGGACATTTTCTTGCATATTCCTTTTCTCCAAAAGATAAATAATATTTGCTTTTTCCCTTATTCACAGTCAGGGCTATAAACTGTTATGAAGCAGAGATACTTCTTATGATCATAGAATCATAGAGTAATTTGTGTTGGAAAGGACCTTAAAGATCATCTTTTTTCAATCTCCCTGCCATGGGCAGAGGCACCTTCCACTAGACCAGGTTGCTCAGAGCCCCATCCAACAAACAATTCTTCTGGAAAACCTGTTCCAGTGCTTTATCACCCTCACAATTAAGAATTTCTTCCTAATATCCATTCTAAAACTAATTTCTTTCTGTTTGTAGCTGTTCCCTTGTCCTGTCACCAAATGCTTTTGTAAACACCTTCTGTCCATCTTCCTTGTGGGCTCTCTCCAGGCACTGGAAGCATGATGCAATTAGGTCACCCCAAAGTCTTCTCTTCCCTATGGTGAACCATTCAAATTCTTCCAGGCTTTCCTCTTGGGAGAGGCACTCCATCCCTCTAATCATCTTGTTGGACTTCCTCTGTACTCCAACAGGTCGATGTCATTCTTGTGATGGGGACCCCAGAGCTGGAAGCAGCACTGCAGCAGGGGTCTCACCAGAGAGGAGTAAAGGGACAGACTCCCCTCCCTCACCCTGCCCACATTGGTTTTGATGCAGCCCAAGACACATTTGGCTTTCAGGACTGCAGGAGCATATTGCTGGCTCATGTTTAGCCTCTCATCAACAGCACCCCCAAGTTCTTCTCAGCTGGGCTAATCTCCATCCATTCAACCCCCCGGGCTGTGTTGATACTGGGGGTTGCAGCAGCCCAGGTGCAGGACCTTACACTGCCTTATTACACCTCATGAGATTCCCCTGTGCTCACTGCTGGAGCTTGTCTAGCTCCCTTTGGATGGCATCCCGTCCATCAGGTGTGTCAACAGGACCACTCAACTTGGTGTCATCTGCAAAATTGCTGAGGGCAACCCTTTCATCTGTCATTAATGAAGATATTAAATAATACTGGTCGCTGAAGGATACCACTTGTGACTGATGTCCTTCAGGGCTCTGAGCCATTGGCCACTGCACTCTGGATGTAACTGTTCAACAAATTCCTTATCAATCTAACAGTACACCCATCAAATTCATCTCTCTTCAGTTTAGAGTGAAGGATGTTGTGGGGGACCATGTCAGAGGTTACACAGAAGTCTAGACAAATGTCATTTGCAGCTTTTTCCTTATCTTCTGAGGCAGTCACTCCACTATAGAGGGCCACAGGGTTGGTTAGGCAGGACTTGCCTTTGATGATGTGGAGGCTTGAAAAAAATTCTATTACAAGGTCCCCTCAAACCAACACAGGTGTTCTGATTTTTTTGTACCTGTGAACTTTTAGAATTTCAAAGTCAACCAACTTTGGCTTGATCGTGGAAGAAATGTGAACAGTTCATTCTCTGTTGGATGATGCTAAAGCAAGTGAAAACACAAAGCAAATAGAGATAGCTCAGATGAGAGTAGTAGCTGGATCTTGTTTTGTCTCATGGGTTGTGATCCATAATGTTGTGCAGTTCAGTGGTTAAAACTTGGAGAGAATTAGAGTTGGGAGAACACAGCTTTTCCAGACTCTGGTGTTGCTTAGGCATATTTCTCTGTGCTTCACCCACGAGCTGGATAATGACTGAGTTCATGGACATTTGAGAGGAGTTGTAATTTTTAGCTTAGTCTTCTGGGTGAACACAAATTTTTATTTTTTTTTTCTCTTTAAAGTCCAAATGGAAGCTCTCCTACAAATTTAATTCAAAATGACAGGGTGTGTCTGATGTCAGGAAAGGATAGGTCTTTGGAAAATATGTATAGCTCCTTACTTGGGTGTGGAAGAGACCAACAGACTCTCTGGGAGAAGTTCACTTTGTTTCCATTGGATGTCAAATTAAGATGGGATTCAGAGGACCAAACATATACTACAACAGATTCTTCATAAAGCAGACACAGAAAGCAATAGATACATCCAGAAAGTTGGGAGAGAAGAAGAAGCATGGAGTTCAGAGGACTACATTACAACCTGAAGTAGATGGCATGGTCATTTTCATTTTCATTTTCATTGATGCAAACAGTCACTTAGAACTCCTCTGCCAGAACCCACAAAACATGCATAATCAAATTCTCTTCAGGTGAGGAAAAGAGGGAAAAATGTCCTTCAAAATAATCCTGCAGCTGCCTTTTAGGCTGTTCCATTTTACAGCTAATCCTTCAACTCTCAATTTTCTTCCCTCTTACCCAGAAATACTGACATACACTTTTTCCCTTGACCCTGTGGGCACCCATTATTAGCAGATTTGTCCACACTGTTCCTACAGTATCCCAAGACTGGAAATTTGCTTGCAATCAGCTCTGGTCTCTGCTGAGAAGGCTGTGGGAGAGTCACCACTAGCCATCTGACCACATGTGAAACCTTCATAAAATGAAACAGTGGAACAAACTGGGCCACATTTAAAGTGGAAAAAAAATTCTATTAGAATTATTTGCAATTAGGGAAACTGACCCTGCATTTTGAACTCATGGGCTTTCTAAATGCTGGACATCATGTGCTTGGGGACTTGTAACAGGAAGAGAGCCAAGCATTTGATTCTTATCAATGACTTATGAAACTTACATATTTTCAAGGGAATTATCTGAAAATAATCCTAGGCTTCTGACATTCTTGTGCCCTTTCCTAATGACCTTTTGTTATCTTAGCACTGCTGGTGTCTGCTTTCCTCCATGGAAGTTAAAAATATTCATGTATTTTCCTCCTTGCTGTGCTTCTGAATTTAAAATAAAAAAATAAATCTCAATTATTTTTTATAAGCAGGTGTTCTTACTTATAAGTATCAAATAAAGTACCTATTGATTCACATTTTTGTAACAGAAAAAAAAGAAAAAAAATGAAAAAGAACATAGCAAGAAAATGTAAATGGGGGATTTGAATTTGTGAATTTTGTGAATTGTGAAGGACAATATAATGAGGTATCATTTTCAAAACCCTTATATGGTTGCTGTGTATTTTAAGCCCCCACCATGTGCTTCTAAAGACACTAATAATACTTAATGATCACCTCCAGAGCTGGTGTTGTGCTTACATTACTGAGGACTTTAAAGGGTTTGATGGATGCACTCAATCTCTGTAATCAAACCAGCAGGAGTTGATAGAATCTCCAAAGGAGGCAAAGACTTGAGTCATGGCTGGATCCAGAGCTCCTTCAGGAAACCCACAGTGGAGCAGGGTGACCCAGTGAGCATCTATGCATATGCTCTTGGGTATATGCATGTGCGCTCATATGAGGTTGGACACAGACCATACAATTAACACATTAATGGTGGGTGTATTTCCCAAGATTTGTTTGTCAAGGAGGAAAGAAAGTTGTCAGCACAAGCAATCTCATTCATACCTGTCCCATTGTATGCAACTTGATGTGGCAACCCTCTTACCCCATAAATATAACAGCTTAAGTGAGCTTTTTTGGGATCTCCTTGTTAGACAATGTGGCTGTGTGGCAACGGTCTCCTGCGAGCTGGGATTCCTCCCAGGTTTTCTCCTCGTGGCAAATACACCTTTCTACTAATATCAGATCTTTGGATGAGTCCAGTTCGAGCTCTCTCCATATTGCAACTAGACTGTATGCCAGAGCTGGGATGCCTACCAAGGTTTGAGATTCCCTACCTGAGACCGAGATCCAGCCTTGCCCAAGGTAGAGAGACCCTCAATAACAACACTTGCTGACAGCATGATAAATTAATGATAATGAAATCCATGTAGCTAATCCCTTTAGACCTAAACCATTGACCAAGTCAGTCTAAGATTGGTCCTAGACACACCCAGGTGCGATGACAAGTCCAAAAAGCATGGAAGTCCACTCTAAATCTTATGAATCAATGGAAGGGTGTCCTTTATCCTTTAGATCTTCAGTCTCTCTGTAAATATTTTGAAATACATCCTAATTTGATTTTTCTTTGCATTTTTCATCCATGTAGCAAGTAACAGAGTGAATTTTGCCATCAAACTTTGTTATAGTGCATTTCTGTATATGAAATGGTATTAATTCTAGAAATCCCTTGATACTAAAACCATTTTTGCTAATAATTTTGATGGTGGTTTTTAAAGCTACCTTAAATTGCTCATTTGTGACATAAAGGAAACAACAGTGAAGCCAACATGCACGAACTTAAACAGAGTTCAAGAGAAACCAGAAGAGTTTGTAGGTTCTTGAGTAGACAATTTAGACAGTAACCCTCATATTCTCCTGAATGCTGTAACAAAAAATACTATATTATGAAGCTAAGGTTTCTTTTTCTTTTCTTGGTAAATTTTAGTTTACACCCACAATTTTCAGGCAAGATTTATCCCAAAGCCTTTCAGCTGTGATTAAGAGACCTTTCTTTTTCTTTTTATTGTTTTTCATTCCTTTCCTAGCTTTCAGAATATGTTTCTAATTTTGTTAGTTTTTTGGCTTTCTTTTTTTTTATATTTAGTAATTATTTTCTTCCCCCCCCCCATTTAAGATAAATATATTTAAGGACTCGTCAGTCATACAGAAAGACAGCCTGTTGTGTTTCATTGTTGTGTTTCATTTGTGTTTCATTTCAAGCTGTGTTTCATTTCAGACTACTGCCTTTTTCAGCTAAGAATATGAACCTTTCACATCTCTGTTTTTCCATTTCAGTATGTGGTATTTCCACTTGATGGACACTGGATCTACTTAGGAGGCTAGAAATCGGACATATATTTAGTAAACAGATAAAAAAATGGCTTATAGCAAATAGATGTGGAAGTACTGACTTCCACATGAAGCTCAAAACTATGTATTTTTTAAACTGCTAGAGTTATTACAAATATTAGAGAGGTATGACCTGTACTTTTCTCTGTGCTTTTCTTCACAGTTCATCTCTTTTGGATTTCTCTCCTTATGATGAAATCATAGTATTTTACAATGACAAGCCAGTGTAATTATCATGTTATGAAAACAGACTGTAGAAAAAACTGAAACGGGCAAAGAGAGAAAAATACTCTTCTGAATACTTTTTTGACTACTGTCAAAAATTAACTGTTAGTTCTCTTTTTTACCAGGACAAAAATTAAAATTATGTTATACAAGATTTTCTCAGTATATGAATGGTCTTCCTTAAATAAAAGTGCTCATTTTAACTTCTGTTATACATCAAAAATACTATTACGCTTTTATTTACTGGCTGCTGAAAAATATAAAATTAAGATAAATTCTTATTCTGCTGCATCCACTGTATATTTTGTTTATCAATAAATAATGGCACGCAATCTTTTTGTTTGAAGGCTTCATTATATAGGATACTAAAGCACACAGAGTTTCAATGTACAGCAATTTTGTAATAATTTGCAGCAACAGAAAAAAGCTCTGAATACCTTGAAAACAGAGAGTAACTATAAAGGATCTTTTTCATTTATCATTTATAACACTTTGCAGAATGGAATAATGTTTTAGAAAAATGGAGGGTTTGGGGGGGGAAAAAAGGGAAAGACATTTACAGCAATTGTAATTATCCTCCAAGTAATTTGCTTGTTTAAACTGTTTGTGCATTACATGCAATCTGTCTGTTCTTTTACTAGCTAAATATTATTTTCAACACCAAGGGCAGATGTAGTCATCTAGACTTACATATCATTGAAATATTCAGTCACCTCAGTTCATACTTCCTCCCTAGGTGCAGATACACAGCAAGCAAGAGAGGCCTTTGGGTCTATCTTGACAGGACACAGTTGAAGAGAAATCAGATGGCTTGTGAAAACTTTCTGATTTTCTCAATTTTTTTAGCTAAATTAATAGTACTTTGGGACTACTAGTGTCAAAGGAAACCATTGGATATGACAGCTCAATATGGACTTTTGGATTATATATTAGCACATATATAATTTTATCAGGATAAAATTTCCTTTACTTCTAAAAGAGCCAAGATTTCACCTGGATGCTCATGCTTCATGAAGGAAAATTATTGGAGCAATGTATTTCCTGCCATACATCTAACTAATGTGGTACAGGTCAAGGAAATTTTTGTATTTTGAGTGTACCAAACGTAAAATGTATTTTACTTATGAAAAAATCAGTCAAGGCAGGAGCAGGTTTACAAACACAAAGAACAGGCACAATTTAAGATCTGTGCCCTTTTCTGAATCCATTTTCAACTTTGATCTCTGTTTTTTTTTTCTTTTAGTTATTTAGATGTTTTTTTTAATGTGGATTGCCATTAATTAGATATCCCAGTATTAATTTTAGTCAAATAATATGAGAAAAAAGTGTATATTGTCATAAAATAGGTGATTAGACCTCATGCACTCCCTGGTTATTCCTTTGTAATTGGTTAATTGAAAAAATGGCCATAACAGATGATGAAATAAAAAATAATAACACTCTGCACATATATTGTAATTTTCATCCTCAATGTGTTATATAAATTAGCTAACTAGTACAACAAGCTTTCTAATTCCATTTTTTTTCCTAAAGCACATACTGATGAAAGGTAGTGTCAACACACAGCTGACTTGCACCAGGCATATGGTCTGTGGTGGTGCCACCTAAGATGAGTAGAAATTGATACCAAGATGTAGTGTAAAGTTAGCTGAATAAAAATTAAGTGTGTTATTTTTGTTTTGGTTTGGTTTTGTGTTTTTTTCTTCCTTTCCTTCTTTTTTTTATTTTTCAATGTGTCTAATAAAAATATCTGGGGACACAATTATGAAACAAGGGCATTCATGTAGTTCATGGAATGGAGCATACAGACTTGATGTTAGTGTTCGGAAATCATTGGCTTGCTAATAATTTTTGAAAACTTAACTCTTTTTCCCTATATCTTTTCTACAAAGTTTGTCAGTTCTGACTAGGGGCTAAATTCTGGTAAGAAGCAGGATGTAGATTTTTCTTTTCATTTGGCAACACTGTTGTGGTTTAACTCCATCTGGGAATTAAACTCCACCCAGCTGCTCACTGAGTCCTCTTGGTGAGATGGAAGAGAGAATAAGAAGGGTAAAACTGAAAAAACTTATGGATTGAGACAAATGCAGCTTAATAAGAAAAGCAAAAGCCATCCAAGGTAAGAATAAAACAAAAAGAAATAATTTGCTACTTCCCATGGTTAGACAAGTGTTTGGTCATCACCAGGAAAGCCAGGCTCTATCATCCATAACCATGCCTTGGGAAGAAAAATACCATCAGAAAAATACCTAATGTCCACCCTTTTGTCAGTTTTTCTCCAGCTCTGTATGCTGGATACTATGCCATATGTTGTGGAATGTCCCTTGGATCAGTTGGTATCAGCTGTCCAGATTGTGTCTCCTCCCAACTCCTTGTGCGTTCCCAGGCTGCTCACTGCTGAGATGCACCTTGACTCGGCGCAAGCCCTGCTCAGCAATAAGGAAAACATCCCTGTGCTATCAACACTTTGCTCACAAATCCAAAGCATAACCCCATAGCTATGAGGCTACTAATAAGAAAATTACCCTGGCATGAACCAGTACAAACTCTAAGTTAGAGTTTAGCCTCCTTATGTGCTCCCTTATGCTGTTCCCTTCAAGCTACTGGAAGGCAAGAAATCACTGTAGTGATCGGAATTGCTGTATCATCAATAACACGGGCAAGATAGACTTGATCTCTTCTTGATAAATGAAATAAAACTTCTCTTGATGTCAATGATAGTTTGGACCTTAACTGACTGATGTATGCAGAACTGCAGCTATCAGCCTTATGTGACTACAAGAACACCAAAAAATTTAAGGATCAAATTCACCAATAGGTTCTGACTGGTTTGCATTGATACAGCAACAAAAAAGAAGGATGAAGCTGGCTTTCTAACCAGCTAGTTAAAACGATTTTATTCACTGAGTCTGACACCAGATCGGCTTGTTGTGATCATGAAGTTTGACCTTCTGTACCACACATGCCGTTGAATTTTTTGAAGTAACTCCCATAACCTGTTAGAGTTGCTGCTGCACCTTTACTAAAGCAGTACGTACAGGTCAAACTGACCCAGATAATCATGAGGTACTTGAATAGTAATTTAACTCATTCTGTTCAGATTGCATTTGCCTTGTATGCAGCTGTGCAGTGCTAGCAGCTGCAGAGTCTGAAGTTATGACTTTCATGTTGGGTGGTAGTTTTGAAACATTGCTGTCAAAACTAGAAGTTGTTTTATTTGTTGGAAGCATGAATTTCTTTTTAACTTTCTATGTGAGTGAAAGAGAGTAGGTTTAGATTAGATAATAATAATTTTTTTACTGTGTGGGCACTCAACATGTGGCCCAGAAAAGCTGTGGCTGCCCCATCTCTGGAAGCATTCAAGGCCAGGATGGATGGAGCTCTGATCAGCTTGATCTAATGAAAAGTGTCCCTGCCCATGGGCAGGGGGTTTGGAACAGGATGATGTTTAAGGCTCCTTCTAACCCAGAGCATTCTGTAATTCTGTGATCATATAATATTGTGCAAAAGACATTCATATCAGTAGTACTATTTTATTGCTGTAGAAATGGTGGCATCAGAGGATTCAGGCTTTTGTGAAAGTCCTGATTTCAAACTCACCTGCTAGCAGTGCAGCACTCCAAGGTGGCTAAACACATGAAAATGCTGCTCCTGAAGTTGCATAGCTGCATAAGGTTGTGTCAGCTATTTCCAGTCCTTTAGGGGGTGCAGCCTTGTTACCATGATCACTTTCCCAGGCTAACAGACATGTCTCAGGAAATTTGGGGCAGAAGCTGTTTTCCAGCCTGCAGAAATTAACATAGGCATGGTTACATTTTCCACAGGAAAGGAAGTTTTACCAGTTAATCTCCTGTTTCATTTTCAAACCCTTATATTTGTCAAAATCAAAACTTCTAGGCACAGTCTGGATGTGAATCAGTCAAAACTGTCTCTCTCTCCCTGGAGCTTTGATTACAAGTATAATACTTCATTTCCTATTTCAACCATTTTCATGTTTTACTGATATTCTGTACGGGAAATGCCAGTGTCTAAGTAATGATGACATGATAAAAAAACCCCAATAAAATACAAAGTTTCCAGATGATGTTTTATTATACCATTAAATGTACTAGAATTGCAGGTAGTAATGTAAGATGAAAAGCAATTGAAAACTGAACCGACAGAATCCACCAGAAGCACTTTTCATTTTCCTCTTTTCCTTAAAATCCATGCAAGTGTTCTGAATCTTCTTTTTGTAATTTATGTGATGTTTTTCTTCTGTTTACAATTTGGGCTACCAAATTTACCATAAAGAACTTCAGTGAGAGTGTAACATCTGTTCTGAATTTGGCACATTCTAACCAGTTCTTCAGCTGGTGTGCAGACAACACAGAGTGGGAAGGGATAACTCTAGTCTTGCTTACAAATGAAATAAATATTTCAGAGTAAGGAATTTTGACTTATATGTTTCTGACAGTTATATAGGCATATAAATTAAGCAAAGTCTACCATAACATTTCCATTTCTCTAATCCATCTAGTTAACACTCCTTGACTTATAGGTTTTCTTAACTGACCACCATTGAAATCTATCTCTACTGACTGTTTAATTTTTCTTTAAGCTTATCTACTTAGGTATCATTAGGGATATGAGTAAGGAATCTTATTTTTCTGAGATTTTATTTTATTTCATTTCTTCCCAATAAGAAGTTCATAAAAGTCCTGAAAACATCCCCATCAGTGCCAATGGGACTGTAGAAAGGCAGTCAGATCTGGTTGTATGGACACTTATTGAATTGTTTACTAATGGCTGTAAAATTCACGGTACTAGAGTCCTCCCTTCCAAGAACACCTGATACTTTTGAAAGTGGTAGAACAGATTTTCCTGTCATGAAAATTCATTTTCAAGATGTTCTAGTAATGAAATTGGGCATATCCAAAAAGCGAATATACATATATATACATATCAATATATCTGAACTCTTATATGTATACTGCTTGGTTCAGAAATAATTAATAAATACATTTGATACATGTATAAATTACTCATATAGAATGGTTTTAAACAGGTATCCAGAAGTAATTCTGCTGTTAAAATACAAGCAGAAAGAAAGTTAGATGAATGCATTGCAAGCTGTCTTTACTCTTTAACCACATTCCTTGGTAAAAAGATGCAGGTGTTCATCACATGAAAAAAAACAAACAAAAAAAAGACATTTTTGAGAGTGTATACTGTATCTGCAGTGAATTTAATGCAATGTACATGTGCATATCTGTTATATATTGAAACAGTTTTACTACCTACTTTAAGGAATGTCAGAAGATAAAAGATCTATAGCTAAAAGGAGAAATGGGCTTACATTAAAAAAGCAGCAAAGGTCTTCTGTTTTCATTTGGAATGATAATCAGTTCTGAAGCTACTGAAAAGGCAGGGTGATTTTAGGAAGGTGAATGCAGTGGTTAGCTTCTGTTGACTGCACCAACTTCATACATCTGCAGTTGAAATGACTTCATTCTCAAATTGGAGACCTTATCTTGTAGACAGTTTCAGAATCAGCAGGCAGGAAGGATCTGATTACTTCTTAGTAGAAATCCATTAAAGGTAATGTATTTCTTTTCCAGGAGTCCTCCCACCTTCCCCTAATGTTCATTGGTTGTATTTTTTGAGGCTTAGGACTCTTCTCACCATTACTTGAAAAGACACACTGTAGACTTTCAAAAATATCAAAGAAAGGACAAATTCTATTCCTTATGAGGAACAAATTTTATTGCCACATATGCATGACCAATATCAGAAATTATACTTTGATTTAAAAGTTAAACTATGATTGATTAACACAAAATTACAACAATTCTAGTTCACAAACTAGAACTTCTGTGAAAGCCTATTATATTTGATGGGAATTTTTTTCTTAAATTCAGCTGAATTTTTATCAGATCTAGGGAGTTAAAAGAGAATTTCACTGGTTTTTAATATTACGTTCTATCTGGACCTCCTATGACCTGTCTCAATAGAGAAAAGGATAATTTTCGTTTCAGGTCAAGAATTACTCCTACTCAGGTATTTATTGGTCATTTACTTTAATCCACAAAAAATTATTTATTCTAAGTAAATAACTTCAAACCACCTAATAGAAACATACAGAGAAAAACACTCCAGGACTCAACATTATTTTCCAAGTGGTTTAAACAAATAAGGACATCACAACAAATATTTCTTTGACCCATACTGTGAATATACCCAGGTGAAGCCTGTAAGGAGATCTAATAGAATATTCCTTGTAGCTTTCAAGTAGAAAGAGCTCTTTTCTGACCCCAGGTTTTTTATGTTTCCCCATTATGTAGATTGACTGATTTGATAGTCTAAGGTGACTGATGATAGCCGAGTCTCAAGGTGGCAGTGAATCTGATTGTCTGCACTCGCAGAGAAATGAATACTCAAAGCAATTGTCAGCTACATTATTGGCATTACTTGGAAGAAAAATCAAATAAAACTTTAAAGGAGCTAATAATTTTAAGAATGGTCAGTGAATGACAATATTGGCTAAACTGAAATGATGAAGAGACTAAAATCAAATAAGACAAAAAAAAAGAAAGAAAAAAAAAGATTAATATTGTCTTTCTTATCAGTATCATTTTGACTGTTCAATTCTATGAAAAGATAAAATTAAATGATCTCTGTGACAGTGGAAAAAACATTTTAGGCATCAAGTACTGACTGAAGTCACAGAAAATAAAATGGATCTGCTTTCCTAAGGAGCCTTCATTATTTTAGGAAAGCTGTTGAATCTATACTGTATTTCATAAAGTCTTGAGTGACAAACTGCAGTTTGTTATAAGACTGTGTGAAGCAATCCTGATTTAGATATCTAAGCCCTAAAGATAAGATATGAGATACCTTGGTTTTCAGTGATTATCATTGTGTGTAAGACAGTGAAGAGTTCTCAGGGGTAGTATTGATCCCGAATGACATATCCATACAATATGCTGTAGACTTATGTAGGATTACTGATTTAGCTTTAATACATTGTTCTGAAAAGTGCAATGATTTAGGAGTAAGTAAACCTCAGCTGTAGGAGCAGTATGGATGTGTGTGTAAGGTAACTACACACTCTCCCCATTTAATTTGCCACTGAATTTGAATCAACACCAGCCCTTTAGACACAGACCCTATCTCAATCCATTTGATAGATTAGTCCACAGAGAGACAAAAAATCTGTGATTCATAGCCCTGTCAAGTTCTTTAATGTTTTTGGAAGGCCAACTGTAAAATTATAATGGGATACTCAATATTGAAAGGTTAGTTAAAGAATTTTATGGTGTTGGAAAAAGCACTGAAAGCAATAACAAATGTCTAAAATAAAAGCTGGTTCAATTGGTTTCCTAAGATGTTCCGAAAATGCAAGCAGGGCACTATGCTCTTAAAGTGCTTCTACCCAGCAACAGACCATCACTTTCTATTTAGTAAGTTAATGAAATTCACACTAAATATCTTGCAATATTCCAGAAGAGGAGCTTTGGTTAAGGAGGGGAAAGAACTCTTGTATCTAATGTCGAAAGCCTGTGCTGTTTTAAGGTTAATCAATTTGCTGGAGCAGAATTTTTGCTTACGAAAATTGCTAGAACCATTGACATGTCTTCTAAATAGGGAAAAATGTTTACCAGCAGAATCTGGAATTTAACGGTGATAAGTGCAGTGAATTACTGTGCACTAGAATATCTTCCAAGTCTTGTATCTTTCATCACACACCTTTTTGTGCTCAGTAATCCCTAAACTTACATAATACAGAGAAAATGGCATTCAAAGTGATCTTTATGAATGTGTTTTGTGTTTCATAGCTTGAAGATAAGAGCTTCTGTCTGCTGTGGAAAGTCTCTGTCAACAGAATCTGCTTGATCAAAGCATCCTTTGTCAGTTATTAGTAGAAAGAGTGAAAATTCACTAAATTGTGATTCACTGTTATCTGTAGCATTTTCAGCTTGCAGCTTTTTCAATTTTCATGCTTCCCAAATTGTAACAATAGTTTAACATTTCAAATATGTTTTTGGCATGCAGCCAGGAGAATATAAGGGGATGTATTTGTTTCTTTTCTTTGGAAAATAATTAAGGGTTTGGTTTTTTTGTTTCCCTTCCTGCAATGTATTTCTGCTACTGCTCGTTTGGTTCATTATTTTTTTGACTTCTAGAGCATGCCTATAAGAACCATTAGCCATCATAATTGAATAAGCCTTTGCTTAGCCTTTCTGGTAAACTAAGTTACCATTACATGCAAGACACTAGTCAAAGGAAGTTAAGAAAAACCTGAAACTAAATCACTCTTTCATTGTAAAAGCAAATGATTCCTGTAGACAAAACTCAAAGACATAAAGACACTAAGAAAAGAGAGAATTTAAACTATCACTTGCTCACATCTTCCCATAAATGGTGACTTTCCAGTATTGTCTCTCTTATTTTCTTTCTTCACTTTAAAAATCCTAATATATTGTATTCCCCCTTTACTCTTTCCTTTTTTTTTTAAACAATTGAATCACCTGCGTGACTGACTTCCTCCACTATGCCTCATTAAGTAATTGAGTTAAATTGATTCAAAATAAAGTGACACACTATTTCACAATGATTGGTTTGAATCAACATTTGCCTTTTTTTTCCACTGCCTCTTCATCATAAGCTTTTTCTCTCTAATGTTTCCAGAGTTCTTTTCTTGTCTTAAGTTAGGCAAGCAGTCAGCTAAGCATTGTTCAGATATATCTGCAAAGAATAGAGCTCTTGTGCTTCTATACAATGATTAGAGCCATTTTTAAAATCCTAATTACTTTGACACCACTAAAGAAAAGAATTACCAATCTTCTTTTTTTTTTCCAAATTGTCTAGGAAGATTTTCAGAGAGAAAAAAAGAGATTGAATTAAAATACTCTGAAAAATATGTAGGAGCTCAAAAATATTCATCATAGAATAAATGAGTCTTCTCAAAAGGTACATTCCAGGTTACAAAAAAAACCCCACAGCCAAAACAGAACAAAAAAAAGACCCCAATTCATTTTTAGGAGATAATTGAAAACATGTGGGGGAAAACTATTGATTTTTTCCATTGAAAAGCTGGAAAAATAGTCACCAAAGTAAAAGAAATTTTTGATGGCATGTCATAAGGAATGTGTTGACACAAATCATTCAATCAGATCTTTCTGTAATGTCTTTCTTTGTGTTTATGGTTCACTAATCCACTAAAAAGTGTTAACACTTTAACATTGTGAGCTTTAAATTGGAGTAATCACAGAATCACAGAATAAACTGAGTCAGAAGGAGCCCATCGAGTTGGAAGGATCATCGAGTCCAGCTTGTGTCCCTGCACAGCATCACAGTAAGACAAGATATCTGAAAACATAAGGATAGATGGCATTAAAAAGATTCCAGATGGATCTCTAAACAACATTGCTTTATTAACATATAATTTACATTGTCCCTGACATGAAATTGCAGCAGATTATACTTTTTGAGAAACAAACACCCAGCCTGAAATGTATGTAACTGTGACACTTCCTCTTCTGATAGCTGTTGGCAACAGCAGGTTACTTTACTAATAAGAAAAGTGTATTTCTAAAATGTAAGTGATAGCAACCAGATTTTTTCAAATCTATTTCCTAAATAGAGCAATCAAAAATAATAAAAAAAAGAAAAAAGTCTGTTTTTCTTTTCTTTTTGCCCTGAACTTATCCCAGTATCATTAGAAAAACAAAAATGCTTCATTGATTAGGTTGCTCAACCAGATTAATGTTCAAGTACTTTTTCCTGGAGAAAAGATCTAGACATTTACATAGTAATATAGCTAATGACCCATGCCTAGTCTTGCTATTGCTGGAAGATTGCTATTTATAAATTCTTATAAACACAAGATGTATTTTAAAGAATATTATCAAGGGCGAGAGTGCTACTGATGCTAATTCTTTATTATTCCAAAACCAAAACTATTCAAGTCACCAAGGCTACAGAATATTATATTATGTAAAATAAGAGTTTGAAAAAAATATATAATCACTGTTTGTAATGTGGTTTTGGTCTCTGTAGTAGGTTGACCTTGACTGGATGCCAGGCACTCACCAAAGCCATTCTATCACTCCCTTCCACAACTGGACAGGGGAGAGAAATTATAACAAAGGTTCATGAGTTTATATAAGGTCCGGGAGAGATTCTTCCCCAAATACCATAATGGGCAAAATGAATTGGATTGAGGATATTTTTTGAGTTTATTGCTAACAAAATAAGAGTGGTACAATGAGAAGCAAAATTAATCTTAAAAACCTTCCCCCCACCCTTCTTTCCATCCCAACTCTACCTTGTTCCCCTCCCCAGAGGTGCAGAGAGACAGTAGATGGGGGTTATTGTCAGTTCATCAACACTGTTCCTTATGCTGCTCAGGGAGGAAAGTCTTTCCCCTTCTTCAGTGTTGAGGTCCCTCTCATGGGACACAGTCCTCGAGGAAGTTCTCCAGTGTGACTCCATCCCAAGGGCAGCAGTTATCAACTAGCCATTTGTGTCACTCTTTCACAGAGTGCAGTCCTTCAAGGACAGGCTGCTCCAGTGTTTGTCCTCTTCAGGATCACAAGAACTACCAAGAAACCAGCTGCAGTGTGGGCTCCTGTCTCCACAGCTCTGCAGGTCTCTGTCGGGAGCCTGTTCCAGCACAGGCTTCCCACAGGGTCACAACCTCCTCTCCAGCATCCCCCTGCTTGAAAATGGGTCTTCTCCATGGACTACAAGGAGATCTCTGCATGCTCCTGGATATCCGCGGGCTGCAGAGACACAGCTGCCTCATCATGCAGGGGAATCTCAGTTCTGGTACCTAAAATACCTCCTGTTCCTTCTTCTCCACTGACCTTGGTGTCTGCAGAGGTCTGCAGAGTATTGCTCTTCTCTGTCAGCAATAACAACTGTGCAACAATGTTTTCAGTTTATTTTTCTTGTTGAATATGTTATCACAGAGGCATCACAACCATTTCTGATTAGCCCAGCCTTAGCCAGTGGTATGTCCATCCTGGAATCAGCTGTCATTGTCTCTGCCAGACATGGAGGAAGCTCCTGGCAGCTTCTCACAGAAGCCACCCTTGTAGCCCCACTGCTACTAACACTTGACCATGCAAACTCAATACAGTTTCCCCTATTTCCATTTTTCTCATAGTTTTGGGAGATCACATATATTTCATATTAAAGTCCTTAAAGCTCAAAAAGCTACTTTATGAATGCAAGAGTGCCCATACATATGTAGATTGAAATAAAGGAATATCTATGTTTGTTATCTGCTGAATTTAAAGAGTACCCATCAGTACTTACTTCACCAAAGCAATTTTTCCATGAGCTGGCATAAAAAAGTATAGAATTTATTCTAGGATACATATATCAATTTAAAAGGTTTGGAATGTGTTACTAAAGTTAAGGTTTTGGAGGAATTTTATAATTGCGAATTACTTCCATTTGTATTTACTCCAAAAAGAAACCAACTTTATTCATTCATACAATTAAAGAATATGAGCATGAATAAATATTTATTTTCATAGTCACATGACATGACTTTTAGTCTTTTGTGTCCCTGATAGTCTGGGAAGTGCCGCGTAATTATAAGAATTGCCTACCCACCACTGAGGATCAAGAAATCACAATGTCTATTCTCCACAGAACAGGAAGACTGTAGATTAGGACTATTTGGAAGGCAGTCAAAAATAAAACTAAGAAAAGGCCTTTGAAAAGATGTTCAATAAAAGAGTTGTTAGTTTCAAATAAATGATACCTTCATTTTCATTTATGTACATATATATGTCTGGTGAAGGAGGTTCCACAGCCCCTTTGGACAGCTGTTCACAGCCTTCATTGTTGTCATAATTGGAATGCTTTACCTCATATCATCTCAGTTCTGATTTGTCTTACTGAAGACAATTTTCCTTAACCATCCTAAGTGGATAATATTCCTTTAATGACTACAAAGCTGGTTGAATAGAAATAATGAGCGTGGCAGTTGGATTTAATTAAAGGATAGATTTAGAAACATGGAAGCAGGATTGTCTTAGGTGTTAAATATCATAAAAATGCATGCCAGATCAGTCTCCATGTATATACTTTCTTATTACTCTAAGAACTTTATTTTTGAACATGATCTGATAAAACTGAAGATATTAACTTTTTAATAACGATTCAAGAAACATAATACAAGCACAGTGCATGAAGTAGCCTTAAACTGACATATGTGACATATGACAAATTCAGTGTTCTCCTTCACAAAGAAAAATGCATTGTCTTTGGATGGAGGAAAGAGAGTTTTCTTCCTAGTTTTGGTCTTTGCTAATCAATACATGAATCAGACAGGAGATTCTATCCTAGAAAGTTGCAGGACACTTACATGAGGAATTTTTGTCTCCCACCAGAAGGAGATTCTGCTTCAGACTCGCAAAGTATAGAGCTTTGCAGTGTTCTGCTGTACATATTGCATCAAAGACAGTGGTCTCATAGCAATTAGGAAAAATCTTGCACTTCAGTCTGATTCACTCCATTAATTTCTTCCCTGTCTAGAACTACATGGATATACCAAAGAATTATTTTGCCATTCTTTCATTTATAGAGAGAATAGCCAATATTTTTCTTTTATAGTCTCGCCTTGAAAAATGCAATCCTTCTGTAATGACTTATGAACATTCATTCAACTCAAGCAATGAAATCAGAATGGGGAGAACGTTTCTCTGACAATAAATCCATGAACAAAATCAAAACCAGACAGATAATATGAAGCTTGTTCAGCTTGAATCTTTAAATGTTGAAAAGTGAGTTTTACTCCATACAGCATGTATCTACCAAAAAAGATTTAATCAGAAAGAACCAAAATAGTGTTCACTTCAATGTTTTCTGTTTGTTGAAATTGTTGGTAGGAGAAATGGTAGCATTATGTGAAAAAGAACATTTACTCTTAAAGTCTCATGTCAAGAAAAAGAAGAAAAATGTTAACTCTATTCCCCTGGAACATATTATATTGTTTTTTCAACTCCTATGAAATATACTTATTTTCCCTTTGGACTGGCCACTGCATAACCTTATTTGATGCTCTAGATGCATGAATTTCCCCATAAACATGTCAGTGTTTATATCTGCATGAAAAAATATCCTCACACTTAAACCATTATATGTATATTCTTTATTAAAAAAAATTTAGTTTTGTCACTCTTGCAAGTAAATTCACTAAACTGTACCCATTGGTGGGTACATTTCTGCAACCTGCATATTTTACATTGGATCTGTTGCATCTATGGGAAGATAGTTTGATAACTTGCCTAAAGATCATTTATGGTGAAATAAAAGCACGTATTTTTTGTCCTTTATTTAAATTAATATTCAGAATCAAATATTTGAAAATATGTGGACGGTTGTTTTCAGTAATATTTTTACAGAAGTAATATAAGGAAAAGTATGTTAAAATGAAAAATTTTCAACTAAATTCCCTGCTGAGCATGGAAATAAAACTTTTCTGATATGAAATGTTATTGAACTGAAATTGAAGGAAAGAATTAGAAGTTTCCAAGATCTCCCTGCTCATGGTCAGACCCCAAAGCAAGAGCTCAGCCATCAGCATCATCAATTTGTAATGGTCTCTCCCTGGAGATAGCTAGAGAAGCAATCCAGGAAACTGTCTGGACAATGATGGATTTCTTCCACCTGCCTGCGGTGACCTATCCATCCACATCTATATTTATATACAGGAACTGAGGTCTTCAACCACTCTTTATCCCATGACAATGCACATGTTTATTGGATATTTTCTGTTCCATGAACCAAAAAATGTTATAATTAATGGCTGTTCCAGTCTCTAGATACCTTACCAGGGAATTAAAAATCAAACTTCTAGAAAAGCAAACTTATAGTTATTCTCAGTGCCAAAGAAGTGGGAAATATAGTCACCTCAGAGCTCCCAAAATCAATATCACCTCCTGAGTCTTTAAAGTCACCACAAAACAAGAGTAGCCATCAATCAGTAGCTGTTGCAGAAAAATGAGATACTATATGCCTGAAGAAGTCTATATTTCCTTGAGATTGGAGGAGCTGGGAAACAGCAAAGCACCATCCACATCATTCCATGCAGAGTTTCATAGCTTCAGAATTTTTGTCCAGGATAGAGAAACACTTTTATAACCACGTCTTATGCTCATGTGTGTCTCTGTCTGACAACACAAGATGCTGGCCTCAGGCAGGGTTTCTTGGCATTGTTGCAACAGCATCCCTGATGTTAAAAAAAGTTCTGTAGTACCTCCAGTGTCATGAGTCAACTTCTCTTGTTGTCCTCTTCCATCTGTTCTGAGGATGAGTGCCACCAGGGTCAGGTGGTAACATCACCAAATAAGTGAAATAAGTGAAACCTGCTGCTGCCAAAAAGGCACTCATTGCCAGACTTCAGCACATAAAATGTCTGTATTAAAAAGTCAGTGCAGGGCAGCTAATTGATTGGAGAAAGCATTACGAGGCATAATTAATAATTAATTTAGGGAAAACCTAAAGACCATACATTCTGGGGCTGCAGAGAATTATTGTCAACCTCGTACAGGTGAACCTGTCTTCAGTTCTCAGTCACTACTTTTTGGCCCAAAGCCTTATAAATAGGCAGGGGTGCAATTAATTTGTGCCCCAGCTGCCCTCTCGGAATTGCTCAGGAGGTACAAACACAGGGTCTGAAATGAAATCCCATTTGACATTGCTGCCTTAAAACTGGTATCCCAAGGATTTTGCAAGCTCTCCTTCAAATCCTTCCAGGCTGACATATCTAACCAGAAGCAGCTTAATTCTCCAAATCAATATACAAGGGGAAAAAAAGTCAGCTGGTGTTTGACAACAAGATAATACAAATTGTATGACTTCTTTCAGCCTGCTCAATTATTATGAAGGTCAGGGATTATTTAACACACTTAAGAGCTGTTAATTTTCATAGCAGTAGCTTGCAGACAGCCTAAATTAAAACAGACTGCTGCTGTGCTGTTACTTTAGATAATCTCTCAGTTAGGTGCTCTGAATTTCCAGACAAGTTCATTAAACAGAGACAGACAGAGCTGCAGAATTTACACATGCAAAATATTGCCAAACAGATGTCAGAGTTTGCTGTGCTGGGCCATGCAATACTGCATTCTTCTCCTATCTGCATATCACCTCATGTTATCTGGTATTATGCGAATTGAAGGTATACATAGTATACCACATGCTCTCTGAGTTTAAAATAGTGTTATGACATTTTATCTTGAAATGTGGAATAATTTATAAAGAAGTAGTCAGTTTCAAGTATTTTCCATTGAATGCAAAAATGATTGGCTTAGGATGAAGCAGCCATGCGGGACTGCTAATGCTGAGCACACCAGGGACTGACCCAAAACATGAGTCAGTTCTAAATAGCTTTGGTTAACATCTTGTGTGGAAATTATTACCTATTCTCTCCCTGATCAGATCACAATCATGAAGTGAAATTAGCTGAAAAATCAAGTGAGCTTGCATACCAATAACATATTAATAATTTTGAGAAATGTTTATTCTGCTTTTGATTAGAACAGAAAGTTTGCCTTTCTGTAAAATATGCTCAGTGTGGTGTTGACTGAACAGTAAGATAAAATTGTCATGGAAAAAGGGATTAGGTTGCCAGTGAAATGTTTGTGGTATTTGCAAGGAATATCTGAAGCATTATTATAGAAAAAGGCATGGCAAGGAGAAGAAGGAAGATATTTAAGGGAAAAGCATTATTTCTAATGTAGTTTTGAGATTCACAGTTTCTACTGCTGGTGGCAGTGGGTTAAGAAGATTCCCTGAAAATGGTTGAAATTACTAGCTATTAACATTTACATTATGGAGTATTCACTTGAACATTATTTTTCTGAGTTTTGGAAAGTTAATTGTTTTTATAAGTCATCAATAATCAATCATAAACCTAAATACACTTTTTTTATGCACACAGGAAAATTTCCAGAGAATGATTGATTGTCCTGATCTTACTGATTTGAAGAGCACATGAACAAATACAACATTGAAATAACCACAGGAAATATTTGCTAAGGATAAGAACTGATTGAAGGCATGAGCAAAAGTTTTTCAGATGTCTATAGTAAATATAGATCTTCAAAACTGGAGTGCAGTAAAAGGGCACAGGATAGGAAAAATAGTAGGTTGAATTAACTGTCCATTAGTTTTGGAAATGAACATTTATTATAAGGTTTTAGGATAAAACAGTTATGTCAAATTGCATATTTACAGCTCACATTAATTTTTTTCCAGTAATATGTAAAAAAAAATTCTTTTTTATGTATCTCTATCCATATAAATACAGATATATATATAATATAATATAATATAATATAATATAATNGGCCAATGTCTATCTATCTATTCACACCTATTTGTCATTTTGGAAGAGCAACCTTTGGATTTCTGCAGAGACTTGAGAAAATTGTTATCATAACTGAATTCTGTAACTTTAATCTAGATCCACACAAAACTTTGTCCACAGTGTTTTACTCTCAAAATAAATAATTTAAAATAGGAAAAAATATTCAAATTTAAAAAGCAGTGCAAAATCCCACACAATTAGAATATTAAGAGCTTATTTCTCAAGAAAGAAGATGTAAATACCTGCTTTTTCCATGTTAGAAGGCAGTGAGGAATTCTGAAAAGAAAATGTTTTGAATAAACTGAAATTAGGTGTTCCATGGTTTTATTTTTTTACTTATTTTTATTTATTTTTATTTCCCACAACCTAGCCACTCAACTTACTAGAAGTTTAAATTATTTTATTGAACTTTCATTGCTATTTTTCTTATATGGAAACTGATGGATAAAAAATGTAAGATGATCTTCTGAGCAACTTGTGATTAATTATTTTATTATGGAATAGATTACTTTACTCTCAGATATGCATCCTCCTTTTTTTCATAACTCTACCATGATTCCACCATTACATGGAAAATTACTTTTTCCATGACATCCATTTAACAAAAAATATTATAACTTTCTGGCCATATGAAACAAGTAAAATTTTGAAAATACCTGCTTTGATTTGAATGTTCCTTTAAACATTTGCAGACTTTGATTAGGAGGCAGCATCAGTAGTAGTAAAGAGCTATAACAAAAAGAGCAAATAGTGTCACTTTTAAATATAAAGTAAAAATTCAGATATTGATGGACAAGAACAGCATTCAGTCAGCACAGTCAGTTTAACTTAGGTGATAGCACTGCATCACCAGATAGAGCATAAGGCTCTCACAAAACAGAGAATTTGAAAAAAAAAATACTGGGCAAGGAGGATTATGTTTTGCAGATTCCGTCACGATTTTGGTTTGTCTTGTAGCATGTGTGCTTATACAATTGTTTCTGACTCCTACCAATAATTCATTCTTTCTTTCTTTTTTCTGCATCTTTCTTTTTCTGTTTCTTTCTTTTCTGCATCTTTCTTTCCTCTGACAACACACTTTGACCATTGCCTGGTAGACTTTAAAACATTCTCTTTGCTATAATTAACAATGATCTGTGCCTGCTTTCCTTAAAATATTGACATAGCAGTGATTTATACCTTCTTTTTTTTTTTTAATTATAAAGACAGAAATCTGGAGTTGTAAAGATTTTTTTTTCAAGACTTGGCATACATTTGGCCCTGTCAGAACATCCATAAAATCTCAATCAGAACAATGCTCGGGTGCCTTGTTGTTTGGTTAACCCTGAATGAATCTGTTCATTGAACTGATAGGAGTGTTTTTTGATTAGGGGGAAAATTGTCAGCTACAATGTGGAAAAATTGATTGGATTCAGGTTGAACACTCTGCCTCTGCAAAAGCAGAATTAGGTGTTTTGGGACAAATAATATTTTTATAAAACATTATTTTTAAACACTGCATTTCGTCTGAGATCCTCGATGACCTTTACACTTGAACTGTGTTCTGAATCCATGACACACTCAGCTGAGGAAAAGCCTATGGGTGAACTACTGTGTTCAGTGATAACAGAAACTCTTAGACACCATAATGTGCTCTGAAGCCATCAAGGCATTGACAGTCAAAGCACTTTTAGTGCACTTTCTGTAATCTTTGTAGCAATACTGAGCACATCACCAACCTCCTTGTCAATCTGGGTAACATTTTGAAAAGGACAGAATTTAAGAACTAGATTTGGCATATAATTTTCCATGAGATTTTTTTTTTCTTTTTCAGGAAAAAAAAAGTATTGGAAGAAAGAAGTAGGTCAAATAAGTTTTAGTAAACACCCATCAAAATAAACCAAGGTCTTCTTTTCTGAGGAGATATTTTTTGAATCCTACTTGGAAACAAAATGTGGACCACACTGACAACAGACTTTGTGTTTGGGGCTTAGGGGCTTCTAAGGCTCCTCTCCACACAGATTTCTCTTCTTGTAGTTTCCATACTTCAGAAGAAACTCTCAGAGATTTTTATTCTTGATACATATATATATTGCCTTGACTTGCAAGGCAATATACACTAAATATAGTATCCTATATATACTATACTATATATACTATATATATACCATAGATGCCCTGCCCCCCCCCCCACTATATTGCAGGGACCATCCCAGGAAAGGCCTTCTTCAAGAATGAATGAGGATACTCTCAATGAGTCTGAGAATATGGGTTTTTGTCTACATTTTCTGACTCTAAATATTTTCATTGCCTTCATACGAAAATTTGGCTGTAAATTCTTTTTCTGCGCAATGTAGAGTACTTTAAAATCTGGAATTTTGGAAGAAAGTAACAAGTATTACTTTTATCTCCTTAGCTTTCAATCTCTGTGTTAACCAAGTCAACTAAACGTCTCTGCCTTTTTCCCCTTTTCTTTAAAAAATTTTTTTTGGAGATTTTACTAGAAGAATTTCAGAAACCTCATTTTTGGAACTCTGATATCTGTCATGAAAATTTTTAGTTTCAGATGATCAATGATAAGAAATATTTCCATAAATAGTTTGCTTTTTGAAGGTTGAAGCTATTTTTCCTGGTACCTCTAGAAAGTTTTGCCTGTAGGTAATCAATAGAACTGATCTGACGGTTTCACTGACCTAGCACATGAAAATCTCAAATTATAGTGCTGAGCTTTTGCTCTTTTTAAAATATAATACTTGAAAGGTTCTAATAATCTTCATTATGTTTTCCTTGTTCTTCAAAAGTGAAGAAAACCAGGATTGCACTCAGGAAGAAGGTGAAGCTACAGCGTTTTTTGTCCCCATGAATATAAACCTTCCAACATGATGTCTCAAATTCTTCCAAATCAATGTTTGAGCTTTGTTTTTTTGCCTTTTTTTTTTCCCCCCAGGGTTTGGCAGAATTTATAGCAAAGCATCCTGCTCACAATCACTCTGGATAAAACAAATTATATTATCCTGGCTAGAGGAGATGTGGCATGCCTGCCTCTGTGTGATATTCAATACTTGTGTGGATGTCCAGGGCTCTAGCTCTTGTTATTTTTTTCTATGAACAGCTTTCAGTAGAAGCCAGGATTACCACCTCTTATTTGCATATGGAGAAGAGATTATAATTTTATTTCTGAAGGCCAGTTTGTCACTTTAAGATTCTGACACCCACATGGTGTCCTACTTCAGAAAACAGCACATCATAAAAATAATAGACCTTTGATAATCAGTGTGAAAACCAGGTAATTAAGTTGTTCCACTGGTAAAATGCCAGTGTCACTCACAGTTTGCAAGTCCTGGTTGTAGTATGTGCAATTTAAATTCTTGAGCCGTCTCTTCTTGAGATATAATTTGTGCTTAATACAGTGATTCCTAGCCTCTATTAATGCAAAAAGATTTTCAACACTTTTTAAAAACTACTGGAAATGAAATTTATTTAAAATCTTTATTTACAACCTTTTTTGTACTTTTATTCATTTTCTTTTATTTTCTTTTCTTGCTCATTTAAAATACATGCAGAATTCAAGGGATATTTTTTCTTGTAATTTCAATGCTTTCTAGTATCTTGTGACAATGAAGGATCCAGTTTGGGTAACACCACCCTGGAAGAAGGCTCACTCCCTCACAGTGATAATGAAAGTGATATCAACCTGTGTTAAAATAGCATAGACATATAAATGGAA
Organism: Phainopepla nitens; assembly: GCA_013400175.1. Lineage (NCBI taxonomy): Eukaryota > Metazoa > Chordata > Aves > Passeriformes > Bombycillidae > Phainopepla > Phainopepla nitens. The sequence goes on from VXBQ01008310.1 coordinate 1,345,320, forward strand.
GCTTTTTCAGTTCAAGGGAGGGAACTTTAATAGGTTTTTTTTTTCCTTGCTGAATTTTTTGTTTTTAAATTCATTCTCTCTTCCTCCCCTGAAACAGCATGGATGTGTTTGCCTTTAGGGCATGCTTGAAGGGTCTCGAAGCTGACTACTGAAAAAGTGGAATTTGCTTGAACACCAAATCTTGTGGTGAGATGATCATTCCACTCATCTCCATTAAAAAAAAAAAACAAAAAAACAAAACACAAACAAACCAGGATTTCTGATTCTTGCTTTATGCAGTAGGGGCTGGTAACTTTGAATTATTCTTAATTGACAAAATCATGCAACACTTAGACTTGTTGGTTTGTTCTGTTCTTTTTTTATTTTAATTGGTCTGTTATAAGTATACAGGCAGAGTCTTAATAAATGAATGCAAATACATATTTACTCAAATTTTCACCTAAATAATAGGACAACTTTAAAATAAATGACACAGAAACCTCACATCCTGTCATTGTGAAATGTCATCAAAAATACTCCTAGAAATGCTTCTTAATTGTTCCTCAGCAGACGAGATTTACATAATTTTAATTGCAGATGGTATCTGATGTTTTTAAAGTACATGGTCAAAGTATGTTTCTTCCACTTGCATATAAATAGATGGTGATTTTTCATCACATCTCTATATGCAACATAACTGAGATAAAATGAGTGTAAGTGCAGGGAGAAGATATTTTTGACTGCCCCCTTAAAGACGTCTGGTAGAGGGAAGCAAGGAGTTATGTTTAGTGCAGCTTTGAGGATCATTTTTATAAGCTTGAATGTTGCTGTCTGATTGTAGAATTCAGTTTCAAGAGATGAAAAGAGAGATGTTCCCTGTTCTTCTAGTCTAATCCACACTTTATATTAGGAACAAAATATTGCATGGTGAGTCTACCAGCCAAGTTGCTGCTGTGGAACATTCCTATCCTGGGACTCATTTAGGATTGTCTCTTCACCATCCTGAGACACCATGATCACTGTGCAATTTCTCCTTTGTCCAACTTGCTAGTAGCTGCCATTCTTGTTGGTGTCCCTTTATATTATTTAAGAAAAAATAATAATGGAGAAAATGTAAATATCTTGACCAAAAAAGAATAACTGTGCCAGCTTTTCCAAGGACTTCAGGTGTCACACACAGCTGTGTAGACATTTGTTCCTTCTGGAAAACATTCAAATGGTGGGAATCATAGAATCATAGAGTGATTTGGGTTGAAAGGGACCTTAAAGATCATCTAGTTCCAAATCCCTACCATGGCAGGAATGTCATTTACTCCATAAGGTTGCTTAGGCCCCATCCAATCTGACTTTGAACATTTCCAGGGATGAAGCACACAGAACTTTTCTGGGAAACAAATTATTATTATCATTTATTCTGCAATGTCCATTTATTTCATTTATTTAATTGCAAACACTCGATATTCTGTTGCATTGTGGTAATTGTTCACCTAAGCAATGTGATTTTGCTTCTCTTTGTTCACGCTGGTGCATGTAAACAAAGCTGAAATTGTTTCTTTCATGTTCAAATATGAAATAATTTGCCAGACCATTAGCATAGGAGACTTAACTTTGACTTCTTGGACTAGTCAAGGAAAGAAAAACATATAAACAAGGAAAAAGCTAATTAATCTAAAATTCCATATGAAATCACATACCAAAAGTCTTCTTTTATTCAAAAAAATCTATGGATTTCAAAAAATAAGTGTTAATACATTTGGATGGAGGATTAAAAGTAAAACCAGTGCATGCTTACTCATCATATTCACATTTATTTCTATATGTACTTCTAGTCCTGGCCTCTGACACACATTTAAATTATGGACATAAACTTCCCAACAATTTCTGAATAGACTAATTGTTATATCTCTACAATTCTGGGTTGAAAAGGCTGCCTTAATAGAAGACACTTCCAGACTGGGCCTCTTGCAGCCATAGCTGCAAGTCCCATGCTTCACACTACATTGTCAGAAGGAATCATGTGAATGTGTAGGGGCAGTAATTGAAAATATCTTTTTTTTTTCCACTGGGCTATTTGCTAGATGTTTGTTTTTTTCGTTCTGTTTTGTTTTGGTATTTCGTTTTTTTTTCAGGCTTGCCAAGACAGGTGTTATATGTACAGATTTAGTACAGTCAGAATAATAAAAAAGGTTAATCCTGTGCCATAACATGAACCCATAAAAGTTTTTCTAAAACTTCAGTAGGAGAATCTTTGTCAGAACAATGGGGGAATGATCTTTTTATAAACAATATAAAAATGTAAATAGCAAAAAAAAATAAATCTTAAAATTCAAAGGTTTTAACACATTATTATGAAATATTATTTGCATGGCATTTTTGTGTTTTGGTTTTTTTGTTTGTTTGTTTTTTTGAGGGGTTGGGATTTTTTTTTTAAAGACTAGGTTTCATTAGATCCTCTGTAAAAATACAAGGGCAGATTTTTGTCTGACTGTCTTGGATTTCAAAATAGCAACGTTCAGGATTATTCACCTACATATTTTCTTCTACTTTAGGTGTTGTACCACTGTCAACTCTTGACATGGAAGAAAATAATAAGTTTGCAGTTCTAAATGAAAACAAGACCATAGAAGCAAGATCAACTAAAAATGCAGCGACCTGTGCTTTCGATGTGTTTGGCATTTTGTTGTGAACTTTTCACTTGGGCCCAGAAAGAACAATGCTTAATTTTCTGATTCCAGATTGAATTTACAGCTCTGGCAGCCAGAAAATAAGCTTTGGACTTGTAAATTGTATGCATTTGATCCGGAAATCACTGAGACAGAACAAATATGGAACCTCACGATGTCATTCATTCAGGGTTACGTTTTGGCACATAATATCTGGCTTGAAAGAGGACATGCAAACGAATAAAAGTTCATTCAAGCATATAAAGACCAGTTTTCCAAGTGAAAACCAGTATCATCTTTGTATTGGTCCTTTGGCCATTTAAAGCTTTATTTATGCTTTCAAGGACATTTTGTCCTCAATTGTGTAGCAATGCGCTTTGCATTCAATGCAGTTATCAATACACAAAAATCTATGAAGAAACTTGCATTTAAAGGAGACACATTTACCTGGAATCAATATATTTCATTCTTTTTGTCAATTAGTCTTATTCAACTTTGTTTATAATATTTTAGGCCTGGTAATACAATCTTTGAAAGACAGCAGAACAGCAAATAAAGGGAGAAGATGGGAGTAGAGAAATGAAAAAGAAACCATGCTATAGAACAGCTTGCTTCATGCTCATTATTGCTATTCTGTCAAAAAATGTGCAGAGCCCTCTGTCAGTGCATAGACCCATTCCTCTTTGTTCTTTTTAATGATTTCTTAGAGGAGTTACATCTAAGTTCCTTATATGCATCCTTCACTGATTGTGAATCAGAAGGTATGTGAGGATCCATTCATTTACATCGTAATTCTGATGTCAGCCTTTCCTGTTACCACAGAAACACATCCCATGACCATGCTTTGTATTAAAAAGGAAATATATGATACCATCAATGATGACAGCTCCCATGATTTAATCCTTGATTTTTGCCATAAAATCTGACCTTTACTTGATCTTACTGCTTTACTTGCACATTTGATTTTAAGACTGCTGATAGCTTGGCTTCATTTGCTTTCTCAGTCTGCTCTAATACAAATTTACAAGGATTGGAGTTTCCCAAATGCATCAGTTCTCTGTGGCTTTTGTCTGTTAAATAGAATGTCGCATTTTTACCTACCTAGAAAAACATTGCTTCTAATGTCTCTAACGCTCATCATAAATTATCTTGTCTTTCATATCTGAAATATAATCTCTCTGGAATATTTTCTTTATAAGCCACTGTTCTTTTGTCTGCCTGGGTAGCAGTTTCTACATGTCAGACAAAGCACCTACAGATCAAGTCCATTCTTAGCTGTCAGGGATGGTTATAGGGCACAGCCATTTGATACTCACTTCTGATGGTTTTTATTTACGTTCTCCTCATGCTGAGAAAACTGATAAGTGAGTTGTATTTGCTAAGTGAGTTGTATTTGCTGTTTTACCTGCATTCCAACTTTTAGAGTTCAGGGAACTTGGAATTTGTCAGTAAAGACCTGAACCTATATATCACCCAGTGTTTGAAGGTTAGCAACATAAATCTTTCTATAAAAAACCAAAGGTCTACAAGCATGTTCCCATTCCCTTAGCTTTCAGTGATAAGGAAGCCATTTTCAAAATAGCAATTAGGTCAAACAATGAAAATGCATTCTATAATTTTGTCCTTCATAAAATAGAGCCAGCATAGCCTTGCATTTATACTCAGCAATAACTGATTAGTGTGTAAACCCTCTGATTTGCCCCTAAATATGTTCCCTGTTTTCTTGTAGATTTTTGTTTGCGGGATTTTTTATTATTGTTTGGGGTTTTTTTGCTTGTTTGTTTTTTTCCTCCAGACTTGTTCACTTTATGCTAACAGTTATTGCCTTTTTTTTTTTCAATTTAATTTCTCTCTTTATCTCCCATTTTACTTCAGGTATTTTTCATTATCTAATGGAAAGGAGAGTCTATCTGAGGCTACGAGTTTTAGATAAAAATTAATTCTATAGAAAGTTCTGTTGTCCTAGTTTAGGTACAGGAGAAGACTGATGATGGTAATTCAGAACTTCTCTATTACCCCTTTTAACTTCCAAATACTTCTCAAACAGAAACTTTTCAGAGATGGGAAAAGTGAAGGAGGGACAGTAAATTGTGTGTTCAAGGCTAAAGAGAGGGATTATTGTTGAGGATGATGAGTTTGTGTCCCTTCTTCTTTTGTTCAGCTGAGCCTTTCCTTTATGGCAGCATCTTAGCTGAGATGTGCCTGGTTTTCACAGCCTTGATGCATTGCCTCCTACCAATGTGTTTCTGCTGTGGCTGCTATGAACACTGCTTCAGTTTGGCATAGGAATTGAATGGTTTTTAGCTGATCTTTGTAATGAAAAACAGGGCACCCCTGAGTCTTAGACACAATGAAACATTGCTTATGCTTCTGGAAACTGAAGAAGCCTAAAGGAAACACACTTTGTAAGAAACTTCTTTTTAAGAACACATTTCTTGTATCTCAGTCCACAAGAGTAAATTTTACTATGGCAATTTTATCCCAGACCCCAGGTATAAAATGTCATTGATGCTCTAGGAACTGGGTCAAGACACTATTCAGATTTTCATCCTGCATAAAACGGCTGGGTAATTATCATGAAGCAGCCTCTTGAAGTACAATGACATAATTCTACTGTGTATTTTAGCCAAAATTCAGTCTGTGTGGGCTTCTTCAGATTTGTTGGAACTATCCCTAAATCAATTATACTTAATGTAAATGTCATCTTAGTCTAAATGTTTATTATTGGAATTTTGGAGGGGGGACAAAAAGAAAAAATAATCCACTTCACTTCCATACAGTGAAGTCTTCCATGGTCTCTCTTAGAGAGACTAGCCCTCTCAAACAGCAAAAAGGTTAGAATACCTTTTTTGTTGTTGTTGTTTGCTTTGGTTTGGTTTGGTTCTGTTTTCTTTTTCAAAAATGGAAGAACAGATGAGACAATTTATTTGTTTGAATGCTGCAGTTTCAGCTTTGGCCACAGTAATGGGCAAGCTGGGCTGCACCATATGAAAATAAATAACAGGAGACAAAAATATGAATAGATGGAAAAAAAACCCTGAGAGACAGAAATAAATGTAGAATACATGATTATGACAAGTGCTAGCATCATCCTGATGGCAAATAAATGAGCTAATTTGCATGGGATTTTTATTTATGAATTCAAGGCTGAGACTGAGCCATAGCAGGAGTGCAGCCAGGAATGCTCATGTTCCCTACACTTCATGTGGATAATGGAACATAGCAATATTTAACTGTGCCTATATGGAAAACAAGGAGCAGTGGGATATATAGATTTTGGTGGAGATTTCTGAAAGCATAATATAATAAAAAAAAGCCTCAGAAGGAGTTCAGAAGCCAGCTTCCAGGGATTCAGTCAACTCAGAATAAGCATTCAACACCAGTGAAATGGTATAGTAAAGCTAAGGCAGCTAAAGAGGCTTGGCAAATATACAGCAGCGGACTACAAGAGAATCATGCCCTTCTGGAGGGGCTGCTGCAAGCTAAAAACATTATCTGAGGTACATCAAGCAGTCCTAGATAGCTGTGTACCTGGGCATTTGAAGGTTTGCTTTTGTCAATTCTCATTAACTGCTGGTAGCTTCACATAGAAACACCATAGCAACTCTAAAGTGAGCTGAAGAAGTGTGTTTTAAATATGTGTAACTTTTCAGGCAGGCAAATTATGCCTTTTTTTCAGAGCTTCATACTGGCAGAGAACGGGAAGAAATAGTAAGGAATTAGAGTCTTATAGTAACTTCACAAATAAGTAAAAGAATAGTGAAATATTTTAAAAGTTAAACAAAAAGCACCGAGCCTACACTTTTAAAAACCCCTAAGTGTAAAGCCCTAGCTTGTAAGCATAAAGGAAGCTGTAAAGCCTTCCATATAAAACAGTTGAAAAGATAATCCATATCTTCATAATCTGATACCTGAAAGCGGTTAGGCCTGGAAGCACAATGTATGTGGCTACAGAAACCAAAGCCTCCCCCTTTCCTGATAATATTTACTCCATTTGTTAGTCCTATGAGGTCACAGGACACTAAACCTTAAACTCTGGCAGCCTGCTACTCATATGTGGGGTTGAAATTACACCAGCCTGAGAACAGAGCCAGGACTGCCAGGTGTGTATTGCTTCAGGAGAGGCTGAGGATCTTGAATAAAATGCTTTTATTCTCCTGATTTCGATTTCTTGGGATTTAGGCAGGTATCTCTGGAGAAAGAACTGAATTCCCTTGGGATATCTTTTCTAGGAGGAGAGAAACACTCCACAAGAAACATAGAGAGGAAATTTCTGCCAAGGTAATTTGCCAAAGATTCCCTCCTTTTAAATCTGCTAACATGAGCATACCTTTTAAGTATGCCAGCATGGTTTGGAAGGCATGTAAAGAATCTAAGCGAGCATATAAGCAGCTAATTTGAAGTGCACAGATGCACTTTCCCTTGGGAATTATCTCAGCTCCTGAAATTTCATTCCAGTAATTACCAAGGCAAATCGCAAAGATTTCCATTTACTAGTCTGGGGCTTCCTGAAATCCTCTAATTAAACCCCAGCAAGATGGTTTCAATAGAGCAGGGATTTGATTTCTTTGTCATGCTCTTTTCTGTGCCTCCTTCCCCTCCACCACAGTCGTATGGTCAGATGAACAGCTCTGGGTGAGAAGGCACAAGTCTAATGCCAGGAGGAAATTAGACACCCTGCTATAGTAAAATGCTACCAGTTTCAGCCTTCAGTATTCTGTATCATGAGAATATTGTTTAATAAGATCAAAAACTGATCTTACAATATGGAAAAAAATAATATGGAGGTAAAACCATGTAATGTTCATATAGAATGTGTCAACACTGAAACTTTGGATTTTTAAGAATCATTTTTTGATTATACTAAATGCAATTTAGTGGTCAAAGGTTTTAAACTTTACTTTCTTCTTTCCTCTGTAAGAATCTTTCCCAGAGCTTGACTGTCCATAGCATAGACAGGTGACTAAGACAGTCTGCCCTCCACATTCCTTTTGTGGTGACAAAATCTAGAAAACCCTTTTTTCCTGGAGCGTGATTATTTCCATATAGCCTTCTGACCACTGTTAGAAATTAGACACCTGGAAATTACACTAATTACACTAGGCAGCAGCTGAGACCAATAAGTGAGAAGCAGTATAGAAAGATTTTAAACCAGACTCTCCTGTGCGTATTTAACTGAACTCTGCTCAAACTACCGCTCAAAGAAAATCAGTGAAATAGTGTCATTCAGACTTTTGTGATTCTCCTGGCAGCTTAAGGTTAGCTATTGCTAAGTGGAGGTTTGTATAACAGCTTCAAGTTTCTGTTGAAAAGGAGAGGACTTTTATGAGTGCACATCATGTTTATGCTTTCACATAATCAGACTGCTCATCTATGCACCAGGAAAAATGAAAGCATGGCACAATAAGGATATATGAACCCTAAGGATCCCACAATCACAGAATCACTGGGTTGGAAGAGACCTTCAAGATTATCAAGTCCAACCCATGCCCTAACACCTCAACTAAACCATGGCACAAGTGCCACATCCAGTATTTTTTTAAACACATCCAGGGATGGTGACTCTACCGCATCCCCAGGCAGGCCCTTCCAGTAATTTATCACCCTTTCCGTGAAGAATTTCTTCCTAATATCCAACCTATATTTCCCTTGATGCAGCTTGAGACTGTGTCCCCTCGTTCTGCCAGTTGCTGCCTGGAGAAAGAGACCAACCCCCACCTGACCAAAGCCAGCCTTCAGGAAGTTGTAGAGAGTGATAAGGTCACCCCTGAGTCTCCTTTTCTCCAGGCTAAACACCCCCAGCTCCCTCAGTCATTCCTCACAGGGCTGGTGTTCCAAGCCCCTCTCCAGCCCTGCTGCCTCCTCTGGATGGGCTCAAGGGTCTCAATGTCCTTCCCAAACTGAGGGCCCAGAACTGGACACAGCACTCAAGGTGTGGCCTCACCAGTGCCAGTACAGGGGCAGAATGACCTCCCTGCTCCTGCTGGCCACACTGTTCCTGACACAGGCATGGAGCCATTGGCCTTGGCCACCAGGGCCCACTGCTGGCTCGTGTTCAGCTGGTTGTCGAGCAGTACCCCCACGTCCCTTTCTGCCTAGGCACTGTCCACTGGTACACAGTCTCAAGTTGCGTCAAGGGAAATATAGATTGGATATTAGGAAGAAGTTCTTCATGGAAAGGGGGATAAATTACTGGAATGGCCTTCCTGGGGAGATGGTGGAGTCACTGTGCCTGTTTAAAAAGAGACTGGATGTGGCATTCAGTGCCATGGTTTAGTTGAGGTGTTCGGGCATGGTTTGGACTTGATGATCTTGAAGGTCTCTTCCACCCTAGTGATTCTGTGATTCTATGATTCTGTGATTCTGTGAAAGTCATCTTCAAGAGCTGGCAATCCTGAAACGTTCTCCAGCTGCTTATAGAATAAGTTGTCCACCTCTTCCTGGTGGGTGGACGATAACCAGACTCCCAGCAGGATGTCAGCCTTGTTGGCCTTCCCCTTAATTCTTACCCATAGGCATTCAACTTCTCCATCATTAGTTTCAATACCCAAAATGCATCAATACATCAGTACCCATTACTTTCAACACATCAAAAGCCTCCCTAATATAAAGGACCACCCCTCCACCTCTTCCCCATTTCCTATCTCTTCTGAAGAGCTTGTAGCCATCCAGTATAGTGCTCCAGTTATGTGAATCATCCCACCACGTTTCCATGATGGAGACTGCATCATAGCTTTGCTATTGCACCATGGCCTTCGGCTCTACTTATTTGTTACCCATGCTGCATGCATTACTGTGCATGAACCTCAGCTGGGCTACTGATTTCACCCCTAACTCAGGCTTACCACTCTTGGGCCTGCTTCCAGACAGCCCAGTTGCATCCCTTTCCCCTTTCAAACCTAGTTTAAAGGATGAAGGAGGGATGGCTGTGCAGGAAGATGTGCATTATCCTGTGCTGCTGTATGGCAGCACCTGAAGGGACATAGGCTCGAAAGCACCCCAAATCCTTAGGGTTGCTCTGTGCTTGCAGAGTAGTTACATAAAGGGTAAAAGAATGGTGAAGCAAATGAATCACACAAAAGCTTTTACATAAGAAGAGAGCAAAATTAAAAAAAAAAAAAAAGAAATAAGAGTTTGGAGATGAGATAATTAGAGATTATTGGCAACATAAACCAACACTGAATGAGCAAGACTTTGAGAAACCAAGTTAATATGCAGAGTGCTGAACACTGATCAGAGGTCAGTGTAGAAACAGTAGATTTTAGTGAGTAGTCCTTGATCTGGAGGCCTTTAGATTGCTTCTAAATATCTGCAGAACATCTTCATTAGAAACACAGTGATAATCCATGTAATCAGGACCATTATATCTACTAGAAAGCCTTTAGGGTTCTGATATTAAAAAAAAAATCATGAAAAAAAAAGAGCCAAAAAATGAAAGCTACTAACATCCAAAGACCAAGACATATTGAGATCTTTGCTGTATTAGGTAATGGGGATATAGTAATGATGCTCATCAAAGAAAAGCAATATGAAGGGATTTTAAACCAAGATAAACTTACTTGCCCTTTGCCATGAGACAAGAATAATGGGACAGTAGATGAAATTGAAAGGAAATAAATTCAAACTGATAAAAGGGAGGATTTTTTAATACAATGCATAATTGGTCAAACTCACTGCCATAAGATTTCACTGAGACATAGAGTTCAGAAAGAAAAACAGGCTCTTATATGTATAATGAGAACATCTTTAGATAAGATGAAAAAGAAAAAAAAGAATATTAAGAGCACTGCTTTGTGGCATAAATTAATTACTAGCTTAAGGTAGAAGGCATTAAGAAACGGCACAGGACAGGTATGACCCTCACAGAGATTATTAGTATCCTTTATGAGACTGAACCATTGTCCTAAGCATGAAGGCAGGTACTTTCATACTTTTGATGTATTTTATTTGTCAAACCTTCTAGGTTCATAACCTCCAAGTCTACAAAACGGGGACTGTAATACACTCAGCAGATGTTAACAAGTAGAAAATATTTGGGCATAGAGTAAGGAAGAATTTGACAGCAAGAGGAACAGGGAAAGTCCAGACTTGATTGGCCTCATTCTTTCTGCAGTAGCAAGAGACTGTAAAAGGCTGTGAATTTTAGCACAGCTGAAGTTTACTACTTCAGCCTTCTATTTCTGCCTCAGTGGATTCTACTTCCATCAGCATCAATGGGATTGGAATAAGGCTTTAGGGCAAGCATTTAGCATAGACTTAAAACCTACAGTTTTATTTAAGCAACTTCTCTGGGGGTATTGACTAGTAAATCTTTGAAAAAGCATTTTTAAAATGTCAGCTTTTCCTATGTCACGTAGTGGTATTTCACTGTTTAAGAAATTATTATTCTAGTTCTGACTTGCAGGATGATGAATTACTGGGTGACACACCAGTGTGCTTTTAACACTGTTGTATTTGCATCAGGGGATGGCTGGGTTGATCTGCAGAAGACAAAGCCAGGCCAGAACCTTCACTCAAGAATAGATCCGTGGTTCAACAATGCTTGTAAGGGTTTCATTTGTTCCTGTTTTTCTATTTTGGGATTCTAGTTGTGGCCTAAAATTGAGGATACTCGTGGATTAAGGTTATATTTAAGAACTTTTTTAAGGACCAGATATGCAATATAGAGAACATGTGAACATGGTGGAAGAAGATCCTATACATGTGCTTGCAGTAGCAGGAGGCAAGCATCCAAACAGCTAAGTGGGTTCAGCCAGGAATGTCCAACTTATGTTTGCAATCTATTGGGTTTGCAGGAGGCAGCACTAGAGCTGTTACTATTAGCTTTATGAAAAAGGAAGAATAATGTACGGCATAGTGGAAAGAAAGGAAAGCAACGCCTGGAGGGAGAAGCAGTACCAGCAGAACATCTGGAGCAGTAAGAGCAGAAAGAAGGTGCCTATGTAAATACTGGAAGCAATTGAATTATGATGGCCCCAGTGTTTACTAGCTCTTTCCTATCTTTAGACAAAAAAAAGAAGCCAGAGAAAACAGCAATCTTTTGAGATCTCAGCCCCATTTTGCAAATCACACACATGGAAAGTGAGCCATCCAAAATTTCAATCTGTTATGATTCATTCCTCTCTAATTTTGATTTATGATGATGTATCATGTGCTTCATGATATACAGTGTGAGAATGAGATGCCTAATCTAGAACACTTGGGCAGGTGGGTTGGAGAAATGTTATTTCAAATAAGTTATATTCAAAATAGTCTTAAGAAAGTAAGGCATGTCAACCCATTCTTAAAAACTTGCTTCCACAGAAGAGAAAAACATTTATATATAGATACACATAACATATCCACCCAGTATCAAGGCTTTAAGCTCTAGTTTGGCAAAGCTATCAGCCAAATAGATTTCAAGATTTAGATTTCAAGAATTTTAGTCATGTAGAAGTCAATGTGTATAGTTTAATGGCTTACTTGTATATTTTAAATTAGACATAAACCTGCTGAATCAGCAACAGGATGTTTCTTTTTCCTGAGCTGACATTAATAATCATGTTTCGGATCATTGGCCTTCCCACCCACTACAAATGTTTGTATCTCTTTCACAAGTGAAGCAAGGAGCTCTAAGTGCATCTGCAGGCATCTCAAATCCCAGAATAAGAAGCTAGAAGGGAGCTAGGATTTTGACTCCTCATCCCAGTTTCTCTTTCTAATACCACCCTTCCTTCTAACTCAAGCCTAGCAGGATTGCACACCACTGAGTCCACAATAGAAGAGAATACTATGCTTCATACAGAATTAGTGTCTGTTCAGGTGCTATCTCCTTTCAGAGATATGTTTGCTTCTTCTGCTGAGCACACTTTGACCAGTTAAATTATTGCAGTCTTCAAATAGCTATTTTTTCCTGCTTGGGTTAATTTTCTTAGTCTTGTGTTTATTTAATTGTGCACAGTATACTCCTATATAATACTATACATTGAAATTAAAATACCTTGTGGAGTGGGAAGGCTGGGTTTCTTTCCTCTTCTGTTGTTTCAAAAATTAACAGGTTTTTCAGTGTTTTCAATGTTGTCTCGTATTGGAAACCGTTCTTGCATTCATAGATTTAGAATAACTGCCTGTGTATGTATACTTTTGAGTAAATGTCTATGTACATAGAAGTTTGCATATGTGCATATGTAGAATTACTTCTGTGAACAGATACCTGTTTGATCAGCCAGGTTTCCCTTATTTTTCTTTTTATCTCTCTGAGCCATCAGTGACACATCAGGATATGACTAACAAGCTCCACACAGAGAAACAGTATTTTATCTGCAGAGTTACTTATCAAAGAAGTCTGTTCCTTGCAAACTGGTCACAGCAATCATAAAACAGCATTAGGCAGCATATGTGATTAAACTGTTTTTGTTGGTGAAATATATTTATCTGACTTTCTTTTTCCTAAGGGATTTGCAAGCAGCTCTTTTTTTTAACTTAAGTCAAAATGCAATCACTTTCTACTTCTATCCAAATGTTATGTATTGTTCTTAGAGTATTTTTCACTGATAAAGAGCTTCTCAGTTTTTTTTCTGTGCTTATCTTGCGATATGAAGAACCTGTTATTGTTCAATACTGAATAGTGGAGATAATACCCAATTTCCAAACTTTCAAGTGGAGCTTCGTCTTGTACTCAGTGAGTAGAATAAGATATACATGACAACTGGAATTTCACATACCTTTATCTACAGTTTTTCCACCCAGTCATGAAGTTATACATAATATTTCTGGAGAGGTGTGAGAAAGGAATGAAGAAGACTGAAATTTAAACCAACCAAACAAAGTACCCCCACAAAAGTAAAATCTTTTTCTTATTGCCTTTGCTATGACTTTCCAATAATTATGAAAGAGTGACATATACTGAAATCAGAGACTATCCTTTCGGAGAAAGAAACATACCACACATTCTTATGTGTTCTTTCTAAGGTGTCAGTGATCTTAAAAATAAATAAAAGGTTATTATCTGACAGTTGAAGTACTAAAGGCTGGAATTTAGCAGGATCAGATGGAGTCCTGCTGGGAAGGAGGGAGAAAAAAAGTCTCTCTACATTCTTTCATAGCTTCATGGGTTCATGCTAGGTATGACTGGTTGGCATAGGAATTTCCACTTCCATGACCTCCTGTATGAATAATTGACATCAAAGAGTCTCTCTGAAGTATGGTGGTGTAAAGAACTATTTTTGAGGTATTTTAGCTTGCTTGCCGCCCGAGTGCACAGTCTGGCCCACAGTTATTAATATTAAAGCCTGTGAAAGCAAAGCCTATAATTCTGAGAGCATGGGACAGAGGACAATGTAGTACCAGCAGAGACCTTGGCACCCTTTGTTAGGATGAAGAAGTGACTTGGGACAAAGATGATGACAATACTGAGACCAGTGCCTGTTCCAAGTTCTGCTGGTTGGTGACTGAATTTAGAAATCTGTTCAGAGTCCTATGTGAAAATTTAGTGTTTAATCTCCACTCAGATTTTATACAGGCACAAAAAATTAGTAGCCTGTATTCATGCTGGTGACCACAGCAGGAAGGCTGAATCACAGAATCACAAAATGACTAAGGTTGGAAGGCACCTCTAGAGGTTATTTGGTCCAACCCCACTGCTCAGGCAGGTTCACCTGGAACCAGTTGCCCAGGAACATGTCCAAACAGCTTTTAAATATCTTCAAGTATGGAAATTCCACAACCTTTATGGGCAACAGCAAAAAAAGGGTTGATATTCAGATGGACTCTTATATGTTTCAGTTTCTGCCTATTGCCTCTGCTCTTGTCACCAGATGCCATTGAAAACCTTGTGTCCTGTCATTATCATCTTTTCACCCTCCTTTTTGATACTTGCAGACATTGATAGATGGATTGTAGACATTTGTAGCCTCTTTTATTCTCTAAGCTGAACAGTCACTAGTCACTAGTTCTCTCAGCTTCTCCTCATGGTTAAAATGCTTCAGTCCCTTAATCTTCTTTGTAGCTTTTCTTTGGATTGCTTCAAGTATGTCCATGCCTCTTCTGTTCTGAGAAGCCCAGAACCGGACACAGCACTCCCGGTGTGGCCTCATCAGTGCTGAGCAGAGAGGAAGAGTCCTGTCTCCTAACTTTGTAACACTTCTCCTAACGCAGCCCAGGAGAGTAGGATATATGACCCTGAAGATCTGTTCTGGCCTCTCGCTCACACCCTGATATTTTCTGAACAGGGATACTGGCAGTACTGCATGCTGAAAACTGGACTGCCATTGTGTGTTAGTTAAACAGCCATTCTGCTGGTAAACACAGAAAGTCAGTTTTTAGGCTTGTCAGTCCAGTATCTGCTCAAATCTAGGCTCTTTTTCTTCCTTTTCAATAGAGAGGCAGAACCTTGGCAATGACCATTCACACAAACCCTGTCTTGATATCCTCACCCCCACAGGGTTCGCACACAGGAAACAGCAGGAATGGTGCCAAAATTAATCTGGCACAGCAAATAAAAACAGCTGCTATTGTCCAAATAGTATTAGAGTTATTTTCATTCCTTCTATAGTACCCCATAGTTAAAGGCACTTATATATTTAAACTTGAAGTTTTTACCACAGGAAGAAAAACAGCCTAATGTAGAAAAAAATTACAAAGGAATTTTTATGTGTTTCTATTTTTTATGTTTCAGAAGATATTTGATTAATTACATTGAATGAGTTGCTTGGACATACCTAATGTGCAAACATTATAAAATCAGAAGTGTTTTTTAACCATAATAATACCTATTCTGCTACCACTGGCACTTATGCCATTTGGTTTCCTGCTAAAATATTGTTTTAAATTTTATGTATTTATATGTGTATCTTTCATGTTTATACACAAACCTTGCTGACTCAGCTAACTCACCACCCAAAATGATGTAGTTCTGCAAAGTGATGAAAGCACAAAATAATTTCAACCTGATCTGTAGCTCATATCTTAGTGCAGAAACCATGCCTGATGAATTTTTCTCTCCCAGCGTAGCCCCTGGTAAACTAAACATCAGCAAAACATTACTGATTGCAATAAACTGTCTATATCTTCTAGTGAACCTTAAGCTTTCATTCAGTCTCACATGAAGTGGATATGGATCAGGTTTTATAAAGGGTGCACGACCTATATGAATATTTAACAATAACAGAAAAAAATCCCATTGCTCATTTTGCTGGCTATTCAACACAGGATATAGCATAAACCTAATGTCCTAGTTTCATCTGGAATAGAATTCTTTTTCTTATTAGTAACTGGTACAGTTCTGTGTTTTGGATTCATTACCAAAATAATCATAACCTTTCATTGTTTGATTGTTGCCCAGTAGTGCTTATTCTCTACATCAAGAACTTTCAGTCCTCCTGCTCTGCCAGCCAGCAGGTACACAAGAGCTGGGAGGGAGCATCACCAGAACAGTAGACCTGAACTAGCCAAGGGGATATTCCACGCCCTGGAACACTACGATCAGTATATAACCCAGGGCAGCTGGCTGGGAGCGGCCAGTCTGGTCATCATTGGTCAGCAGGTGGTGAGCAACTGTACTTGGCATCACCTATGTTTCTTGAACTTTATCTCTCTCTCCCTCTCCCATTTGTTCCAACAATAACAGGAATATTAATAATGATATTTTACTTTTTTCAATAATTAAACTGTTCTTATCTCAACCTATGAGGTTCATTTTCTTTTCTCTGATTTTCCTCCCTGTCCTATCCTGGGCCAGTGCAGTGTGTGAGCAGCTGCACAGTACTTAGTTGCAGTCTTGGATTAAACACCTGCTTATCTGAGAAATTCCTATTTGCCAGGTGTGTGTAATCCCCAGGCTCTGAGAAAACAGCAATTGTGCCTTTTCTTCAAATCCTTTTTTCCTTTAGAAAGGAAAATATGGTACTTTAAGTGTTGGACTTGATGACCCTTGTGGGTCCCTTCCAATTCAGAATATTCTGTGATTCTGTGATCTTGTTCATGTGATGGGAAACCAAAGCAAAAAAAGCCCTTAGATTCAGTACATTTTATTAATTACTCTATTAGGCAAAACAATCAATGAGAAATATACTTTAACAAAGAATATCCATTTACCCACTTCCACCACGGTGCCCTTGAACATCAAGCTGTTGCTTTACTCACTGTTCCACATCACTCAAACATTTTCTGTTATAACAGAGCATGCAATCTATCATTCAAAAAATTGTAGTCAAGATTTACAGATTATGTCCCTAAAACTCAGCACAAGCATTTTAAATAATCAATTGGTATTTAATTAACACACAATTGCTGCTCTAATACTGAATCAAATCCTCTTAAAGTGTGTCCATAATTCCCACTAGAATGGTAATGTCCTGAGAGTGGAAGAAATACCCTGCGATCATTAGAAGAGTATTGCAAATTATGGAGTTTTTGTCAAGAGATTAAGCACTTCCAGAATCTATTACACATGGAAAAAAAGGCACTTTAGAACAGAAATGAATTATGGTACCTCCTTCCAATCTTTTAAAATACATTTTTTTTTAATAAACAGATTATCTCACCATCCTTTCCAACTAATGTACCTAAGACTTCTGCCTTGTATTTTTTATAAAACACGGCACAGAAAACTGCTTAGGAAAGATGATGCAAAATCAATTTTTGTCAAGTTATTTGCAGCACCTCTCCTATGAAGAGAGGCTGTGCGAGTTGGGATTGTTCAGCCTGAAGAAGAGAAGGCTCTGGGGTGACCTAACAGGGACCTCCTAGTACCTGAAGGGCCCTTACAAGAAGGTCAAAGAGGACTTTTTTCACAAGGGCATGTATTGATATGATATGGGGGAATGGCCTTAAATTGAAAGAGGATAGGATTAGATTAAATATTAAGAAGAAAGTCTTTATTATTAGGTTGTTAAGACACTAGAACAGGTTGTCCAGAAAAGCTCTGGGTACCTTATCCCTGGAAGTGTTCAAGGCCAGGCTGGATGGGGTTTTGAGCAACCTGGTCTAGTAGAAGATGGGTCGGCCCTGCCCATGGGCAGATGGGTTAGAACTAGATGATCTTTAAGGTCCCTCCAACCCAAACCATTCTATGATTCTATGAAAATCTAGAAAAAAATATTAGCTGCAATGAGCAAAAAAAAAAAAAAAAAAGACCCAACGTTTTCAGGAGATATTTCCTTCAATTTTTCAAAGATAATGGTTGAAAGAGTTCTAATAAAAATAATTTCAGGGAACACCTCTGTTTTTTTCTTTTGAAAGAAGTCAAACATAATCCTATAATTGCCTATTTAGTAAATGCAATAAAGAATTATGACATACATAGACTAATTTTATCCAGCTTGTCACGTCACAGTCAGAATGTACAAAAAAGTAATGGATTTAAGTGGAGAATAACAGTTGTCCTGAACTATTCTGTTGTGCTGAAGAAAGGATAAATCAAAGCTGGACTTCTAAGTCCAGCAGATCTCTTGACTAAGGGAAATGTACGTGTTTCATTTGGCTCAATACATGGTAGCACTTTTTGTGATGGCACCCAGCTTCTTCCAAGCTGTGGTTTCCCTACTGGAAATGTGATCCTTCGTATTTAGTTGGCTTTTCATGAACTCTTTTTTTTCTCACTCCAAGGTTCTTGTGATTTTTCAATGCTTTTATAAACTTAGCACTTATGATCTCCTGAGGCAAAGATGTCTATGATCTAACTACTTACAATGTGCAACAGTACTTCCATTTGTTTAACCTCACTGCCCAGTCATTGTGAAGGATTTACTTCTATTCTTGATGCTGTATTGCATTTATCATAATTTTGTATACTTTTGTCATCTGCAATTTTAATTGCATGATATCAGTGGGGGGTTGAATAACAGTTTTGGAAATTGATCCACTCCAAACCAAAAGATTTTGTACTAGCAATGAGTATTTCATTTCAAAAGAGTAGAATATATATAGGTTAAATATTTTCAGTACTTCATGAAGTCAGTGTAACTCCAAGTTGCTGTTGCTGTTCCACAGGTCTCATAGAGAGAAAAGCTCTTTTGTTACATACTAATTTTGTACTTGAACATCTATCAGAATAAAACAGAAAAAAAATCTAGGTAAGTATCAAATTCAAAGGCATAATTCTGCAATACTTAAATCAATTGTTTCTACTACCAGATCCATGATTCTTTTTAATGTGCTTTTTTGTTTGTTTGGTTGTTTTTTGTTGTTGTTTTTTTTTAAGGTCCATGAGTAAAAACTTGTCGATAAGTGGAAAGCACCAAGGGAGACTATTCTCTGGAATTCTTTACCTGAAGGTATATAATTTTTTATCTGGTTAGTATACCCACCAGAAAATTTCTTATTTTTCCATCTCATCTGCTACAGAAATAACACAGGGTGGTGATCACATCTAAATATTTGGAGCTACTTAATTCTAACTGTATTTTGCAGAAGAAGATGCTTGACAGATAATTAGGCTGTCCAGAATTTTGTAAAACCAGACGTGGCCAAACAAAGAAGGAAAACCCTAATTATTTTTTAACAGAAGATGCAGAAGAAAGCCGGGCATTATCAGACATGGGACAACCAGTCTGGGAGAGAGGATACATGTCTGAACTAGAGGAAAGATTCAGCTGGAGCTTATTTTATTTTAAACTCCAAAGCTCCTCAAATGCACATAAATCTATCGAAAAACCATGTTCCTCATTACACTGGGACAGATATTATTGTTACCATGACGGACTATTAAAATAAAAAAATATTTTATATATATGCTTTATATGTACACACATGTATGTACAGACAAGAAAGTTTCCCTGCATGTATATGCATAGAGGGAAACTTTGAGGCTTTATTCCCTGTTCATCTTATATTGCCATAATTTTACGACCATTTTGAGCTCTTCAGTGAATCATTCTATGCTACATAATGATAGAATATTTTAATCTTGGAAACTGTTAACATGAAGGTTAGCACACTAAAGAAGAAAACCATAATAGTAACATTAATAAAAGTAATATTTATTTTTTAAGAAGCCAGCTGGCTACACAGGATCCCAGATTTGATAAATGTCTTTAACTTGTTAGTCTCCTCAGCTTTATATTTTATCTTTAATACATTTATGTTAGTTAACTGCATCAGCTACATTATAAGGTCATTCCATCACTCAGCACCTTCTCTATATAATAATTGATTTCTGAATTCACTTTCTATTTATGTATATTTTCTTTGTCATTTAAACTCCATTCTACTTGACCTGAAATCTCAGCAAGGTAATCAGTCTTAGCTTGGAAGGGCATGTTAGATAATAAGAATTTTGGGCAGATGTACAGCTCATTAGGTAAAAAAATTGCCTGGATTACTGAGCCTAAACTGTGATGGTGAATGGAGTTATATCCAGCTGGCAACTGGTAAAATATGGTGTTCCCCAGGGTCCACTATTGGAGCCAGTTCTGTTTAATATCTTTGTCAATGACCCAGATGAGGGGATCGAGTGTACCTTCAGTTAGCTTGTAGGTGACACCAAGATGGGTGAGAGTGTTGATCTGCAGGAGGACAGGGAGGCTCTGCAGGGGGATCTGGACAGGCTGGATCAATGAGCTGAGGCCAACGGTGTGAGGTGCAACAAGGCTAAATGCTGGGTCCTGCACCTCAGTCACAAAAACACCAGGCAGTGCCACAGGCTGGGGAAAGAGTGGCTGGAAAGCTGCTTCATGACAAAGGACCTGGGTTTTCAGATTTTGGAACAGGCTGCCGAGGAATGTGGTTGAACCACCACCATTCCTGAAGGTATTTAAAATACATATAGATGTGGCATTTGGTGACATGGTTTAATGGTGGACTTATAATGCTGGGTTAGTGGTTGGACTTGATGATCTTAGAGATCTTTTCCAGCCTATATTGTAGAGTTTTGTGCTAAATTTGAGGCCTGAAAAATTTACAAAACTGATTTTTCTGATGTTATAAGATGAAATCTCCTCATGTTCTTTGGTTTTTTTTTAAACATAAGACACCTCTCCACTACTTCATATTTTTTCTACTGTGCTATCTGACTGTCTTCAAGTAGATATTGAGCAATGACTTTTAGCTGGAGAATGCAACCATTTCATTCATCGTCTCTTGGGTACGGATGTTTCATTGCTTTTGTAAGTAAGATGTAGGATACATCTTGACTTTTAAAGAGTAGATCAGAAAGGGCACTTTGAATGCAGAGAAGTAGGTGAGGGTGGATCTGACTCAGATCTTCTAAGGATTCTTCCTACAGTCTTGAATAAGCCCAGAAAAAACATCCAAATTATTCTTCTTCCCTTGAAATATAGATCAATTTAATATAATGTTTATTTGGATTTAAATAGGATTTCCTCTCCTCACCTCTTGTTACTTATTTTTTAACTTGAAGTAATGCTAGAGTTTTATCTTCCTGGAAATCTTAAACCAGTGTTTTAGAGAATGGATGATTAGATATACTTGATGGCATCCCATGTTGCTTTAGCAGGATATAAACTTATTTATCTTTCTGCAGGATAATGTCATCTGCTTAAGACGCAGAAGTCGCGTGTGTATCTAAAATGTCATTTTTGTTGTCTCTTAGTAAAAAACTAGGCCACCTATTTTTTAATGACAATGAACTTGGCAACAGCACACTCTGAATAAGCATTCTGCTATTTCTGTTCAATTTATAAGATAGAAGTCAAGCAAAATGAGACATTTAATGTTCAGATGATAATAAGAGAGAAACCACATGAAGACTTTACATTTTTTCTTTTCCTGTTGAATATCGTTGAACTAGATAAAACCTTTAGCCTCTAGAAAGTAAAAGAACTAATTAAGCTAAACCCAAAGTTCTATGTTAGTGCAATAGGTTAAAAAAATAAATACTTCTACCTTGGCAAAATGACAATTTTTGAATTTTTATTGATGTTTGCAGATAAAAGTGCTTTTACTCTGGACATGTTTTAAGTGATCCAGTCTTTTCATTCAATTAAAAGTTATCTTTTGTTCAGTTGTCAAAGAATAACCAAATTATTATGTCTGAAATTTATATTTTGCTCTGGTTTTTTACTAGGTTTATAACACTGAATCACATACTTTCTGACAAATGTCAACATCTTACAACTTGACCGAGATTTTGGCTCTTTTTCAGCACACATGGTCTAGTTTAGGTGTCATATTAGAGAAGATCAGGCTTTGCACAGAGTATCCAGCCAAGCGCACCTTATTCCCAACTGCTAAATGTTGACACTTTCTTATATGTATATCAGGTTACTGTTTAAAACAATGTCCTTGGGAATTATTAGCAAAATTTACTTTCTGTTATACACTAATATTATACATGGGAGACAATTATGGAAAGTGTTATGAACAGATGGTGCACTAAAGAAAGAAGAATAGTGTTCAATAATGAAACATAATGGGCTAGAATAACACACAACAATGTGAAAATCTTCCACCTCTTTGGCACCTGAGGAATAAAATTTAGTTATTATTTGTGAATCTATATTTGCATGCAAAACCACTGTTTTTCATTAAAATACCTTAATTTTGGCACTTTGCTGTAACAGATCATTATTTTCCTGGCTTTAGAGGACAGTTATAGATGTCCACATGTATATGCAGGTGTTCACTGAGGAGAGAGTTCATGATGAGTCCTTCCCATTTTCTTCTTTGCTTCTGCAGCCCTTTTAGCCAAGAGTTTATCATAAAAGAGTCAAAAAACACCTACCAGAAAATTAGTTTCAATCTTAGGATGAGATTTTTTTTTTCCATTTTAAATTACAAGTAAAATTAACTGAGCTGGTCTTCACAGGTCTAAGTGGGCTAATTATCCCATTGAATTTTAATCTCCCTGAATGAAACTACTCCAAAAAAAAAAAAGTCACAGCTAGTTGATGGGGAATATACCCACTCTTGAACTCTGATTAATATAAGTGCATTTTAGAAGACATCATTAAGTAGTTTTACATCTCTGAATGATAGGTGAGTATTACCTGAGAATCACCTGTCATTCAGACCACCCATATCAGATACTTAGTGTGAAATACATCTCTTTCTTCATATTTTACCTTAAGATCCATGTGACTTCCCACACTGTAATATTAAGGAACTACAGATTCTTCTAATGTGGTATTTCTATTTAATTAACAGAAGATAAGGAATAAGGTCTTTAAATCATCAGCCTTCACAATGCCTTTGAGTCTCTTTGAACCAATAGCTTTGAAAGAGCTCAGAGGGAAGGAGCTGGTTTCCCCAAAGGACTAGAAAAGCTTTTGTCAAATATCTATCCCATGGATTATAAAGTGACTTTAAAGAACTGTTTGAATAAAATTAAGTATTTCCATTTTTGATCAAAAATGTAGGAGAGAAATTATTAAAAACTATGATGGAAAACTGTAGGAATGCTAATGTCTCTTACAGACTGACATTTTTGAGTCAGTTTTAAAATGGGAGTGGTATGAATAACCAACTGATTTTATCCAAATCTATTCAGCCATGTAGAATTGCTAAAAATGCATCATCTCCTTCCATCCAGTAAATACAAAGCTGCTGTGCTGTGGCTGGTGGTTTGGATTCAAGTTAGAATCCTAAATAGAGAAAGTCTCTCCTAAACTTGTGAACCTCTTAAACACATTTTGTTGTCTTTTTTAATATAGTTATATATCTAATGAAGTATCAGTCCCCTCAGAATACATTTGATTTAAGATTCTTTAAGTGTCTGTATAACCATAAAGTGCTAATCCCTACAGCAGGACTGAGTTTTTCATCTCTCATTGAGTAACAAAGGGCTTTGAGAAACTGCTGCTATTCTTAGATACAGAAGCCCAGTACTAGTTATTAATTATGGCTAAGCCTCAAAAATTTCAATTTTGAATGAGAATCTTATAGCATTAGGTGTTTTACTGAATATCTGATTAATAATTTAAACTAAATATTTGAGAATCTTGTATAATGTTAACACCTGAAACTTCTGGCTGGACTTACCCTATAATTTCCTTGAACTTTCCTGCTTTTCCCACTGTTGAGCTACAACAAGGTAAAAAACAGCTCTAATTGACTGTCTCCCATCCTCCAGCCAATATTTTGGCAGGCGCAGGCTTCCTGCAGGTGGTCTCCCTGGAGTCTACCAAGAAAGATGCTTAGCTTTTGGGATCTGTCATGGAGCAGAATATGCTTTCTAAAGGACTCACTCAGCTGATGTAAACCCTGCTCCTACAGTACAACAAAGACAATCTCCCAAGTGACTCTTGGATTACTTGATGATAAAGAGTATACATCCCCTGACTTCGATTTCCCTGCATACTCAGATCTTCCAAATGTTATCAAGTGTTTTTCCAAGGCAGGATGAGAACTGTAAGTAAGATAACTGGGGAAACAAAAGAAAATTTTCCTGAAAAATCTCAGTATGGTTGGTTGAAAGGTTTTTGTTTGGTTTTGTTTTTTAACTGACACCTTTCTGTAAACATTAAAGAAAATGAAATATAGTTGTAGCAGTGGTACTAGCTCAGAATATATAATCTAAGCAGTCTTGTGGCTTTGAAAGGAAGACTGCAAAATTTATATAAGAATGAATAATTTTCATTTAAGTAATACTGCATCTTCTAGCCCTGCAAATTTTGCAAGATGCAATTCCCACTTATTATTATGTAAGTTTTTTATTGATTTTATAAAAATAACTGTAACAAGAAAATTAATGAAAATTTCTGAAGAAAAATGAACGAAGAGAAGAAAACTTTCTACTGAGGTTTACTGGCTTATTCTTTATTTTTCTTCCATATGTATGATATATGAAATGCAAACAAATCATTAATCATTTATTTTCTTCTCTGATGTGATACAACACAAAATTTTCATTTCATATATCTTTCAAAAACATGTTTATTTTTATCAGAGAAGCTTTTTTTTTTCCCTATAGCAGGAAATATGTATTTTAGCTGAAGCATTTATTTGTCCTATATTGGGAAAATCATATTTATTTGAATCTGTGACTCTTTCTCTGGATCAGATCCAGAAAGAGGAAAAATTAGTTTTGGCTTGACACTAGTTAAAAGTTTTTTAAGTAAGTAACATTCTGATTCTGCAGCTGAAAAATGACAAGAGGAAAGCCAGATAGTTTCTCATGATGATCTTTTCCTTCACAGGACCTTAATGTCCCTTGGAACTGAATGCAATGAACAGATAAAAATTCCCCCACAGAATATCCAGCTGGGAAACATATGCTTCATGCCACCTCTCCAAATCAAAATTAAGATCAGAGAGAAGAAGCAATGGAGTCTACTGGGAGATGAGTTCAGATCTGAAAAGGTGGGCAGGAGTACAGAAAATGTGCTGAGGGTACCAGGAAATTTCATACATATACAACCACTCTTGAAGAAATTTTGTTTTAATATATAATAAACTTCAAATCTGAATTTCAGAAAGGTGCATTTACAAAATTGCTCACACAGGGAACAAAAGTAAAAATGACAGAATATTGCTTCTGCAAATAAATATTTTTCATACTGTTTTCTTGTTTCATAAATATATATATATCCACCTTAAGGTGCATCTACTGAGAAAATTCTAGAAATACACACATAAAATAACAATAAACAAGACCAAAAGTTTGTCTCTTAGAATTTTTTAAATAGTGCATTTTACTGAGACCATGTAGCTCTGCATTTACAGGGTCACATATTAACTTTGTGCTTAAATATGCTTAAAGCTCTAACAATAAAAATTCCATCAGTAGGAAAAATTAGTAGTTTAATTTATATTTGTAACAGTGAGAGAAAATATTTAAAATATAATTTTTCATTTAGATGCAAATATTCTAAGTATTTTATTAATTTATTTGTCTTCTCCTGACCCACACTTCTCATCTGTTCTGAAATACCTTGTGAATTGCTTTAATTTTGAGTATATTGTAAGTGAAAGCAGGTGTCATAAAATAACTTATATTACATGGATAGTGGAGGTTTTTTTATATATTAAGTAGCATATATAACACTAATCTTTTTTAAGTCCTTTCGTCCTTGCCTGCTTTCATATGCACTTAGCAGGAAAATCTCTGGGGCATTACACTGATTGTCAACGAGAAAAGTGAGAAAACTAGGCAAACAGCATAAATTGCATAAGAAAAGTGGAATTAATGCTGAATTTAAGTTTACTCACAAACCCCATTTAGGTATTTAAGATTACACCAAATGCATGATATTAAGAATGCACATGTATTTGAATATGAATGTTTTTGTTTTCCATTAAAGTAATGACATACTGCACAATATTCTTTTAATGCATGATTATTAGTAGTATTTGTGTTACTATTACTAATATTCTTTCACAAAAAAATATTTCCAAGGTAAGAAAACATAAAAAAGCTTCCCTGTGGAATAACTAGGTCTTTTTGCCTGGAAGGGAACCTCTGCTTAGTCTTGCTTTGTTCTGCTGCCTACAGGTGCCTCAGTACCACAGTCATGGCAAGAGTTCCATGAAACACTTTCTAAGGCTGTTTGGAATGTTATTGTTGCTGCCTCCTTCCTTGAGAAAAAGAAGTAATAGCAAAACTGGTGTGAAATCAAGAGAAGCTGTCTTGATCTAAGAAATGAAAATCACTCAGTTAAGAATAACGCTTGTCTTAAAACCACTTCTCAAAGGAAGATTCTTCGGCAATGGTTTTGTTGATGAACAAATTTGAAAGTTTACTTTCACCAGATACAAATTTCATTTCCAGAGGGAAATAGTTATGCAGAAAAGAGATGTAATGTGTCATAGAAGGCACTGCCTTCCATTCCCTTACTTATGAATTTATCATTTTCTCTTGAACATTTATATGTAGTTATTATGTACTGAATTTTGCACTGTATTATCCATTTGTTGTTTGCTATTTATTTGACCACTCCACAGGGTACAGATTGTGTGTGGGCATATGTTCCTGCACTGTGACTGCACAGCTTGTTTGTGGAGGATTGTAGCTATCCCAGAACAAGCCCGTGGAGGCATTGGTACACAAGAACTGGCACTGTGCAAATGAGCCAGTTATAGTCCCAGCTTCAGGGAAGGTGTCAGAGAGCGTCCTGTCAGTGTCTCTGCCCCATTCTGCCGTTACCTTATTTGAAAGAAGTGATGGAAATCTAGACCATCCTGCTAGATGGCTCAACTTTTCTGGCCCTTTCTGGAAAATAGCTTTTCTTCTGAAGGACAGCATATTTGTACCTGGAAGCTTGTATGTGCATCATGTACCTCTTACGTGAATTGAGTCCTTCATGGATTAGTTTTGTGGAAAGATCATGATTTTGTCCAAAAAGTGAATTTGGAATGAGTTTTTTGAGGAACCTCTCAAGGTTGCTAGTGTGGATTATACAGGCCATATTTTATGTTCATATAAAATTGTGTTCTTTGTACTTCTGTGCATATTTATTAAGGGAAAGGCTAAACTAACATGCCACCTAGGTGAAAAGATGAAATTTCTACACCTCCTTTCTCCTTTCCTTAGCTTTGTTGAATAGGTTTTCTTCAGGATTGAAACCACAGACCTGAGGAAACTGCCTTTGGTTAAGGTAATGGGAATCTTCAGCCACTGGTCATGAACTTCTAACCATGAACTCCTGCTGAAGCAATCTCCAAGATTAAAACCTGTTGAAGAAATCAAGGTAGTAATGCATATATATATGTATGTGTGTGTGTGTGTGTGTATACACATATACACTAAAACACTTGAGGGATTTTAGTCAGCAACCTGGGAAGTTCTTCTCTCCAACAGCTTTGAAAGTCTGCTGAGAACACTCTTACTTGAGAATATGCCTTGCTGTATCTCACACTAGAGTGACAGGCTTGGTATACTAGGGGATAGAAATATAATCCCATCTAATGGATGGTAATGCTCAAATTGCCTGACCTCCCAGGGTAAAAATGAGAACAGATCTTAGATATTTTTGAACAATTCTGGTTCCTTCCTGTAAGAAAAGAGATATTTCAACAAGAAAAGTTACGCTAAGGGTAACAAGGATGATCAAAGGTATAACATGGTTTCTTTAAGAAGGATGTTTGAATACAGCAGTCTGACCTGCAAGGGAAATGATCTGAGGTGGATATGGCAGAATGTCAGAAGTGTCAGGGAGAAGGTAAATAGGGAAAGATTGTTTATTGACTCCTCTAATACAAAATGTAGGGAGCATCAGATGAGACAAGTATGTCTGAAGTTCTAAACAGAAAAAAATGAGATACTTCTTCAGGTGTAGCAATCCATGGAATTCTCTGCCACAGGAAATTAGACATACTCTGACTGTAAGTAACTGAGTGTCATATTCATAAAGGAAAAAAAAACGGTGACAGCTACACAGCAAGAGTAGTACCTCTCTACATAGTGTCCCTAACTGCTGTAGATTTGATGTATATTTTAAGGAGTGCCTTTGCAGTGATTGCTAGACATCTGTTATTGGTTTTGTCAGGTACACAAAATTGGGATAGCTGCTTCTTTGGTCTGATATGATATGACTTATGTTATTCCTGTAAATGTTTCTTGTTACAGAAAATTATATTACCTTACTGTAATTCCTTACCAATGTCCAAAACTCACATTAAGGATTATACCTCATTTGGAAACTGATTTCTCTGGTCACAGAGGTAAAAAAATGTCTGTGACTTCAGAGCCATGAAGTAGCTAGAGAAGCTTGCCTTTACAGAGACACTATGCCAGGAAACAGGGAGGGACTCTGTGAAGTGCCAGGGGCTCAGAGGAAAAAAACAAACATACAAACAAACCAAACCCTTCAGCATAGTCTGCGATATCAAGAAAAAGTTCATAATACTGTATAGCTATGTAGTAGTTAATTATGATTTTGACTATTTCAAGTAAAGAGCACACGATTTTCTCTGTGTGAGAAACCTGCTCACGCCTTGCATGTGTGTTTATGTGTGATGAGTTAAATTAAACCTGCAAAGGAGTAAAGGGACAACTGTTCCTAGTCACCTGCCAGTGTAAATGTCCTCAATAATTTATAGATACAGCATGTGTCACAGAATGGGCATATGCTTTCAGAAGTGTCTACATACCCATGAAAGATTTTCAAGAGCTAATCTGAAAGGAAATGAGATTGTTTCTTCTGAAAATGTCTCTCATAACATTCAACACAATACCTCTTTTTAAGAAACAACTAGAAATAACATTTTTGCTTAAATGAACACCAAAGTGATATAAAATTGGGTTATTTTCATTTTTTGAGAGATAATTAGCAGTTTTGTATAAGGATATGTTGTCTCTCTTTTTTAATATTAAGAAAGCTCTCAGTCTCTGGTATAGACTATACATTTCTGAATAATGTCTCTATCTCCCCATTGATGACGAGCCATTTTCATAATTGGTGAGAGAACACAACAAACTGTTCTTGTTTATTCTTTCGGTTTCTTAAGTTTGCAGTTTCATAACAGCATCTTTTGTGCTTAACTTGGAATGGGATTTTGATTACTAAGGGAAATAATCCATGTATTAGTCCTTTAGATCTCCCCGAAATTGCTGCGATTTCACTCTCTAAGCAATCCATAAGAACATTAACCAAAGAGGAGTGAGTGGGTAGAGGTGTCATTATTTACATTTAGGACCTGTTTAGAAAGAATACTTGTCCAGTTACTGTCTCATTTCTGAATCAGTAAATAATATCTGTTGCTTTCTTCTAATGAGCAAACACTGAAAGGGGAGAAAATTATAGTGATGGTCATATTCAATTTGTCAGGCTAACATAAAAAAAAATTAAGTTATGTCGATTTCATAAACTGGGATCATATTAGACCTCTACATAAAGAGCTTAATCCTTTATACTTTGAAGGTGTAATTAGTCTTAAAACATTTCAAGTCAATGAGACAATGACTAATGGCATGCATTTTTGTTGCAATTATGCCCAAACTGAAGCAGAATAATACAAAGCAAGGGAAAATCAGTATTACATCCACATGTACTCTTAATATCATGAGCATGAAAAAAAAAAAAGAACAAGAAGCTGGGGCTTTAGCAGAGGGCTTAAAAGGATATTTAAAAAATAAAATTGTTTGATCATAACTATGGTGTCCTAAATCTTCCTTCTTAGTTGTAAATATTCCTCCTTATTTCTGACTTCCAAACAATATTTTAATAAAGCTGGTGCACTATTTTATTGGTCATCCCTTGATTTCTGCTTCATTTTCTGCATCCTGTGATTTTACAGATACAGTTAATAAGTAGTTAATCAGCTGTCAGTGATATATTTGTTATAATTTTCAGATAATTGCATTTAGAGTGTCCTCTCTAGAATATGAAGCAGGTATTAACAATGCTGTCCTTTACTTCAAGTAGCTAAGGTTTTTGTCTGGAAGATGAATGCATCTGCTCCTCTCTTGACAGAAACACAAAGCTTTCAGCTTCTAGAGCATCCTGTCAGCTATCACTTGCCTCACTTTAAATCAAGTCGTTTTACCCAATACCATTTGCATATTAACAGTAATTAATTATATGCTATATTTGGCAACAGTTGCGTGATTTTGATTCATTAATGAGTCTGATACTTGGTTTGTTATGTTGTTTTAAACTTTAGAACAATTAGCAGAGCACATGCATCTAAAAGAGTGGGTCTCTGTGAGTTCTTTCCTCATGTCTACTTGTCCGTCCTTGACTATACTGTGATTCTTTGAAGATGGCTAAATAATCCTACCAAGTGAAAATATATTGATTTAAGTCCTTCAGGATCTTGTATACACAGGACACCACTGGATAGAATCAAACCATTTCACTTATGCTGAGCTAATAATGAAAAATTCCCCTTTTTACTTTTTCTTATTAGAATGAGACATAGGCACTGCTCATACTGCAGATTTGTCAATTATTTATATATAAGCATCAGAAAATCATGAACTAAAATAAAGAATGAAAAGGCAATGTAAAGCATGTTCTTCAAGAATAGGAAGGATAACTGGTTGGAATCTTTTATACACATAGAAAAAATGTACACATCCATTCTGAGGTACAGCTTATTAATTTTAAAATGTAGTTTTGGACTTGAGAAAATTTTATTTAGTGTTTTAGTGAAAATTTTCAACTGCAAGACAATTGAATTGACACAAACTCTCAAATATGTAAACATTTCATTTCACATGTTTTTAAAAACAACATATTTAGATTTTCCAAATATAGCTGAAATGTATATTTCACTGCAACAGCAATATCACAGTTAGCTCTTCCAGTGGAAGTTACATCTACACAGATAATTAGCATTACAAGTTATATAAACCTTGAAGAAGGAGCACTGCACTGACATGGTTGGACTTGTTCTTAAAACTCCTTCAGATGCATCCCTGGTATAAACTTATCCTCTGTTTCAAACCCCACATTTTGGTGAAAAATTTCACTTTATATGTAAAAAGGGTAAAATCAACCAACAATTAGCATTTTTTTCTCTTTTGAATTTTTTTCCCCACATGTTTGTTTTAGAGAAAAAGAAAAAAGAAAATTAATCTATATTAAACTATAGTCATAGATTTCTCCTCTAGGTTTTTGGTTTTAAAATTGTGGAAGCAAAATGCCAAACAACTATCAATGTAAGCCTCAGTCACTCAGCCCTAATACAAATATTCTCCAAGATAATACATCCTTGGGCTTCAAGCAGCTTTCAGTCTAGGGGGAAAGTATGAATATTGGTCATTCAGACTGGTATTAGAATGGTGCACAGTTCAAACACTGTACAATTAAAACAATCTGCGAATTTTCTGTTGAAGATGGCCTAATTCACACACAAGGTAGGTGTTCCTGATGGCAGAAATAGACATGGAATGTAAATTGAAGCCTACACTTCATCACAGGACCTTGAAGCAAGGACAAGAGGGTGTGAGATTACTTACTGAAGGGCCAGTGGAGGGTTTCAAGGAGGGAGCACCACAGTCTGTCTAATTGCCAGCTAAGCTAATTTTTAATGGGCTAGAAAGAACAGTGCTAATGCCTAGACTTAAACAGCATTCATATTTGCTGGATAAACCCAATATTTCATAACTGTTTCCTGAATCTTCTTTTATTATTCCCTGCACCTTCTTCTAGCTATTCTCTTTGCACAAAAGGGCTATTCCTTTCATGGTTAAAGTCTGACAGTAATGCACTGGAACACATCAGCATGAAATATAGGGGTTTATTTTTATACATTCTTGATCATATTTTTAAAGAATAGATACTGAAACCACTTTAGGACTTAACTGAAGAGACCTTTTAGAATGTCCCTGCTGGCTGTATTGTGCTGATGAGCCTGATAGTGAAACTGGCCTTGCTGATATAATGGTGTCTTTGCTAGGCTGTAAACAATGGCTTTAATCAAGATCCTAAATGCTTTATAGACAAAATGTTCTTTCAGGGTTTCCTGATTTTATGGAGTCAGAGAAGTGTTTTGCTTTTGCTTCCATTGTGTAATTCTCCCCACCCTCAATGTCTTCTTATCGTTATAAATCTTGACAACTAAAGACAACTGCTTAAAGTACTTTTAATGCACTGACAGCTGTTAATATTATAGATTACTGTATGTTGTAAGTAATGTCTTTGCTCTGTCTTATTGAAATGGAAAGAAAAGATGTTCTAAGAAATTCCTTTTGGGAACAAGTTTCCTTCTGAAACATGCACATGAAAAAGGCAGAGGTGCACCCTTGTACTCAAACCCCTTTCACCTTCTAAAATGTTACGCACACTGGGGAACTGATGATTACTAAACAATGCACCCACATCTCCACAATGAGAGAAAGCACTGTTTAGGATATTGGGATACAAAAGTATACCAGAAGATAAACAAGCATTTACACACACAATGTGAAAACACCTTTCTACCCCTTTCAGTTGTTGTGGTTTCTTCAGCTTCACTCCCAGGCTCAAGTTTACTCCTCCACTGCAGATACCTCTCTTCCCTGCACCGCTGTTGCCCCTTCAGGGAGACATGGAAGGTTGTGGTCAAAGCATAGTCGTTTAGCTCTGCTAGCCTCTCATTTTAGAAGTCTCTTCCAATCTAGTGATTCTGTGATTCTGTGATTCTGTGATTCTGTTCTCACCCTTTTCTTGTGCTTCAGGTGAGTCCTCCATGAGTCCCTGTCTCTTTGGAGGAGTGGAGTGTCAACACACTAAAGCTTGGTTTTACACCCTCTATTCTCTTGCTCTGCTTTTCCCTGCCCCCTCCCTCTCCCCAGTGTTTTCTTAAACACACTTCCACAGTGACACCACCATCTTGGCTTGGGGGCTCCAGTGGATCCATCTGGAACTGGCTGTGTCTGGCTCAGGGCAGCCTGGTCCTCTGCTCATGGAGCACACCACTGCAGCCCATCACTGCCAGCACCTGGGCAATGCCACCAAGACAATTTGCATGTAAATTTACAACTCTGCATTGCATGACGTGTTTGGACGTTGCAGGAGGCCTTTGACAACAGGGTCAAGAAAGTGAACATTCTTCCAGTCAGAGTCACACTCAGTTTGCTGCCCGAGCACAACACAGTGTATCACAGTCAATCACCTGAACCACTTGGGGAAAGATTTTGATATTTCTAAGTATGGCTTAAACACCTACCAGCGAAATAAAGGGGAGAAGTCAACGGGGTTTTTTTTATTAGATTTATCTTATTATGAATAAGATTACTTTTTTGCCTGGTTAGGTTTTTTTTTTTTTTTTTTTTACTTTGTAATATTCTACAGCATACAAAAGAATCATTGAAATGAAAAGTCATTTAAACCAAATAATAAACACTTCATCTACAAAACGTGGAAATGGAGCATGTTCTTTTCTTCTGGAAGGCACTGCTTCATATTTGAAGTGTTTTGGTAGATTATAACTCCACAGAGCTTTCTTACATGTTCCCCTTTGAAATGCAGTCTATTTCCAGAGATACATAGAAATCAGATCTATAATCAGATCTATAGCTTTAGCAGCTCATTTTTATTCTTATAAGGGGAGGTTCTGAAAAAAAAAAAATAAAAATTGCAGCCTGTGCAGCATGCCTGCAGCTTGGATTTGTGTAAAACTTTTTTGAGTGTCCTTCCTCTCTCACTCAGATGAGTCAAAAAACCAGGAAAACAGAATAGGAATTAAGATGTTCATGCTGGTATATCTATGACTTGCTAAACCCACGAAAAACCCCCAAACTTACTGTGACCCTCAAGCAGTTCTGCTTATTGCAGTAATATTATATAGAAGAAGCAGCTATAGCCCTTAATATCTTCTTCACTGATACTTTCCATGAGAAATATTTTTTACTGTAGTGTATCCAGGGTTACCAAGAGTCCATAAATATTTTAAAGAGTCATATAATTGTTTAGGTTGGTTAAGACTTTTCAGATCATTGAGTACAACCATAAACGTAACACAAAATCCTCCAGTTGGCATTGAGGTTTGTTTATGTTTTCCCTTCAGGAACAGATGATTAGGGAAACATGAAATGCAGGTATAGGGCAAGTGCTGCTTCTGGGGCTTGTTTTACAGGTTTGCTCAGGTGAGGGTGATTTATGAAATCTTGAATGTTGTTGTTCCTCATTTAGTAATTGGTTTTGACACAACACCAATAGCACCCAATAACCTCTCTACCTATGTATGCAGTATTTAAGTCTCTCACCTCCTTAAGACATGTATTAAGCATAATTTCTAGGGTGCATAAAAAAAAGGCTACTTCTTTCCCTCTTTCCCTTCCTTCCCTTCCAATTTAAAGAAAGATGTATGAAGCCCAGCAAAATAAGGCTACCCATATGCTTACCTCCATGTAAAGCTCTATCTAACTAAAGTAAACTGGATATTTCTGTGGCCNCCAATCACCAAGGAAAACAGTGTCTCATAACGCTGTATATAAAATTCTGAAGAGATGGAAGGGGACACATGCAAGTCAATCCTCACAGAGTCTGTCAGCTCCAGTCTGCCTGCCTGTACTCATTCTGATTATAAAATGAGGTAACTTTAGTGTGGTCTCCTGTTTATTCAAGCTGCATTTTCTAGTGAGGGTACCCTGTGAGCTGTGGATTCCTGGAAAGAAGCAGCTCATATACTTGCCTATTGCGCAGTCTACATGCAAGAGCATAGAGTGCTTGTACATCTTGGCTAACACTCACCCTACCCATAGGTAGGGTGGAATAATCTCTAGGTTCCCTGCCAGTGTTTGCAAGCGTGGATTGTTCAGTGCTCTGTGTTTTTAATTAAGGAAGTCAAACTAAATAAATCGTGATTTTTCATCAGGCTTAACAGTTGCTTATCAGTCATAATATTTTGGATATATTTTTTTAGGAAAGACTGAAGCCAAAATTCCCTGCAAAATCCAAACCTACAACCCACCATATAGTTCTTTGTATGGTGGGAAGAATGAATGTCACACTGGAATATGAATTCCAATACAAAGATTTTATGCATGTAAAAGGCAAACTTAGAGTGTTTTTACTGGCAGATGTATTTCTATTTCAAATGAAAAATGTAGGCATATTTAAGGTTCAATAATATGGAATCATATTTTCACTAAAAGCAAAGAGGTTAGTTTACTGATTTCCATATAGAATATATGCAGCCTATTTTCAAACTGAGATTAGGCACAGTTTACCTTTTGCTGACAGTCACTGTTTCCCCATGAGCTAGAATAGACAGGAATGCCATTCCTATGCTAATTGGATGAGAAGACTCTTTTCCACAGCAGTGTATCATGAAATATTTGTATCTTATATTTTACTATATGCTTTTCTCTAACTGCTAAAAGGTGCATCCAGTTACGCTCATAAATGCATCTATTAGTCCTGATCCATATACATGTGACATAGACTAGGGAAAATATGCAATAATTTAAAAAAATAAAAACTGTTAATGTAATTCTGCCACTGTCTCAAAAAGGTTGATAAGGCATTTCTGTAGTTTGCTGGTGCTTTATGTATTTACCAATAGGAATCAGCGAGGTGGCCAGAAAATGATTCTTACTTGACAGCTTTTTTTTTCCTTTTTTACCCGTCCTTACATTTTTTGTTTAATAGCAAATGTAAATTCAGAGGTTGGTAGTGAAAAATAATCAGATTGGGTGAATTATTGGAACAATGATGAAGACACTTAAATAATCATATTAAGTAAAATCTATGAGATGCTAGCACCTTGTCAAAACCAGCATCTACAGCAAATAAACCAAATCTGAAGTAACAAGAGAGCAAAATGCATTACTGTGTCCCAAAGATATCTTACTGATTTGATCTATAGTATATGTGACCACATGCATAATAAATGACTTCGCAAGAGCAAGGTAGGACAGTGCCATTGGAGCTATGCCCTCGTATCTCAGTTAAAGATAGAGATGCAGCCATTAGCTGAATAATGCTTCTACTTATTCTCCACACAGAAATGTTCCAGCTCTGTTTCCTGAACTTTGATATAAAGATAAGCACTGAGAGGATGCATGAAAGAAAAGAGGCCAATCCCATCTTATTAGACGGCTATATTTTTCTTTTTTTTTTTTACCATAAAAGCTTCAGAATACACAAACAATAGAAAATAATATAAATCAGGTATCTGAACTCAAAGAGCTCAGAACCAAGGAGAGAACTCCATTAACTAAAGAAAATCAAGCCCTTTATGAGTATTAAACATCCCAAAGGATGAGTCCAGTGTCACAAATTTATATTTATGTTTAGGAAATGTACAATGATCAAGAACCAATGCAACAGATGAATGAATATCTGTAGCTCCCCAACGATTGCAAGCTAATTTGCCCTTTTCTTAAATGAAACCTTTAAAGACTTGTGGTTTTGAGTAGCTGGTACTGAGTTGTGCATGTAGAGCAGGTCTCTGACAAGAGATACCATAAAGCAAATTTACTAGAAAATAAAAAAAAATGGTTCTGCCTTTCCCTCCCAGCCTCCTGTCTCACTCACTTGGGTTTGGCATCAAAGTGTGCTGGCTGGTTCACAAAAGCACCAGTCTTGTGAGGTGCTATAAAACCAGAGCAGAACTAGATGCCTTTTATTTTCTTCCTGATGCATAATTGCACAGCATCAGTGTTATTGTTTTTAGTTATGTTATGGTTTGGTTTTGTTATGGTTATTGAGAGATAACTCTGTCCGAAAAAAGGTGCAATTAAGTCTATATGCCAAAGTCAATAGTATGTATTTTATTTAATAGTAGATGTGAAGTGGAAAGAAATCAAAAAGTTGGGGGGAGGACGAGAGGAGGGGAGGGAGGGGCAAGGAGGGAGGAGAGGGAGTGAAGGGGAAAGAGGGACAGAGAGAAGGAGAGGGAGATGGAAAGGGAGAGGGAGAGGGTTGTCCATTGGCTCTTTTTGACCCTGCTCTTCTCAGTGGTGGGGATCCAGAAGTCATTCTTCTTTTCAATATTTATACAGTTTAGCAAATGAAGGAATGCTCATTGGTTACACAGTTCTTTTATTCAACTGTTTAAATGACTCCCTTGCTTCTGATGGTAATTAGCCATATGCTCATTCTTTCTCTTTTGAGTCAATGGGTTTCTTGAGTTGATGGGTTGTGATCTCATTGTGATCTCTTGCTGCAATTACCTTTTACCCGCTTCAAGCCTATTTCAGCACAGTTGCTGAGTAGGCTTTTCAAATGGCCCATCATTCTTTACATCCATTCTTCTCCCCAATTTTTTTAACCTCCAGCAAGGTCTCAGAAAACAGTACCACTTTTATGCTATCTCAAGCTCCAGCTCTGGCTGCTTAACTTACAGTCTAAATTCCAGGTATGCCGGAAGGCATATTTAGGAGGGGCTTTGGTGGTCATATATGTCATCTGTCCAATAACTTGGGGTGATCTTTGTCTGACTAATGATACACATACAAGAAGTTGCTTCTTTATACAGTTTGTCAGAGTGGGAATTTTTGTCCAGATGCATTAGCCAGGATGTGCCATCCAGATCACACCATGGATGGTATTGCCTTGCTTGGTGGTGGGATTGTTTTTTGAATGAGTAGTGGGGATAGAGGTCTTTTCAGGGTCTGTTTTTTGAATGGGTAGTGGGGATAGAGGTCTTTTCAGGGTCCTTTGTGTATTTTTTATGTGTCTTTTTTCTTTGTTTATTTTTCCTTGGGCTTTTTCACCCTTGCTCTGTTAAAAATACCCAGAAATAATATAATGAGATTTCCTCCAAAATTAAATCCCGGTATTTTTCTGGAATGTGTAATTTAAAATTCTGAATTTTACACAAGAAAAATGAAAAATGAACATGCTTCACTGTTCCACTTCCCATTTCAATATATTTTATAGAGGACCCAATACTGGATGAATGCTGTCTGAAAAATAGGATATACCTCATTCCTGATTAATTTCCAATTGTTGCAGTCAGACCTCTAAAATCTCATGAACAAAAATATACCTTCTAAGATCAAGTTCTGGTCTTGCTAACTTTGCTGATTTTTATCCTACTGTTTTCAAAAGAAAAGACTCCCATCTTGCTAACTGGACACACCCTTGTAGATGCATCTTCTAATGGAAACAAATTAATAAATTACAAGGTTCTAAAATTAATTACATGGAAACTTAGATATAAAACTTACTGAGGAGGGAACTTACAACATGTGGTGTTGGACACAGAAACATATAGCTTATTCCTTGATAGCCTTTCAATAACAGAAGGCAAAAACATAGGAAAAAAC
This sequence comes from Phainopepla nitens, assembly GCA_013400175.1. Taxonomy (NCBI): domain Eukaryota; kingdom Metazoa; phylum Chordata; class Aves; order Passeriformes; family Bombycillidae; genus Phainopepla; species Phainopepla nitens. The sequence continues at coordinate 1,383,480 of VXBQ01008310.1, forward strand.
TGTTTCTAATGAAGTTGTTTTGTTTTCCAGAAGCCCATGTAAAACTGGGTATTTTTAAAACAATAGATTCCCAATTCAAGGCATAAGTGACTGTTACATTCACAATCAATGCCGGATAATTCTGCCACAAAGGACAGACAAGAGACTGGGATTTTCTGAATATTTCAAGGTCTAATTTGCCTAAGAAGTCATCCCCTCTGTAGTCAGCAGCTGGAAGCGGAATTTGGGAACAACCGAGTAAACATCTATGTCTGACACTGTAAATCAGGACATGTCCCTTCCGACCACATTTCAAATAGGAACCTTCTCAATACCGTGTTTTTCCTTTCCCTGCAGGCTTGTGGCACCTGGACTCTGCTGACCTGTTATCACACAGCATTTTGGTCTGTTTTTTATGCAAGTGCAAATGACCACATAAATGCGGTGGACCACAGCCATGGTATTTCATGGAAAGAACATTCTCATGTTCCACAGCTTCTTGTCCCTTGAGAATTCAAAGCTGTCCCTGGAAGTAAGTACATAATATAAGAGTTCATTTATCTAGAGGAAAAATGAAATTATTGGCCTGTTCTATTAAAATAATATTGTGCATTTTTTCAGAGTTTGTGTGATGTGTCTTATTATTCATCTTTTTGATGCCTTTTTCTCATATTTTCATATCAACTCCAAACTTGTATATTCTCTCCTACTTTTCTTTTCTCTAAAGACTGTAATAATTTCTGGGACAAGTGGCCATATTAAATTCATATGCCTTTTACTCTATACTGCTATCACGTACATTATAGGTCACTCAAGGTGAGTAAGCAAATAGAATTTGCCATGAAGCTGTTTACATATGTATGTATACAAATGACAAATGCAGAATGCAATGTCAAAATGCAAGGAAATGCAATCAAGAATTTTGATAGTGGCATTACCAGTCAAGTGGAAAAATGCCTCTGTAAAACAGTGAAGTCACCCTGAATCCGTCAGTTAAAAACAATTGCCAGTATGATTACCACTAATATTACATGTAGAAAAGCAGTGTCTATACAAGCAACAATTTATTTCAAAGTAGCTATTTCTTGGTATTGAAAAGAAAATACTTCCCTCTTGCTTTGCCTTTCTCCTTGAAAGTGCTTTCTTTTTACGAGGAAGTGCAATGTGAATTGGAATAGGTACAAGCACTAGGTTTGAATTAAATTATTTCTTGATTTTTCTTTTAGGGCATGACCTGTAATCCCATAATGTTGTGCATGCCTATATTTTAACCAGAGGAACTCTGATACCTGTTTTAGATTCCCAGTGCTCTTTGATCATTTTTTTATGCACTCGGTAGTGTTGAGTACCCCACTGTGTTACCACCTGCATCCCTAAATTTTGTTGCCATGAAAAAAGAGTATAAGAAAAAACAAACAAACAAAAAAGTTTGGGGTTCAACAAACTAAATATTGTTTAAAATTCTAAGGGTAAAATATATACAGAATATAAATGTTTGGGAGAAATAGGTGAAAGCAAGATAAAGCTTTCTGTAAGTAAATGGTCCTGTTTTCCCTGTGTCCCTTTTGGGGTGCACATACACACATCTGCATATAGTCAAGCCATTGTATTGGTGGTTCAGCTCTGCTCACTCCAAAAGCACGTAAAATGGACAGAGTAGCACTTTCTGCAAGGACAGAGTTGCAAAGGGAGGGACAGGATTGGGACCAAAGGCACAGGCTTCACCCAAGAGACGCAGTCTGTCCAGAACAGTTACTGTGAATGTGCTTCCATTGCATAAGGCAGTGTAGCAGCTGAACAAAGCTGAAGGTCAGTTTCCTACTTCTAATCTAAGTGCAGCAATTTGGAGCTTGAAATGGTCTAATTTATCTTGTTTTTAATAACTACAGAAAAATTTCCAGCTAAGAAGCAGAAAGGAGCTTGAAGAACAATTCCATTCTTCTCAGCTAACTGTGTAGGGAATATTGCAGGGTCAGCTCCTGTGGTCACAATTATTTGGCATATTTTAGCCTGACTAAAAAGAAAAAAAACAACGTCTAGCTGTGATATCTGCACTTGGAATGCACAATCTTTCACAACAAAAGTCAAATACAAAAAAAAACCCACAACAAAACAAAATCCCCATTCCAATTAAAAACAAGAAAAGAAAGTTCCAATGTTACACTGCTCACTCAAGGAAACACTTGAAAGAACTCATGATACATTACAAATATTTTTAATAATTTTAATTTAGATATATTTTAATGAATTTTATTTATTAGAAATAACTTTTTATTTAGAAAGGAACTAACTTTCTGATTTTTAATTATGCCAAGACTGAATTTCTTCTAAATTCACCTTCCAATTTTTTCCTTAGAAATCTTAATATAAATATTTTTTCCAGAGAAGGTAATGTTTATTTGAGGGCAGTTTCTAGTGAATTGCAGGTCTTGTGTATGTTAAACAGTAAAAAGGTGTTTTAAATGGTTTTATCCTTTCTAAACATTGAGTATCTTTGTCTAAATAAATATTCCCAGAAGTAAATAACAGTGATCCACAGCACATCTGCAAAATACAGTCATGCTTTCTCTTTCATAATTGGTCAGCTGGTGCTTTGGTGCCTGCTGCCAGTGTACTGTACACAAACACTTGGTGAGAACAAATTTTTATCAATAAATTCACCTGACATCATGATCTAAACTGACTGGACTGTGGTATTTTGAGGTTAGAAGATTTCAATGGCATGTGCAACAGAGTTCAGGAATTTCAAAACTTTAAATCTTCAGAAACATTCCACCAATATTCTATGAACATAAATGAAAGTAGTTGAAACCCTTAATAGTACTGGCGGGATTTTCAAATATATCTGAAAGGAACGAAACTCATTTATACCTTTGGCACTCCGCTGGATTTCTATTTCCTAAATCTTGACTATCATATTCTGCCCATGACTCTCACTCATTTGATTTAAAATTCATGAATTTGCAGGAACATAATGGCTTTCAAGTGCAGAAGGACACTATCACATCTACTGGAAACTTCCATATGACCATTGCCATAGAACTTGATCTGTTTATCCCTTTCTATGCAAACTACTCATATTTCACTAGCATATGGCAATCTACTACATTTTAGAAGATATCGAATGATGGCACTTGGCACCTTTCCTAGACAGTGTATTTAGGTAATGTAATTTTATTGCTCTATCACTGATTGTTTAAAAACAAAAAGTGTTTTGTTGAAATTTAAAGTAGACTAGCTTTAATTATCAGATGCTTCCAGCAATGGCTGTCTCTATGAGATCATAGGCTCCCATTTTAGATTTTTTATTGCTATGAAGAACATACAGTATATCTACAATGTGATTAATGTGCTCTTTCTTTTCATAAGAGAAAGATCATCTTGTCACTCAGAGGTATTTCTTTGTCCAGTTTCTTCATCACTTTTGCTGTTCTTCTAAGCTTTCTTCTTTTTTCAAACAGCAAGCAGCAAAGTCAAAGAAACCCTTCTAGTGTCAGTCTTGGCAATGTCACATATTGAATATACCTCTGAACTGGGAAATTATACGCAATTAAAATCCAATGATTTTCTGTGAAGGTTTTTGCTCACGTACTGTGCAAATGAAAAGGAATTCAGCCTGTAATGAAGAGGGAGTTTGTTAGTTGCTGCAAGTGAAATGAATTATTAGAGGTAATATTTGGCCTAGAAAGGAGCACTTAGCTTGTTTCTCCAGGACTAATAAATATTGTCCTGCTAATCTGCAATGTGTGTAGGTAACACACTAATGTTGTTGTAAGACTAGGTGTTTTGATACTTGCCTAATTTACTTACAAAAACATGACAACCATGGTAATGTTGTCAGTACTGATGTAATGTGAGTGCTTAGGTTACCCCCAAAATTAGTGAAGGTACATGACCATGTCTTTTGTATGAATACATTAATAGATTATTTAAAAGACATAATTTTGAGCAGTGTTTCTCTGGAGCTTTATCTCTAAGACAAGATCTATTATATCTATCTTACGTTTCTGCCAAACCATGAACATGCAAAAGAAATTACTGCTAGGTTTTATTCCAATGAAAGAATTTCTCCAGACTTTTGCAGTATGCGACAGTTGATTCACATCTTGTCTAGTTTTCTGCCATACAAATGTTCTATACCCCAGAAATAACTTCAAATGTCAAGTAACTTCTGGTATGGACAAGCTTATAAAAAGAACAGGTATATAACTGGCCATGCCTCTACTTGACAATCAACACTTAGGATTTCATTGGCCTGATTTATCTCAGCCTCCCACAGGCAGTTCACGTTCAATTATTTTAACTATAGAATCATAGAATCATAGAATGGCTTGAGTTGGAATAGACCTTAAAGATCATCTAGTTCCAATCCTGGCAGGGACACCTTCTACTGGACCAGGTTGCTCAAAACCCCATCCCACCTGGCCTTATTCTACTCTGAAGAGATTTTTTTTGTACAATCCTTGTTTTCTAGGATGGAGTTGCAAATTTTGGAGATATAGATTCTATTTCAGGGTCTCTGTGAAATTGTTTCTTCAACTATATTAGGACTCATTTAATGACAGGGTCTGATGCAGTCAGCAGTTTCAATTGCTTGGAATGAACACCTAGCTACCATTATTCGATACAGTACAAATCCACATGTCATTTGAAAAGGCAGTGATTTGATATTTATTTCCAGACCACTGAGAGGAACACTGAACAAGGTCAGGTCTAATACTAATGACTGCAAAACATTGTTAGCAACACCTTTGTTCAGGGATGGCTCCACTTCACTGAGAACAGTTAGCTAATATTTAATAATCCATTTAGTACTAGCTTTATTGGTATTATGGAGAGTTCATTTATTCATTGTGAAGTCCCTGATAAAAAGACAAATTCTTTACAGAAGTCTTAAGTATCTTATATTCATGCACCAAACAGGAAAAAAGGAAAACACTGGCAAACATGTAAAAATCCAATGCTTTGGAAAACAGAATTCTTCAGAGTTAAAACATTTCAACAGGATTGATAATCTCTATTTACTACAAATTGTGTAAATAAGCATCCATGGACAGCATACGTTTGTTGAACCCAGTTTTCAGTAATATTTGTGACAGAATTTCACCATGGATCACTGTGATTCTATTATAATTTTCTTCCTTCAGTTCAATAAATCTTCTCAAGCTGAAAAAAGGGCCTGCCAGTTAAAAATAATCATCAGTTTTCCCCGGCTACAAGTGTTAGTTATGACTCAAAACAGAAGTATGAAGAAAAAAAGAAATCAAGACACTGGAAATTAATCTGACAAACCCAGATCCTGCAAACTGCCAGAGACTTCACTAGAAAAATCTGAACTTCCCAGTGAAGTCAGATTTGTAAATCTACTTCATTACGGTTTTCTGGTTTGACTTCTTTTTCCCCCCAGAGGTGAGAGTCTACCAGTATTAAAAATAGTAATCTAGGATTGCTGTTCATTTTCTCTAGCCTCTTTTTGGTTATTAGGTATCTGGCTAGACTTTTAGGTACCAGCTATAAAGAAATCCTGAAACAAATCGACTTCTGAATCTTTCTCTTCAACTTGCAAGAGACATGTAAGTGGTTAAAGTCTGTAAAGGTAACTCCTGTCCCTCAGTGTTCATTGCAACAATTGCTCCTAAAGTGCCCCAGAAAGATTCCTAAGAGCAGATTGTGTATTATTGTTTCGTATTAGGTTACAATTCTTCTCAAAAACAGCTGTCAGTCATAACACAGGCGACAAGGTGGAATAAATAGTGACCCTATAAATAGAGACATATATCTTGGTAGAATTTGTGCAATTTAGTGAAAAGATCATTCCTATCCACTCAGGTTTCCAGATGCAAAAGTAAAGTTACAATTCATTACTTAAGCCAAAGCATGCATAGAATTAAATATAAAATAAAAAAATAGTAAAGAAAAGAAAAAAAAGAGAGTTTCCCAAGTGAACATTTTGCATCTACAGTGAATAGCAGCCATGTCACTGAAGGTTTCCAGATTTTATCCAGGTAAAACATGTGCACTTGCTGCTAGGTAGCATGATAATTAATTTTATTTCCAGAAAGACTAAAGATCAAAGGGAGCCAGGCTGGTCTAGTGAGCTTGGTGGTGGAGCTGTCAGTTGAAAGACATTTTCTGTTCACATCTATTACCACAGAAAAGCTGAGACTGTCTTGGAACTGCAGCTTGTTGAAAAGAAAATTGGAAAGTTGCATTCCTGCACCACTGCTTTCTACCCCGAGTCTGTTAAGCTATCCTTAGGACACTCACTGATTTGGTTTTATTCCATGGATTAGGACTTCACATTTCATTGTGTTTCAGATTCCAGTGTGGAGGCAGAAGATGAGCATTTGAACTGGGGAAAAATAAGTGACTGAATACAAGCATAGGTAATTCTTGTGTCAAGGCTTTGACAAGTCATTTGTTGGAAAACCTATTTTACTGATTGCAGTCTACACTTAATAGATGTGCCATCCAGGGATGTGTCAGCTCCCTTGCAGCATACCAATTAATGGCAGTCACTAGTGGTAAAAGTAGCTCTTTTAATCTTATTTTAAAAAATGCCATACAATATAATTTCCTTTGTGGAAATGTCTGAATGCGTTTTATCTGCTGAAAAAAGAACAACACCACACTTGAACAAGCTAGACAAAAACCTGCCAGCCTCCCTGTGCCTTTTGACTAGTGCCTTTTGACTAGCTATCTTGCTTTCTATTAGTGTTCACAGTTTTTAAATCTGATCAATAGCAAAGCAGTTTGGGTGCTTGTGTCCCTCCCATTCACACTTTTATACTACTAGTGATTTAAAGTTAATTGAATTTTGCCTTGACAACCCTTGAAATATTTCACATGAAAGTCATAAATCCTTAAAGAGAATGCTTCAGTCTGTTAGACAGAGGCTTTTTCTTACTCTTCTTGATTTTTAATTATGTGCATGAAAATCAGATATTATGGTTTAACTTTGATCTAGAATTTAGACACTTACTGCTCTTGCACTATTGCTAGAAAAACGTATGCTTCAATCCCGTCTAACCCTCTCAGTATGACTCTATCAGCAAGTGGAATGGCTTAGATCTTAATTCTTCTCATTTTCTTGGACACCACACCTACAATAAGAATCTTGGAATAGAAATCCTTCAACTCACCTCTGAGATGGCCTTTTACAGAAAAAAAATAGTGTATTGTGCCAGCAATTGCATTCAAAACTTCAATGAGTAGATCACACCCTTGGTCTGGCTTGCAAGCATTTATTTTTCTCATTCAGGCTGATGTTCAAGAGACTCAATATCTCTGTCCTTGGAGATGTTCAAGACATGACTGAGCAAGACTCTGAGCAACCCGATCTCATTCAGAATACTCTGAGCAGGGGATTGGTCTCATCCAAATGAGTCTATAACTACTAAATGATTTGGAAGATACTTTGACCACTAAAATTTAGCAGTGAAACAAACGTGGTAATTGGTGTTATATTTCTTTTAGACTCTGAAGTCTCTTTGTTTGGTGAAATTATCCTTTATTTGAGGTCAATTAAGTTTTCAACCAGATTTTACAGCAGTGCCTTTTAACCACACAACTTCAGTCACTTCTGAAATGTGGGATCAGATATCTGGCCTAAAGCTTCTCAAGTGCCTCAAGCTAACATTGGAAGAATGTAAACATACACTCATTGCCAGAGACATACTAAACTTGGAATATTTGAAAAAAAAATTTTTTGAATGTTAAAAAAAAAAATTGAATGTTTAAAAAAATTGCATTTGTATATAAACAATGTTTATAATAATGGATTTATTGTAATCTGCAGTTAAAGAGACAGAATCCAGCATTTGGTAAGCATATATTTAGTTTTCATAGAGTCATAGAATATCCTGAATTAGAAGGACCCACAAGGATCATTTGGCCCTGCACAGGACAACTCCAAGAATCATACCATGTGATTGTCCAAGCACTTCTTCAACTCTGGCAGACTTGGTGCTGTGACCGCTTCCCTGGGAAGCCTGTTCCAGTGCCCCTCAGGGATGAAGGATCTTCTAATATCTAAACCTAAACCTCCCCTGTCACAGAGAAGTTACAGTTTATATACCATTCATAGAGTTTGTTCCATAATGAAGGATCTGAATATAGATATCACTGGGAGACCTGGTTTTAGTTTTTGTGTTTGAGCAGTTATTTTGATCAGTGTTGAATCACCATGCAACCTACAATAATTGAAATCACTCTTTATGTGCTCTGTCTCTCTATGAAATGAAAGCAACATTACTTCATGGGAGAGCAAATTTAATGTTTGCAGTTTAGTGAGAAAAGGTAGCAAGGTTCCATTTGAGGGATAAATATTTGCATACTATTAAGGAATCATACTTCATTGAATGAAGATTAAGATCTTCTTAAACAAGTAAAGAATGGGGAACCAACTATTTTCACAACTCTACGTTCTTCCACAAGCAGCTTAGGAGTGTTGTGGAGCGTATTTATTTCTAACTCTATTGTTTGTAATAATATGGTTTTGTTCCCATGTGTTTCCCCCGGTTCCTGCCCCCAAATGGTTCCTTCCTTGGTTGTACCCTCCCCCAAGAACCTCTAATTCAATGTATCCCCTCCCCTTGTTCCAACCCCTTCCCTGCCCATCACCTCAACCCTGCCCCTTGTTCTAGCCCTTTCCCTGCCAATCCCCACATGGACCAATCCCTGATGTCTACACCCACTTGGAAATCCTCTAATCTACCACGCCCCATTGGCCCATGTGATCTCCTTTCTCCTTCCCCTGTTCCCATTGCTTCCCAACAAATTATGTCAACCGTTCACTTCTCCCTTACCCCACCCCTTGAGATATCCCATTGGTCTATGTATTGTACACTCCCCCCTCGATTTTGAGTCATATAAAACACCTTGCACAGCAGTACTCGGGGCTCTTTTGTTCTCCTCCGTTTGCTTTCGTAATCTGTGTTGGACTCTGAGAGCATCTGAGCCTCCTCTCTTCCCTTCTCGTCTCCCTTGATGGCGGGCTTCTCCATAGAGCCAAAGCTCTAAGGTTCTGCCACTGGCACAGCCCCTGCCGTGGCAGTTCCCCACACTTGGCGTGGCACTACCGGGCCATAGTGTGGCGGTCAGAGCTAGCCGGGCTCCGGAGGGCCGCGTCATAGGAGCCTTTTTCATTTTCTGTGGCGAGTAGAAGCAACTGACACTTTCTCAGGGATCTTCTGTGAGGGAGCTTGTGACACAGAAGCAGTGGGCTGATGGATTGACTTTTTAAATAAAAATTCTGCATTGCAGAAGTACAGCTGAAAATATCGAGGTATTGCTATGATTACTGGTCCTCTGCAAGAGGAAATAATCATGGCTGTGGAAATGGGCCTCCCAAACTATCTGAAGAATGCATGGGTCTTTGACATAATCCAGAAAGATAAATCAGCATGTCCAGGGAGATTCAGAACATACTGATTCATTTACAGGCACAGACATTTCTGAACAAAGTTCATACAATAAAGCCTGGTTTGCTAAAAGAAAGAGACAGAAGGGAAAAGAGAGTAAAACGTGAAATTTTTTTAAGCTTTTTGGCCATATTAATTGTTTATTGGTGTTTGCAAGAACATATTTTCCTCTCCCAAAGCATTTTCCATTATGTCAGGGTAAAATGGAAGTGATAAAAATTTCTAAAGTGAGCTTTTCAGATTTGTGATTATTTTAATGGATCTGTAGAAAAAAAACCTTCACATTTCCCTTATATTTACTCTAAACATTATAATGTCTTGATAAATTAAACAAGTATGAAGCTATAACAGCAGAAAGTTGCATGAGCTACTGACTATACGTTCCCAGAACGTGGTATTCTATTAAATATTGAGGGAATATAATATTCTTTGTTTTATAATGCAATATAGATATGTATAATAGACATGTACATATTTAAAAACATAGGCAATGTATGCATATGTACTTGTTCATACTTTAAAAACATATATATTACTCATATACATGTGTATATAAGCATATAAAATATAAGATAATGTATTGTAAAAACATGTTGCAAATTATATAATTTATATTCCAATATAATTTATAATGAAATATATGTAATAAAAGTATATAACAGTTTGTATGAAATACTTTATGCATACATAATACACATGCACACACAAATATATATATGTATAGACAGTCGAAGTCTGCAATTGCTTTTTATTATCTCCAAAGCCAGTGGAGGTCATAAAAGGAAATTGCAGGTAACTGTAATCCCCATGAGCTCAAGGTCTGTAAGCTGCAACCTCTTTGTGAAAATCTGTTATTCCAGGGAGCTTACTTCCATGCTGTGTAAAGCCAGTTCACACTGAAGAGTACACTGCATGAGGAAATGAACTGGAGAGCACAGGGCTACAACTTCTCTCTGAAGAGCAACAGCGTTTCAATTATCTCAAAATATTTTGAGAATGTCTCTAAGTTATAAGAAAAATAAAGCCGATGACAATGAGATATTGGAAACATTCTTTAGGATTTTTTTTTACAGATACCAGAGTTCTAGAGGAAATTGGAAATGCAGAGAACAGGATTGGTTTTACCTATTCTTATTTGTTCTTTTTTCTTAAGTGCTCTTGTAGTGACCATGAACATACTTTCTCTGAAAACATACAACAATCTCATCCACAGAACTGAAATATTTCAACAGCTAATTTTGAATCTTGTGAAATTTCTAGATGACTAGGGCAGGTAGGGTATTCTAAAAATATTCTCCATTCTGGTTGCATCCTCCTAATGGCTGCAGAAGACATCTGACCATTTCCATGAAGAGCCACTACATTCAATTCCAAGCACTCCAAACATTCCGTATGAGTCACAGACATTCTCAGATTTACTTAGCTGTGCATACTGTGAACATCTTGGTTGACTTTTCAGAACTATTCCCATAATCTATATTTCCCATAGCACAAAGAGAGGCATGTGCACAAAAACTTGGCAGGATTTGTGCTTAAGGCATTCCGCTTCCATTGTGCTCTGTAGAAGACTGATGGAGGAGCTAATTTGACTGATGCCAGCACCCTTTTTGCTAAGAGTATGTACCCTAATAACAGCAAAACATGATGTGACTATTCCAGAAATCTTGAAAATACATTGGAGGAGTGAGAACAGCAGATTTCTCATTTGCATACTGTATATATTCTGCAGTGAGTAGCTACTGATGGCTTTCTGCTGCTCTACTAGCCTTTTCAATATGCAAAATGTTGAATATGGGTGAACTGGCATTTCCTGCTTTAATTGGCACATGGATAGACTGTTTCTCTTTAGTAGTTTCAGAGGATTGGTATGGGTCTGAGCTGAGTAAAATGGGTGCAGATATTTAACTAAATGCAGAAATTGCTAGCACCATCTATTGGTAAAAATGTAAAAAAAATAAAACTGTTTTCACAAAGCATGCATGTAGTCAAATTAGAGACTGATTGAATAAATGAGTGTTTTAATTATTTTAAATGCCATTAAAATATATGTAAATTTATCTTTTTATAGCCAGACATTTTGTCTAGAGTTTGCATCTTACTGAAGGTTCTTATTAGTTTAAAAATGTTTGCTGTTTAGTCTAGAGTTTGTAGAGTCTCTGAAAACATCTGTCTTTCCTGGGAAAGGCTAGCCAAGCTAGGAAATTGGGCAGAATCCTAGGTATTGCATGGATTTTAAAAAGTAATTAAATTACAGTGTTGCTTTACTGAGAGCTTAGTGGACCTGACTAATATTTCTATCTTATTATTCCAATGTGTTCATTTTCTGTAACAAAGGCAACAGCAGACACCAACCATGGAAGAAGCCCACTACCTGTAGGAACCAAGGAAAGAATTTTTGAGGAACAGTTGGCTTTAAGCTAAAGAAAGCATTGTCACAGTATAACCATCTAGCCCATATCTGAATGAACACGTCTTTCCTTTTTTCACACATTAACTCAACATCAGCAGTAATAAAACTGCAGGAAAGACTTTACAGGACTGACAGGTAAGGCACATGTGGATCTGATCTTTACATGATGGTATATTGACTTCTATGTGATATTTGAGAATGGTAGACACACAAAGCACAATATGTTTCAAATGAGACTTCCAATGGATAAAGCAGAGTTTCAGAAAAATACCTAAAGATAATTCATAATGTCTGAGTATTCCTTCATATACTGCTACCCCTGGTTCATGACCTCAAAACTCTTTATTTTAAAATAAGTCTGACTGCTCAAAAAATTTAGTATTGTGAAAATTAAATAAAACTTACTGCAAATATGGTGGAATACCCATAGCTAGGGTTTATTTTTGTTTTTCTGGAGGGCTTTTTTNTGCTTATGTTTTACACAACAGTATGCAGATGTCAAACACAAGCTGATGTCTAGTGGTAGTATTGTGAGGGATTAGATGGCAGTGACTTTTCTTTCTGCTATAAGTTCTACCTCATCATGAACTTTTCTATATTGCCCTATTATGGCCACTTCTAAATTCACCCTAGTAAAGTCACTTTCAAAAAGCAATTCTTCCCTTTTGAGATTGCCAAAATAACTGATAGGCCCCCAAGTTGAGGCTTGGGGCCCTATCAGTTATCTGAATTGTTTTAAAGAAGTGTTTAATTATGTCTGAAATTCTGATTGAAGGTCAAGATGCACGGGGGCATAGAAGTACTCAGGCTAAGTTTTTAATATATTGCCAGTTATTGTAATCACCAGGGAAGCCAAGGCAAGAAGGTATTCTGATTCCAAGCAGAACAATGAGTGGAATGCATTCATTTCTTCACCTTGAACTGAATGTATGTCAGCAGTTCTTTCCTTTCCTCAAAAAAATATTTCAAAAGGCTCTAATTTAGAAATTATCAGGTGAAAAGTTTCAGAAGATTTTTACAAGTAGTGCGTTCCATCATGGAAGAGATCCAAAGAGTCTTAAGGGACTTGTTGAATAAAGGAATAAGGGAGGCTCTGGGTAGTGTCTCAGTTCCTGTTCCCTTCCATGGAAGTCCTGTAGCAGCTTCTCCCACTTCTGCATGGAGTACAGGGTATGGGGACTAGGCCATCTTAATCAGTCTCTGCCTTCACATCTTCATTCACTGCCTCCCACATGCTAGCTGCTTCTTTGGCAGTGTTGTGATGGGGATCTTTGGAATGAAGTAGATTAAAAACTACACTAGAACCAATGGGATTACTTCCATTCTATCACTACTTGTAGGATGTACTGGCTTACAGTGTGACCCTGGAAATAGATCTAGCAGATCAGGTAAAGAGGAACAAATTTAAGCTGGAGGAAAGGTACCCTGTGCTTCCAACAAGAAAGTTGATTTCTTTTGGAGTCACTTGATGATAGTTTATTTTAAAGGCAGAAGACTGGGAGTATTGTAAGAGGACTATAAAGTTTTTCCAACAACTAAGAAAGATAATGGATGAGCTGTGTCCTGGTTTTTTTTTTGCTTTAATCTCACATGTTTTGTATATCACTGGTGAAATAGAAATCCACAAATGTGCTTTCTTCTGTATGAAATCCTATCTGTCTTTATCTCAGAAAAATGTACTCCAGATTCAAGCATGTATTTCACCTGTTGAATGACAGTTGGTCTCCACTGCGGTGAGAGTGATCACAATGGACATGGCAAAACATGCTTGAATTACCAAGATAGATCTCGAAGTAGTAGGATGAAGAGACTTCATTAGCAAGGTCTAGTCCTCAGTACAGCCAGATAAGTTATATGGGTACTGTGCTAGTATGGCTAGAGCATTTATTAACGCTCTAGCATGAATAAATTATTGAGCATTTATTGTACATGTACTGTGAGACAACCAGATTCTGTCAGATGCCACAGCCTTGACAGGGTAAACTAGCATTAAGTCCACCTGTTGGAATTTCAGCCAGTGCATGTGGAAGGAACTTGGGTCAATACTGTGTGATTTCTAACTGAAACTGGCTTCAGAAATCCCGTGTTAAAGCACTTCATGTCATAAAAATAATGCCCCAATTCCCAGAGGAAGCTTTCGGTCAGCTGTCATATACTTTTCTCTAAGGTCAGGAAAAAAAATCTGAATGTAATAAAGCCTAGCATAGTTTATATTCAGTATGGAAATATTTGTATCATTTTCCCTTGCAGAAGGCATTATTTTTCATTTTTTTTATCACTAAGCTAGTTTCAGACATGAAGAAAGCTCTAACTAGAGGGGGTCCTCTTTAGAAGACATTTGAAAAATCCTCAAACAAAAAAACCGTGGAAGATAATGAGTTTTTGATCCTGGATCTCAGTAAACCTTATGGGGAAAGTTTTTTGCAACACTGTAAGCAAATGAGAATGCTATTCTCCCTCGTGAGAATCAATATCTCCTTGTTTATTGCTGGATACAGCTCAGCAGTTGGTTACAGTCCTCACTGACCTTTTTTTTGCTGCACCATCTTCCCCCCCTCAAAAATCTGTGCAGCTGCATCATTTGCTAAAAGAATTGTCAACTGAATAAATGAGTTTGAAAAGCTCTTTGTTGCCTGTCAAGTCTTGCTGTGCATAAGCGTTGTCATTGCCCTGCTCTAGTTTCCATGTCACAGGCAAAAGAGGAGTTTTAATTCAAACTAGCTGTTTCCTACTGGTACTGGAAGACCAAAATTTTTTTCTTGAAATAAAAGGTTCACCGATTAGAAATTTTGATTTTTGAACAGACACAATATTAGGTTCTGTTTCATAAAATGGAAGAAGCTGGTACTTCTTAATCAGCTACACATGCATCCCAAAATCCAAGTGTAGGCAAAATTCATAAAGTTCCATACTATAAGTCTCACAGAAATGCTTTGATCCTGTTGGGGTCAAGCTAAATCATTAGCACTAAAACAGAAACTAATTTGAGTCACAAAGACAAAATTATACATACATACATGTGTGTGTGTATATATATATATTTATAGGTATCAATGTCTCTCTCTCTCTCTCTCTCTATATATATATATATATATCTATCTCAGTCAATTTCTTAGTATTATATTTTTAATGACAACGCACAATTTCTTAAAGGACATGAATGAATTGTATATAGAACCATCTTCCAAATGCCATGTGCCTGCTTAAGTTTCCATTCCCCTCCCTTCCCTATGGCCAATCTCTCATGAAAACATTTCTCGGTTTATTCTGATATGGAACAGTGAGAAAAAAAAAAAAGTCCAGTATTTACAAAACAGTAAATTATTATTGCACCTGATTCCATTTTTTCTCTCACTGAAAGACAGTGGATTAACCAGACATTGCCCTCCTAGTACAACAGAAATCTGAAATTGAACCATTTCATGGCTGCAAAATAATTTCACAATTGCACTGCTAAATCACTGGAAAAGATAGAATCTCATTAGTCTTGCACAGTAAGAGAAAAAATATTAATGCGACATATATTCTAGATTAATGAGACAAGCCATGACAGTAAAGCCTTTTTGGTATGAGCTCTAGTATGGTGAAAGAAACTCTTTCATCTAATTTTCAGGCTCTTATCCATTTGCAGGCTGTTGCCTTATGGAGCAAAATTCATCAGGCTCTCTCTGCATCCTAAAGATGTAGACTATTTAGTGTAAGGAATGTTTGGCAATATTCTCCTTTATTGTTTCTAAGAACACAGATATTTCTTCATGGTGTTCACATATTTCAGTCTTTCTCTCCTCATGTGTGCTCTTCTTCTCTCCTTGTTTCCCTTTTTTCACTGTTGATAGTTCAGAAATGATTTTACTTTTGGCAGAACAGGAAACATACTGTTTTCCTAGAACACAAGTTGTGCTTGGCTATGTTACATACAAACAAAAAAGGAAATGAGGAATAAAGGACATAAAGTACATTATTTTTCAGACTGATATAAGCAGCTGATCCTGTAGTGACTCTGCATGCAGAATATTCATTAAGAGCAAAGCAATACGGGATGCCCATGCAAATGTCCACCCTATTTTGAATAAACATAGTTAGCATATAAACCTGAATGGACTGTTGATCTCGCTGTCATTTCTAGATGACCTTGATCTTAAATGTGCTCCTTCTGTGGCCACTGCTGTGCGTGACATTTTCCATAATGACACTTGGTAAAGATCTATGGTTTCTAGAGAGCAAGTAGGCTTCATCAACAACAAGGAATAGCTCCACTGGAGGTGACTTTCAAGCTCAGGGTACGCACCAGTTTAACAGTCTGGGACATAAATCACTTTGTTTTGCACATCAAGCTCCTGCAAAAGCGTCAGGGAGGGAAGAAGGACATTTCTTTAACACCTTCTTATCTTCCTTTTATTACTCTTTGAGGGGGCTGGTGTGATGGCCCAATGGCCCAACTGTGGAAGTCTGCTCTAGCCCAGGGAGTACCATGTTTCCACAGCACTTTATAGAAAGACCACTGGAAAAACATAAGTCCAGGGAAGAATTGTAAAGAAATATGTCCTGAAAGCTCTGGGAAACACATTGCAGATATAGACTGTTTTGGACCACGTCTTGGGCAAAGAAATACTGAGGTATTTTTTAACACAAATGCAATCTTACTGGAATAAAAACAAGGATAAGAAAAACTCTTCAACAGATTGCTAAACAAGGCACAGGTGCTTGGATAGCACTTGTATATGGATAATTCTTCATCTCTCCATGTCTTCAAATCAAAATAAAATTCAATTTGGAGAAGTGTGCTTTGACAAAAAGTTAGGACAATGACTCACTAGAAGAGAACCTGGCTTACATTCCAGCCTATGTGCATGTTCTCAGTCAGTGAAGTCTTTAGCTACAGCCAGATGTGTGCAATCCTCAAACTGTAAAGCTCAACCCCTTTGGACATACGTGTGCCCCATTCTTGCTCACCCTGCAGCTCACTGGAGGTAGTAGGTGCTGCCTCAGTAGGTCAGATCAGTTGATACAGCAGGCAGTCGTAAAGGGTTTCATTGGTCTTGTCAGAGAAGCTGATAAAAAGTGTGAATTGTTACAGTTGTTCAGTACAAACTGAATATTTAGCTGAAAATTTTGGAACAGATTAAAAATAAAATACGAAAATAAAGGAGCAATTATATTAAGTATATTAAACAATCTGGTTTCTCATTAGCCACCCCAATGTCTCAGTTAACTTGGCCTTTCTTAACTTCAGTCTGTGCTGCTCCAGGGAGATTCTTTTGTTCCTTTCCTTTCCTTAGTATAGCTGCTCTCTTTTTCTGTGTTCATTCTCCACAGTTACTCTGAAGAGCTCTTTTTTTCTTTGTCCAGGTTGCAATGTTATTTTTTTTTTTTAATCTACCTTTCAGGAGAACTTTTTTCTTTCTTTTTCTTGCTTAGAAATTTTGTCCATAACTGACATCAACTGTCACAGGTTTTCTCTGTCCTATAACCTCTGCCAAGGAATTTGAGGTATCATATGCAAACAGTGTTGCAATATTTTGAAATTTTTGGAAGCTGAATTTCCCTTACGTCCTCTCCAGTTTTCCCTGATTTCCATTACTACTGCAATTCTTAATTAATGTGTTATTTCTACATCAGGTTAACTTCTCCTGTTTGTACAATTTTTCAAAAGTGTGGTTGGAATGTACAATTCCTGTGTGCTAAAAATAAGGTAATGTACGAACAGGTTATTAATGCCAGAATGATCAGCTAATTGCAGCATTGTGTATAAACTTGATGGAAAAAAAGAAGCAACAAAAATAAACATCAGTCTATGAGTTGTTAACTGTCCAGAGTATCTTCTCATTTGCCACACATAACAGTCATTTCACCTTGGAATTTGTCACATATTTATTTTACAAAAAGCCAAACTAGATGTTAAAGCATCAGCTAAGATTAGCTTATGGGTTGGCCTGATGGGACAACAAAGCTAGATTTCATGCTCTGCCCATGCCAGGAGAGCATGGACAAATCTTACATTCTGTGTGCCTATGCTATTAGCCAACTTCTGTACTCCAATACATCTTTGATAAATGACTTTATTCTTCTACCTCTGCCATCTTTGATTTTTTATGGGTTTCTTGTTTTTTTTCCTATAAAGTTATATCACAGACCTCCTCCCAGTCTAAAATTTACCATTGGCTGTAGAAGTTGCCTAAATCTTCTTGACAAGGTAAATCCTATCTCAGCTTGTGGAACCATACTTCTTTTTATTGCTATGATTTCTTAAAATAAATTTAATTGGAAGGATTTTGTCACCTGTAATACATTCGTTTTGGCCCACCTGCATTCTAAACTCTTTGTAAATATTTCTCCTTTACTGACAGCAGTGTGTCTCAGGAGACACTGGGAGCTGTAGTCTCTTCAGTAAGAGTTTTCCTCCGCTGTCATCTCAAATGTCATTTCTGAAACATTTATCACAAGACACTGTCATTGGACAAACAAAGGGGCTGCGTGTGATAGTGGCTCAGATATACAGAGCCTCTTTGCTTCAATGACAGGTCCTGCTGTTGGCTACTGGAGATAACAGAAAAGTTCAGATCTGTCAATAGATGCGGAGGGAAGGACATGGGACAGTATCCGAAATGGCACTGCACATGCTCCATGCGGACAGGAGAGCTGTCCGTGAGGAGCAGGTGCAGATTGCAGCAGAGATAGCGCTCCCTGGGAAATGATAACATTTGTTGAAAGGGCAAGGGAGGGCTCTGCCCGCAGAACTTGCACATTGTTAGATGTGCACCACTACAGTTCATGCATGATAACCATTGTGCAGCTTGTTTTCAAGAGGAGTTGCCTGCTTCCTTAACAGGCTTTGTAAAGCTCTTTTACGGTATTTTTCTCAGTTTTGTCTGGGTTTTTTTGTTTGGTTGCCTTTTTTTATTTTTAATTGTGAAATTTCCTTGTCAATGTAACTTTGAACTTTAAAGGTAAAAATGATTTTCTGCTTCAGTATTGCTCTTGATTTTATCCAGTAGACCTTTTCTAAAAATAATTTATAAAAAAGCCTAGCAAAAAGTGAAAGGGGGAGGGAGTGAGCTTTCCTTCCAAAACAAATACAAGAATAAGTCAGCTGAGGAGGTTTTCAAAGAACTGAAAGACACTAAGAGTCATAAATAATTCTCCCATGCCTCATTCTCACTATAATGAAAGGAAGTTAAATCTCTACACCTAAAAGATCTATCTTGATTTTCCTTGAAAGCTGAGTTCCAAAGTCACATAGTCAGCATTAATGTTTGCAGCTTTTAGAAGGATTTTAAGAACACCAGATTTAGAATACAGGGAATCACTCTCCTATCCTAAAGCAGTGCATAGGCTGGACATGTGCATAAGAGTAAACTGGCAAAGCAGAAATGATGGCGTGAGAAAGTACCACAACCAGAGAAGACAGCACATTTCACTTAATTTGAGCATATAGTCATCATCATGAAGTCTAGAGGTGTGTCTTTGATTTGGTACAAGCTGCATTGTCAGATATCTAATAGAATGGTACTTTTCCTTCTTTGCACACAAAGACATGTTAGGTACAGGTACTGTTTATTCATAGAAGAAAAGAAACAGAATACTCAGTGCTGAAAAGGTAGGGAATCTGAACTGAATAGGGCTGGTAATGAGGAGTCATTACTTTATGTTGAATGTACTTCATTACTTTATGTCTAATGCTGTTTTTGTGTGGTTTTGGGACACATTCTTAAGCTAAAATAATGATGTGTGGAAGTACCCTTTAAAATCAGAGGGCTCATTCCTCCCCTTTAATGTACACAGGATACTTATGTGCAGCTATGATGTCATGTTAGAAACAATGTCTTATCTGTGATATCACCCTGTAAAAGTCTGCCATTTGAGTTAAACATTTCAGGCCCAGCAGGGTCTGAGCTGAAGTTTTGAAAAGTGCTAATGGAATCACATATCATATTTGAGGAACTTTCACCTTCAGTTTATAGTTTATAAGTTGCTTTGTGTTTCTTGAATGAAAAAATGCTATAGCATGCTTTTGTACTAATTATTTTGGTAATAAACCAACTGAGAATGGAAGCTTTTTTTTTTTTCCTTTTCTGTAGGATATTTTTACCATTCTGTCCTGTCAATGTGTCTTTATTTCTTATCTCCTTTGGAAATTTTTTTCTTCCTTTCCTGTGTACTCTATTAAATTAAGAGTTTAAGCTGTGGGAATAATAGAGCCCTTGTAAGCTCTGTGTGCACTCACTATTCATTATTTATCCTGTGGCCAGGTACAGTGGAAGCAGATACAAAGCTAAATGCTATTGGACTAACTTTGATGGAGACAGTTCATTGTCTGAGAAAAAAAAGCATTTAATCCTCAATGTTCTCAGTTCCATGATTTTCAACACTACTTCTTTCCCCTCCTCCTTTCTCTTTTATTAACTGCTTTACTCCAATGTCCTTTTGACTGCAGTAACTGGCACTGTCTGCAAAATCCAGTACAATGATACTATTCATCCTGGCTGTGCCATTTATAGATTCCATAGCATGCTCCAACCCTATGGTAAGGATCATTCCGCCTTGTCACTTTCCTTCTTTTGAGGCAGTGATTGCTGAAGCAAAGGCCAGTATTTGGAATCTGATTAGTACGTCCGAGATGTGAAAAGCTGAAATGGAGAGAGCAGGGTTGAGAGCTCGTGTGTGCGCACGCACGGAGGGTATAATGAGGCACAGAGTGTCTCACAACACTGGCGTGGTCATGCTTCAGCAGAGACAGTGCCAGATGCACTGTTCATGAGCACACCTTGCCTGACTATCCACTGAGCAGCATCAGTGTCCTCTGCAGGGGTGCTGCTCTCCTGCCTTCGAGCTGGTAAAGTATCACAAAGTCAACAGGAACAGTAGCGAGGGGACTCCAAGGAAAATATTTGTAATGACAAAGTGAACTCTAAAATGAACATGTTAATATTTGTTGATCAGTTAACCTAAGTTTTCTGGTTCCTAGTGTTCCCATTGTTGCCTATAAAGGCTGACCTGGAAACAGAGACTAGGTAGAGTAAAAGAATAAAAAGGTATTTATTGAAAGGATACAGCTTGGGGCATGCAAGGACCCCTTGGGGCTACACCCAAGCAATCCAGCAATGGTCCTAGAATGGATCCCCAGTCACGAGGCCTCACACTTTTATAGGTTTTGGTCCATCAGCATATTGGAGTTAATTGTCCAATTACAGCTTCAGGTTATGAAGCTCCATCCTCTTTGTTCTCTCATCTTCACTGTTGCTTCTACTCTTGGGCCTAAAATTTAACCTTGGTCCTCAGCTAGAAAGGAATTGTTTGGTCTATCTAACCTGTGAAGAGAGCTCACCAGTCCTTAATATGAAACCCAGAACTACACATTAAAACAGCACAGAGTCCAAAAAAATATAACTGCTAAAACTTAAGGCATCACCATATCATACTTTTCTTGCAAGTATGAATGTTTTAAATGTTTTATGAAATTCCAAGGACATGATATTCACTCTTGGGTATGGTATTAAATAACTTCTCAGTTGGTTGTTTTTTTTTTTTTTTTTTTTAAGGAAAGGGGAGGGGAGATATACCTGTTTAATTCTGTTTTATGATATCAGGACCTAAGTATATTTGGTGATAACTCCAAGGAAACCCAAAGACTGACATACATTCAAACACCATACTCCAAACTTAATCTGCAAAACAAATACACACTAAATTACACCACTAAAGTTGCCAGACAAAAGGTTGCTAAAAGTCTCTTCTTCACAAAATTTTGGGTTATTTGTATTTTTGATCTCTGTTGACTTCATCTGTTCTTTCACTCAAAGTAAATCATTGCCTAAGCATCAATACTGTCTTCATAAAAATACTCAGTTTATTATTGATCAGTTAAGCCATTTGGGGATGTAATAAGGGCCAGATTATTGAAGGCTACCACTAGTGTTACCTCATACATCTACATTTGAAATTGAACAATCTTTACAAAAGGTGTTGCTACAAAAATTATTGCTTCTTTCCTTTCAAGGGTGTTATCTGTGTTTTTGATCATAGTTTTTGAGAACCGAAGTTAGATTTTTGTAACTTTATTGTCAGTAAACAAACTAAGGTTTAAGAACCTTTTTGGGGCCTCCAACTTCTACATTTATTTTAAAATTATCTTCCCGTACAATTCATCATTTCCTTTTTTTTCACCTAATAATAAGTAAAAGAGTATTTAGAGTTTCAACTTTCAAATTAGTTAATTCAAAATCAGACTCAACCAAACCTTGAATCCTTTCAAGAAGGCCTCTCTAAAATATTCTAAGCTTATAGACAAGTTAATTTTTCATGAACTAAAAGTCTGTCAGACAAATGATATGAAACATGGCTAATAATGCCTGCTTGATAAATGTGGTGAAAGCTCCAGTGTTTTGTGTGATGTCCACTTAAAAATAGCTTTGTACTTAGTCCCTAAGCCAGCTTGATTTCTGGTATTTCTGAGGAAGCTTATCAGGTGTGCTGGTTTTCACTGGGGTAGAGTGAATTTTTTTCACAACGAGGTATGATACTTTGGAGTTGTGCTGTTAAACAGGATTGGTAGCATACGGATGTTTTCCTTACTGTTGAGCAGTGCTTACACAGGATCGAGGCCTTTCTTGTCTCTCACTTTTACTCTTCCAGTTCTGTCCCCCATCCCACCCAGGGGAGTGCATGAAAGTCTATGGGGTCTTGGCTGTTGGTTGTTGTTAAACCATGCTGGCAGAGGAGCTCCAAGCACAGGACATTAGAGAGATCCACTTTAAAGTATCAGTGGATGGATAAAAGCTTGACATGAAATGAAGGGACAAGTGTGGTGATTCAGAATAAAAAGTAAAACTCCTTAAAAAAAAAAAAAAGTGTTAAATCTTTTGTCTCCACTGGTCTGCATGTATAAAAAAATACATCAGAGTATCAGACAAGATATCGGACAAAAATACATGAGTATCGGACGAGACGCTGAATCTATAGAATCACGAGAAATAGGATGACCAGACTACCAACAGAAGAGAAAAGAGATAGGTAGTATTATTTATACTGAGATTGGAATGGCCTGTAATAACCTGGATCTGTGTTAAAAGAAATACTTTTTTAATATTTATTTGCTAAAAAGCGTTTCAGTCTCACCTTAAGGAAAAACCCCACACTATTATGCAATCCTTTTGGCAGCTAGCTGAGTGTGTTAGAATGGTTTGACTTGACATTTGTGCACATATAACATATTTATGAAATAGAAAACAGTCGTTTAAATTTTTTTTCCTGTGACTAGAAGAGAAATCCTTGAAAGGAAAAGTATTGAGTAATTTGCCCATGAAAGGCTCAGAAGTTTCATAATTCAAAAATGGTTTGTATTTTGATTTGATAAGCCTATAACACCTCTTACTTTAAATCTTACTCCTTTTATTCAAAAGTGACATTGTTTGATATTATCTCCTTAAAATTTGTAAACCATGCAGTGCAGCTTTACCAGTTCAATTTAACAAAGGATTTGAAATATGAAAGTATATTTAGAATCAAATTGACTCTTTTACTGTAACTGGAACATATCTTATGAACTACTTACATCTCATTTAGATGACTGGCAAATATAAAGTATAAGAAGTTTTGGCATCTGTGCAATGATGAACAGGTTGTACATTTGAAAGCACAAGAAAATAGCCTGATTAATCCAAAGCTAAATTTGTCACTGTTGAGATGGAGTTAAACAGTGTTTGCATCATAACCTTTTTTATCATGACAGCTTTATTTCCAGCACTTAACTCATTATGTCAACCCATGTCTTCTAATTCTATTTTGGGACCTGAGGAGGTAATAGAACTTTCAATGTTCTAAAAAGGAATAATTTTCACTGGGAGAAAGTTTGGCCTGAGTCATGTTTGGCTTCGCAAATATCCTATTATAATGCAGCTTTATCACAAAGAGAAATCCTTCTGAAATCACTCCTTTCGAAATGTAGATTGTCAGATTTTAGCTCTAGTGTTCTCCTTAATGCTAAGTCTCAGGAAAAAAATGCTGAAAGATTCAGATAATAAGTTTTTTAAAACCCAGACTCGTCCTTAAAATAACTGTTACTTGACCAATGGAACAGGAGATGGCCAGTATGTAATACACACTTTCACTGTTCATTTCATGCAAAAGCACCTTTACAATAAATGATGCTGAATAAGAACACTCTGAAAGGCCAACAGTTCCTGCTCTTTAAAAGAAAAACATCAGCATGTCTATTATTTGTGCTCAGCAAGCTTTCTACTCCCTTTTATATTTTCTTTACGTACGAATGCTGTTTTGCAGCAGAGCTGTTCAGCAGACCCAGGGGAGACAAATGTCAGTTTTCCAGATGGCAAACTGCCAGCTTGTTGATGCCAGGCTGAAAGGCACTGAGGGAATTCACTCTGTTGCAGAAGCAAAAGAACACCACTTCCTTACACACCTCATGTACAAGCTCGCTTCTCAACAGCTGATGCAGGAGCCAGAAAAGCTTCAGTAGCCCTCCTCAAACGGCTTTTTTGATAGTGTCAGGTTTCTACATGCCCCCAACATCTGTCTAAAGTTTTTGCTAACTTACAAAAAGAAACATCCATCTTTTAGGAAGCAGGAATTAAAATCTAAAATCTATCTCTATCACAACGACTTGTTTTCAGCTTCAAGTGAGCCACCTTTTGTTTTTTAAAATGCTACCTGAAGTTATTAGGTCAAATTAGGTCTATTTAATAATGTTATGTGCTTTAGGTCCCTAGAGAGCAAAAATTAATGTGCAAACATAAAGTCTTGAGTGGAAAATTACTTATCTATCACTATCAATAAATTCTAATATAATATCTTTATTAAGATTGCAGGTTATTAGAGTGCCAGTGGCGAGAGCCTGGTCTAAAAAACAACCTACAACAATCCATTAGGTAATTTAATGTAAACTTTAAATGCCAAGATACGTCTAATCCATTGGTTCAAGTGTAGAATACAAAGATCTCAGAGTTCAATGGACTATCATATGTTGGATGACTTTCTAATTTAAGAAAACAATTTTTCTCAGAAACTTATAAATAATTAATTTTGCATAAAAGAACAAATCATTTTGATTTTAACTGACAAATTTAACTCAATACTTTCTGTGGAAAGCCCATGTCTGTATGTGCTAATGTCCTTTGTCATAAGAGGTAAATGTGTTCTTTTTCTGAGTGGAGTCTGTCAAAAACTAAAACACCTTCACAGGTAAAAGTTTGACAGAGGAGATACAGTTTCTTCTTGCACAAGTTACCTGCCCTTCTAATTCTAACTGCATGGACAAGACTTGTACAACACCTTAAAATGCCTTGACATCCATCTTGCACTGAGTGTCTTGTCCAAGAAGGACAGGATTCATAGAGGGCAGCCAAGTCTCCTCCTGATCTTTCTTTTACTTTCCTGCAAGCAGAAGACATTAAGAATGGAGCTGATTTCAGCACTGCTAGCTTGAAGGTTATTTTGAATATATTTAGAGAAGTACAGTGTATTTTGTCTTTCAGCAAAAAAATCCTGGAGAAAGTACAGAAACAATACTTGGAGAGAGGCATGAGCCAGTGATGGATAGAAGTGTCTGGCACAATACAAGTGACCTCCTGATTAACTCTTATCCCCAGCCAGTTCCTACTGGATGTCTTTCAATGGGTGCAAAGAGGTATTTTCATAGCAGTGGAAAATGTTCTACCTCATGGTCTCTTACTTTTTAATTTTAATCCACATAATGTCAGAAAGATGTGAAGTTAAGCAATGTAAGGAAGTTTTAATGAAAAGAAAAGAAAATAAAAATTTTGTTACAACAAGAAATTTGAAAAAAAAATTGCATCGATACACTTAAACTCATTAATTCATCCAAAATTTATTTATCTGTAAAGATGCAATAAGGACTTTTTTACTTCAGCTTACTTTATTAACTAATTAATTAATAATTTAATTGCAAATAAAACTATAAATGAAACATTAACTAAGTTAAATTTGAAGCGGGACATAATTCAGATGTCAGCAAAAAAAATCATGTTATGATATTCAGATGCTGAACAGTATATTGTGTCTATTTGCACGTGACAGCAATTACTAGTTTGTGTTCCAAAAAGATGATTTACCCACATTTGTTCGTGTTTGTTCATGCATGAGGTTCATTGCAGCTGTTCCAGCTGTAATCACAATTCGATCTTCCTTTGTCATACAGGGCCTATTCAGAATGGTTTCATTACTCTATGACCTAGTAATGGTCATTTGGAAGTTCTTTTGGTATCCAACCAACATGTCCAAAAAATAGCACAAATTCATTTAAAATCAACTTTAATAGAACTTCTGATCTAATCAAGGTGAAAAAAACCACATAAATCTCTATCAGTCTGGAAAAACAGCTTTGAATGGTTTTGATAAGTGGTAACCTGTAGACTAGGGATATTTGAAAGCCAGATTTTCTCATCTCTGTTGAGCACATCCTATACAGACACAATGTCACTTCTGTTGGTTTGTTCTATAGGAAATCAACTCCAGTAGGTAATGTTAAAATGTACAGTTCATTGTTTTTTTTGCCATCTAGTGATTCATTATTTATTTCTAACCAGATACATGTCCAGTTGAACAGCCAACTCTTCACCTGAATACTAGAACAAAAGTTTTTGTTATTTAATCAGGGAGGGAAAATAATACATGCTTAATTGTTATCTAATTTGCTAGCTTGCTATTTTGCTGCAAGAAAGGTCTGCTGTTTCAAGCTGTTTCTTGCTCTTTTCTCTCATAAACTACTTGAACATTTATCAACTCTTTCTATGTTGCTGGAGCATGTTGACCACTGTAATATCAGAAAACTCTCAGTATGTCTTTGGTCAAGGTGGGTAGCATCCATCACACATTTGTTCCCTTCATCCTCTGGAGGAGAAGTGTTTCGGTGTGGACTTTACAAATGCATGCACACCACTTTTGAAAAATTAATTTGCATCTTCCTTATGATATAATTTTAATGTCAATTGAAGACATAATGTCACAGATATGACCTTCCTCTCAGATGTAAGATGACACAGTAACAGTTGGTAGCCTGGGAAAGGTGAGTCAAATTACTTAAAAAAGCGAGAATACATGACCTGCTAATTAAGTATGCTCAACAGCCCTGCACTAGTACTTGAACCTCTTTGCACCTCTTTGCAACTTATTTTACTAGAACTCAATAAATATAGAAATATTCTTCATGATTTGTAGAAGTATTCTTTTTCTCATGTAATTTTCAGGTAACTGAAAGTAGAATTATATTATCACATTAAAGTATTTAGTACTAATTATGCTATTCTTGGTCATTTTAAATGAGAAGAGCAAAAGGTCAAAATAATCTAGAACACCAGGAGATCAGAACTGCTGCCAGTTTTTAGTTTCCTTTTCCATATAGTTTTATTTTTTCTTTAATTATTATTATGTCTTTCTTATAAGATCTCCTCTCTTGTCTAACCTGTTTCTTGCTGGAGTTGGAAAAGGCCCAGTTCACAGGTGAATGTTGCCCCAGCTGCTCTGTATCCTTCCCTCTGCAGTAATCACTTAATGGATATTAAAATACAGGACAGAATTTGGTGACTCCCAGGAGAATTATGTTCTTCAGTGCTTGTAAAGCCCCAGAAAACTGAACTTCTGCATTTGAATGTAGGTTAAAATGTCAAATACAACTTTCCAAATTACTGCAGAAGTATAAGGAGGTACTGCACTGTGGGATTGTAACCCTGACTTCAACATGCTCGCAAAGTTAGTATTTCTAGCTAGTTCTTCGCACTTTTCAGGCTTTTTAGAAAGGTCTGCTGAATTCTAATGCTTCATATTAGATTTGTCTGCAAATTCCTCTGCTAACAGTTTTTCTGGGAGCTCTAATAGATAGTCTCTGCCAAATGCTGTTATGCAATATTTGAAGCCTTGCCTAAGTCTTCGCGTACTGCTTGAGTGAGGAGTAATGTGGGGCTATAAAATTCTCTTGGGCTTTGCCTGGCCTCTTCATCCTCCCCCAAGGGAAGGAGCAGAGAGGGAAACTCCCTCACATTCATCTGCTTCTTTCTTTCCAATGGACTTGACACCCTTTCACACAACCGGAAGGGATGATTTGGGTTCAGAGAAGATCTCACAATCCCATATTCCTGTGAGATATCATCACAAAAAGGTAAATAGGAAATAAGTGCTGGGAGTAAGCAGAGGCTGGATTTTTGTCCCCTCCATCTGTCAAATATCAGCTCCTTAAATGGGCCAGCACTGAGGGAGATGAGGTCTTCTAAACCTGGTGATGGATATTTCCTTTTTATGGTTTTGGCTTAGACTCTAGTGCGCACTGCAGGGTAAGACACCTCTGGGAGGTGGCTGTTGTTTTTCTGCCAATTCTCAATTCGCTTGTTTCCAAAGGTGGGAATTGGAAAAGCTTCCCCCAGCTTCCCTATAGTGAGGAACACCTTTTCCACACACAGCATTGGGGTATGCGGCTTCACAATTGCGCTGCCAAATATCATTTGTAGTCACCAGACATACATGTGCATGCATGCACATACCCACACATCCATCCTCCCCCACTATATAAGAAGAAAATCACAGGAGCATACTATAGAAAACACTACAACTTTCATTTGAATTCTTTAAATCTAATTGCCCTCTTCTTTAGATAGTTTAAATTCTGACTTCAGTGGGATCTGCTATATGTTTTTTTTTTATTTATATCCAGTCTATTTTTCTATGACTATTTTGGAGTTTTGAGCTTTAATTTCTTAAATTTCTATGCTATCTGTTTTCTCAGTATCATGATAGCTACTTCTTTTCTAGGTATCTT
The DNA here is from genome assembly GCA_013400175.1 of Phainopepla nitens. Taxonomy (NCBI): domain Eukaryota; kingdom Metazoa; phylum Chordata; class Aves; order Passeriformes; family Bombycillidae; genus Phainopepla; species Phainopepla nitens. The sequence continues at coordinate 1,412,074 of VXBQ01008310.1, forward strand.
TTAGTGCAGAAATGCAGGGCAGAGAATCTTCCACTTTACCCTGGAAATGGTTGTGGATATTGTGCATGTATAATAATCCAACACTCTCTTTCTACCATCCACCCCTTCACCCCACCCCCATCTCACACACTGAATTATTTTCACAGCAGCTGTTCTTGATAACACTTAAAAAGTGATTATATCTGTTGTCAGTTTGGGTAAATTATTAACATCAAAGCTAGCAGCAGGCTCCTTGACATCAAATTTCAAGATTTCCACTAGCAAAGAAGGACAAGCCGTGGGAGAAAAGAGTAGGTGGAGGGAATTGTGCAGAATAGGGCTGGCTAGGGGGAACTATGACTATAAAATGAAAATTAATAGATAAGAAAATTTCAGCTTGTTTTAGAGATATTTTATTTTGGTTTTATTTTCTGGTTTGTTTCTGTTTTGTTTTATGTCATGTTTCCATTATACAAGTTGTCATTTCAGCAAGGAGCACAGAGAGGGGGGAAGACGTGCAGAGGGGACAGGAAAATTAATACCTATTTAAACCTTTTTTTCATCTTGTGCCTTAGCTGTTACAGCAAGCCAATATAGTCACCTCTTGTTTAACAACAGCTTGCCGTTATTATGGGTTATTCAGAAAAGAGTTTTATGACTGATTTCATAAAGCAAGAATTTATTGGATTCTAAGAGAGGAACGATGAAGATAAATTGGGATGTGTCTAAATGAAATTAAAAATCATTACTTGTACAAAATTTAGAGTGTGCCTGGCTGTACCACCAAATTTGCAGTTAACACTGTTAGGAATTAAAGGTATGTAACTGATAAAGATGGATGTCTCACTTTCTTGGTTCCAACTTGGGCCGTTTAAAATAAATATTATAATAATTGATCTCTGGGAATGATGTGCAAGTGCTAAATGACGCTTGATGTATGACACCAACTTCCTGATCTTGGCACTGATGGATGAGCTTATTCTTCCTATAATGAAAAGTTGGTCAAAGTTTCAATTACGCCTACTGCACCTCCACAGACGAAGCACAATGAAAATAAATTCAGCACTATTCAGCTACCGCCAACCTGGCATTAGCATAGACCCAAAAAGAGATTTAATCGAAACTCTGTGAGAGTGAAATGGGCATCATTTCATATTAAGTCCTGAATATATTACTCTGTGTCATTAAATGTGAAATGCGTACTTCTTTTTATTTCAGAGCATTTGTTGTTACATTAGCTCCTCTGGAATCAATTGAAACATAAGTAGGATTCATGCAGAGTCATAAAGCACCCTGGGGAAACCCACAGGAAAATATTCTACCGTAGGAGAGAAAAATTCCCGTGCTTCCTCATTCACAACTTGAGGAACAGAAACATAAAATCTACAGTATACAGGAAACACTACTACCAGTAGTAGTACTTCTGTCTACCAGGAAACAGTTCTAGGCAGGTTTTCACCTATTTTTCTCACCACAGGTTACTAATTATTTATAAATTTTCATCATAAACTTAGAAGATGAAATTATGTTACGTTATGTTTGTAGCAGTGGAATTTTCCCATCCGAAAAAGTGCAACTTGTGGAGCATTTTTTATAGATCTATCCTTTTCCTTCCCTTTAGGAAGCAATATAAAAAAAGGAAATTCAAGGAGTCAACGAAGACATGCAATTGAGTAAGATTTTTTCCTAAATTACTGTAGAAACCAACTTTTGCAAGCTATTTCATGGCTATTCCAGGTATTTTCCTTTATGTATCTAATTATGGGTACTTCCTTAGATTTATAAATGTCTAATTCCTCGGGGAATTTTTACAAGAGTTACAAATTACAAGTAATTCAAGCTAGCCCTTCTCAAGAGATATGTCTGAAGAAATACTCTCTGCAGGCCTTTCACAGAGCTGGGCAGGAACTGGTGGTAGGAAGAAACTGAGTGTCAGTAATCGTCTCACATGGCACAGTTTTCAGAAACAAATCTAAGTTTGTGATGCAACATTCTTGTCATTAGTGCTTCTTTGGCAGGTGTTTCCATTACGATGCTTGCAACTTGATCAGTAAAGGTCAATATTAGACTCAGTAAAGTAATAGATAGAAATAAAAAGTGTGAAGAGGTTGTTTTCTAAGGTTAATTTCCTCTCTACTCTATTTTATATGTGAAATTCAAGACTAATACATTCTGTCTGAAGGATTTAAAATGCTTCCCTGGTCTGTATGAAGTAGCAATATCTCTTCTCAGACTTTCTCTATACTGGATTCGTAATCAGGCTAAGAAGGAATTAATAAGACCCCTCTGGACTTTTACTGAAGTTTCTGTTTGCCCACACCAAGCCAAGGCCTCTTTTTCAGCCTATGAATAATAATAATTTGTTGTATTTCATGTAAGAACATGAATCAACGAGTCAATTCACTTGTAATTGATGCAAAATACCTCTACAATTTTTCATGAGTATTAAATCATACAAGGCTAATTTATATATTCAATTACACTCATAGTAGTAAAAAAAAATGAACACAGCTCAGAAATCACATCTTCTCTCTAGCATGGTATAAGAATTCTTCATATACAGAGAAGCTGTGGAGTTTATTTTCAGAAGTTACTCACCAGACCGTAGATCGGACTACCCTTGAAAAAAGATGCACCATTTCAGTCAGATGATTCTTCAAAATTACTGAAAGTTATATCCTAAAAGGCATGAAGATGAGTTTGACTTGGAACTCAGTGGGTCTTTTTCTCAAGAGTACTATTCCTTTCTGCCTAATTTAATGTATTTTACTTTTTCAATGTGCTGCAAATTTTCTATTTTAAAGAATATTTTAGTGCCTGCATTTATCAAAAGGTAAAATATTCCATAAGTAAAAACATATTTATTTGAAATATCTAGACCTTGGAATTGTGGTGAGATGCATTGAATGTTTTGTTCAGCTGCATAATGGCTCTACAGTCTATACATTTATGTCATATTTAGTAAATTTTTTTTAGAAGAATTAGTAAACAATCTCAATCTGCTATTTTCAAATTATTTTACAGAAAATAATAGTCAGCTACAAATATATTTAGCACATTTTCAAGTAATTTTATTTTTAAAGTGACTAATTTTAATCTTGGTAGTTAGTATTCAAATCCACCAAACAAGATCAGATTAGAAAGCATTGATGTCCATGGAAGTGAAATTCACATCAGATCCTGCATTTAAAAACACAAGTAAAATCCTGGAGCAATCAGTTTTTACAAAGACTATGAAATCTGTCTGATGGAATCAATAATTTCAGTTTTATAGTATCTGACATTTCTGTAAAAAATTCAACCTAATGTAAAGGAAATGTAGTGTATTCAAGGAATGAACCTGCTGAAATATAATTGAGACTTTCACAAAGAGTAATATCTAATGGAAATCTGCTCAACAGTGATATAACTTCAATATGAGCTGAAGGAGGCATAGAATTACTCAGGTTAAGCCAGTATTTATCACCTCAAGAATATTTTAGCAAAGACAAAAATCCAATAGGAATGTATTTGACCTTTTGATACACTAAATCATTCCTCAATAGTGTTGCATTTCAGCATGGTCCTCTAACCATGGTGCAGCAGTAAAGCAGAGCTCTCTGTTTGGCACTCACATGGAGGATGAAGAGGATAAATATTAGAAAACCTTTTGGTGAGATGGTGTTTATAGACATTGTACAAGCAGATGAAAAAATTTGCATGTTTGGCTCTGTGTTTCTATAACTGCGGGCCCAGACGGTAGCAAGATGCTTTACTCTTAAACCATATAGAATACCAGGGGGCATTAATCAAAGTGGCAATATACGGGAAACAAAGAACATAATCTTCTGATAAAGAATGAATAAAACCCCAAACAAAAGCCAGCAAGAGCTCCAGCATAAGCCCTGCTTCTAAATCTAATAATAATGGGATTTGACAGCCAAAAATACCCACTCTCTCAAGCCATACAGGCTTCCTACGTGTGGACTAACATGTAGGGACAACAGAGCTGTTTAGAGGCAAAAGAAAACAGAAGTGAGTGGATTAGTGTCTCCCATGCAATGAGTTTTCCCTGTGAAATATAATATATGTCTGTCTGTCCCTGCACATGTACTATGGGGCATGTCTATCCTGACCCTGCAGCATCAGTTTTAGATATTATGCAAGTGGCTTTCAGAAGATGAACTGGAACTTATAGGAGGATACAATTTATTTTTGTAAAACATTATCCCATATATGGATACTTTGAGATGAGGAAGTACTGTTTTCACAACTTGAGAGGCGAAGGCCTGAAAAATCAAAGTTGTATCTAAAAAATGTAGTCTTAAATGGCTTAAATGCTAAGCCTTGCCAAGGAATTTGAAATCAATCTTAGGATGGTGACCTAAGTACGGGACTGACTACACAACCCGTTTTATAGTATCACTGCCCCAGTAAGGTTATGTATACAGCCAATTATGGGACAAACAGAGCACACCATGCCATGCCATGCCATGCCATATTTCTTCATTTCTAAGCTTTCCTCACCTCAGTCATTTGTTTTACACTCACTCTGCCATGTTTAATGAAAGGATTAGGAAGTTTAGGTCCTTTTTTTTGCCTCTGCAAGTCAGAGGAAGGAGCATATTTTTGTTTCTAGTAAGAGGGTAGTAAAAAATCCCATATGTTTAGAAAATGGTTATCCTCAACATATTTATGTACATACATATATAGATATATGTACATATATTATATATATTTTAAGTATAAGAAGTTCAGATCTATTGAATTTTTTCTGCCTTTTCAAAACTTTATTTGAAACTTCACATATTTTTGCTAACACTGTCATTAGAATTATCTAAGCTAAGTAGGTTAATAGGAAAATCACCTTAATGTGATATGGCCTGCACAGAAAAAAAAAACTTTAACAAAGTCTAATAAAAAAGTTTGGATTTTTCTGAGAACCTAGAAGCAGCTCAGAAAAACCTAACAACAACAGCAGCAACAAAAACTTCAGGTGAGTTCTTCTCATATAAAATTGTCTTCCATATCAGAAGTATCAGAATAAGAAAAGTAAGTTATTATTGCTAGACTTTATTTACACCACAGAAAATAAATAAAATTTTGGGTTTTTTTCACTTTTAAACCTATATTAAATAATTTTTGGGTTTAAAATCAACAAAACTAAATTATAGAAGCAGAAATGAATTTTCTGCAACCCAGGAAAATAAAACAAACAAAATAAAGGGTTTATCCAAAATTATGAGTTAATGTCTTGCCTGTGTACACAAATAACTAAAAGGGAATAGTTAAACAAAGGAACATGAAAAGTTCCTCCAGTTAAGAAATGAATTCTGAAAAATAAGTATAAGAATCATTTAGTCCAGTATAGAAATATTCTGTCTTTTTGGCTACTTGTGTTTTATGTAAACTCTTATGTTTGGGAGGAGAAAAAAATAATTTAGATCAAATAGTCAGGAACCAAGTCTCATCTTAGTATTACCCAGATGCATTGAAGAAAGTTTTTTTCCTTTTTTTAAAATTCTTCCCTCAGTCCCCATTTCTTCCCCTTTCAACCCCCTTCCCCTAATCCAAATACCACTAGATCTCCTCAAAAGATGGACAGGTCAAGTCTTTCTCCTATTTGAGGACAAAGAGAGCTTTATATTTATAGAAAGGGAAAGAAAAGAGGGTCGCTTTCTGATAGTAATTCTAGTTTGTCATGTCCAGGAAGCTCTGAAAGAGGTGTAATCCACTGAGAGAAAGGTCATAGGATCAGAACAGTGTGCAATGGTCAAATATACATTATGTGGTGGTTGGTCTCATGGGGTACATACTGCCCAGCTACCAGTTGCTTATTTTGCAGCAGAGCATGCCCCTGGGATTTGCCAAATCAGTGAGGCGAACGGCTGGCACCTGCGAGCCACAGCATTCAGAAACTCAGTCTGCCGTGATTTACAGGGTCACCATGCATCTCACTGTCACAGAAAGGTAAAACTAGCCATGATTTAAAAAGCTTGTGGTATATGGGGAAACTTCTTAGACATAATCCTCTTTTACTGGGATATGTCCCAAGATCTACCTCATTCAGACACAAATGCAAGCTTTGATCATCACCTTTTTTGTACTTTCACTGTCCTTGACATTGCTACCTATTTTAATCTTGTAGCTATTTTGTTCTTCAAAGATAGCAAATTAGCTGTGATCCCTGACTTATAAACTATAGCTTTTGAGAAGCACAGACTCTCACTTAATCAATCCCTCTACTATAATTTTTCAAGCAGCATATTATGAACTCAAATGAACCATGCGGTCTGTCCCATGGTGAATTTCTTAAAATATTACATCATATAATCAGTGTATACATTTCCAAAACTCGGTTTTTTTGCAAGAAGGTTCCTATGTACCAAAAGAGTCTGGACTGTCGTGATTGACAATGTGACAATATAGAATGGAAAAAAAAAATGAGAAGATTTGCAGAGATCCATCACTTAGAAGGTTTTATAGCTTTGGATGTGCTGACACTGAATTATAATGCAGGGTAATCCTTTCAAAATGACAGAATGTCTCACTGCCAGGAAAAAATGGCTGAATGAATATGAAAAGTCTAAGGTGGCAAGTCTCTTTAATGAATGCATGCTACCAGGTGGCAAATGTGACTTGAAAAAAAACCAAAAAACAGAGGATCCAGATATTTACAGAAATAATACTACACCCAAAGATGGTTTGGACATAAGATTTCAGTCCATATCTCTTTGGGGAAAAAATGAGGTTAAGATTTTTAGAGCCTTAAATAAGAGATGGAAGCCATAATTCTACAGAGAAAAAAAAAAGTTTCTCTCACTGTCTGGTATTACACATTCCATGTCTAACAGAAACATAAGGGGATGAAGCTGGGAGAGGAAGTCTGTGCAAAAGTATTTAGACTACTTAAATGTTTCCTGTGACCAAAACAAATAAGATGCAGAAGATTTTGATGGAGCAACTCTGTCAAAGATGTTCAACACTCGCTGTAGTTTGTAGGCATCTCTCTAATGTGGGGTGATAGCATAGGTCTAGGTATTATTACCCAGATGTCATCCCATGGTGTGGTACTGGGCTACAAACACAATTCCAGTATATAATCTTTATAAGGGACAGCAAATAGAAACTAAGCATGGTTGTTCCAGCCCCATTATGAGTGCGCAGCTTTGTTTTTCAGATCCTTCCCCTACTTCAATGCCGTCAGTTTGAACTTTGCTCTACCTTGTTTTGATGTGCTGAATGTTTAATACACACAGTTATTAAATGGCAGACTTAAAACATCCTTTTGTGCTCTTCCCTACATTTTCCAAGTTGATAAAAAGCTCTAGCTGATTTCTCTATGCTGATCACCAAGTAATTTATGGACATTTTCATGGAAGATATCACCAGAGTATAAAACAGTTGTTGGTAGTTGGAAATACAGAATTTTGTCCATTCATCTCCTCTTTTCTCCATGTTTGTGTCTTTTAATTCTGTGTGACTGTGAGTTGATTGATTTCTTCTTCACTGCTGGTCATAATTATGGAGCTGCTCATAGAAATATCTAATTATGTTTGGATGCTTTACAGTTTGCTCCAGAAAAACTTGATGAATGTGGCCTGATCTTCCAAAAACGTTTGTTTAATAGCAGTCAATGAGAAGCATGATATAATTATCTCGATTTCAGATACTGGGGATACCATTACCATCACCATCAAAAAATGACACTGGGCACTGTACACTTACACACTAAATAGGTATTAGATAAATTGTACATTTTTAGAGTATCTCAGAGGAGAAAAAAAATCCCTTGCTAGTTATTCATAGGTTTAAAAAGAAAGAAATCAGGGAAGTTTCTAACACTTGGTCCCTTCTTTCCTGATCCCAGGTCATAGCCTTATTGGCAAAAAAATTACTCCTTTATAATCTATTTCTGGGATTGCAGGATGTTAACCTCAGGGAAAATTGCAGGCAAGACAAAAGAATACAAATAATTCCTGGAGCCTATGAACTAATGAATGTGGTGTCCTATAGAATTATGTCTCTTTGAGGTGCCTCGGAAGATATGAGTCTTGTTTGAAGGTTTTATTGTGATTCTGGCACTTGCAAATGTGCTTTGGCTCTATAGGACACTAACAGAGTTTCTTTTTTTCTTCCTGTTTATTTTTGTGCATTTTCTAGTAGCATTAATTATCTTTACAGCAAATTCTGCTTGTTCCAATTTTGTCAGAATTGAGAGAACAGATATGTGACACAGGAACATCCAGTTACAATCACATATACTATTTATCCAAAGGAATTTAGGGTAAAAAGCAAAAGGATTAAAAATAATAGGGAATATTTGGTGAAGACAGTGCATGGAGACTGAATGGAATTACACGCCTGTGAGTAGGAGGCAATTTGCAGTGCCCACACATACTTGTCTTTTGATAGCTATGTGATCAGTTTTGTCTGTACATCTGAATATGTCTTTCAGATGTTCAACCTCATTAAAAGCTTCTCTTTAAATGAAGACTTGCTCTTTCTGTTGCATTATTTTTCCATTAATAGAATTAGAATTAGAGGAGCAGCCTTCATTATTCCCAGCTGCCTTTTGTAGACTTTATCCCTACAAGGTATTCTGTTTCCTAATTTTATTTGCAAAGAGCTTGAGTGATAGGACCTTCAGAATTTCCTTGGAGAGAGCATCACAAGGGCTAAATTATTTCATTCTAAAGCATAATAGGAGGGACACTTTTTCCCCTCCTGTTCTGATACAAATTAGTAATTTGTCAATTTAATACAACTAAAATTGCCCAAGGTTTTTAGGAAGAATCCTGAGCATGCTTTTCATGAGGTGATGAGATCCTTTTGTACAGTTTGTATGAAAACAGAAATGAAGAGGCCTAATTTCTATCTCTGTGTTACAAGTGGCTACTCTCTATCATATTTCCAGAAGAAATAAAAAATGCATTTTTGATTGGTAATTTTATTATTTTTTTCCATTCTAAATGTTTTCTCAGAAAAAGATAAACTCTCAGGAAGTGAGTGTTTGTTTTTGAGTTCCAATGCACTTGGAACAAAAAGCAACCATTATTTTTAACTATCTGGTGGCTGCTGAATGGGAAGCCAAAAATACTCCCATAATGCTGACTCTCAGTGTTTATGACCCAAGAATTTCCAGGAAGGTAAGAAATCATGAGAACAATTCTTCCAAAACAAAACCCCCAGATGCTCTGGGAATCTGCATTTCACTGAGTCATCTGGAATTTAAGACATGGATGGGAATCACAGCCCACAGACTCCTGAACTGTATAACTGATGGGTTTACTGCTGAAGAACAAGACAGTGGAAAACTTTGTGACCTTTGACTATGATTGAAATCTCATTTCAACATTTTCCAAATGAAGACTTAATTAGTCAGAAATTTAGGTTTAAACTTTCTTAAAAACCAACCCAACCCCTCTAAAACCACCAAACACCCTCTCCCAAAAGAAACCCAAAACAAACCCATTGCCAAAAAAACCAAAACCAAACAAAACAAAACAAAACAAAAATCCAACAAAGCAAACCCTTCTCTTCTTAATTAGTATTTTTGAAAAGTCATTTAAAAAAAAATATATATTGTGAAATGAAAGCTATAACTTCTGATTAGTTCTTATACATTCCAAGTAGTAGAACAAGTACAGAAAAAGCAGAAATTCATAAGAAACTTAGATCTAATTTTGAAATTGAAATTGGCTGAAATTGAAATAAATTTACTTCAACTACCTCCATAGCTCTTCTGACCCCATAGTAAAGGTACTCCTGTACTCATGGTACTTACATTGCTTTTTAAAAAAGGAAATTTTTGAAAATCATTGAAAGGTTTTTCCATGCTCAGTTTTGCAACATTAATATGTTTATAAAACAGCATTTCAGAAAAGTATTTGAACATATTTAGCCTTTTGAAACTCATTCTTCATGATTACAGATTTCATTTCACAAGGATATCATGATCTACAGAGTCCAGCATCTGTTTCCTTAATAGATTATTTTCCCCTTAATTCAGGTAAGTATTCTGCTTTTCAGTTTGTTCAGCTAAGGCCCAGCTGTTGACTAAGTCACCCACTCCGTTTTGAATGTGACTCTGTCTCCTGGCCCTCATCTGCAACTGTGGGTGGCTGGAGATCCACCCCAAAGATGCCATCCCTCTCAGCAAAGCTACAGTCAGGCTTCTTTGGTGTTTTTGTTCCCTTATCGGTGTGATGGAAAGATGTTAGCTCCTGAAATGTATGGTAGGTGCATGATAGCCATTAATACAAAAGTATGCAAGCTTGACAGAAGTCCTTTTGTATGTCCTTGGCAAATATTTGCAGAAAATGGTATCGCTTTATTTGTACACTACTTTCAACTGTTTTAGGAGAGAAGATTTATCTGTCAATTGAACTTGAACAACCTCATTACAAGCCTTGTAATGCAGGGTCTTGTAAGACAAACACAGATTTCCCTGTAACATATTAAACAGTTAATTAAAAAACAAATATAATCGTTAGCTATGAATCCCTACTGATCCTACCAATACTGCTCAAAATAAGACTTCATTTGTGTTCATGCCTTTGCAGTTTCTCAAGTGCTCTGTGACACACACCCCTACATATTCTACATGGGTGCCAGAGGTGAGAATGACATTATCTTACTCAGATGAGAGTTTTAGGAGAAATGACTGCTAAGAGTTGAGTGTTCACTCCACACAGCTACTAACAAACCCAGGAATAGTTTATTCTAGACACCTTTTGCTTATACATTAGTACATTTGTTGCATTGGTAGCTTGATTTTTTCTGTTCTTTTAAATTTCAAACCATTTAGTTCTGGAAGCTCCCTGAATTACTCTAATACCTTTGAAAGTAATAGAATAATTTTGTCTCACCATCTCTTGACTATTTTTAGTAGAGACCATAAATTTTAAAAAACCCTTCTTAACAGAGCTACAGAGCTGATCTAACCAGATTATGACAACATCAAATTTATTTCAGGAATAACTGAAAGATATTAGCTAGACAGATATTGTGTTACTGACAGTCTTTCCTTCTTCTTCTTTAATTCCCAAAGGAATTAGTACATTACTTTCAAGATAACATAAGCTACCAGAGTTAAGTTACAGGAGAATTCATGCACTTTAAGAAAAAGATTTATATTTTTTAGTTTGGCTAAAAATAGTCTGTAGTTGAATAAGGACCAAGACTTCAGCTCTGAGGCAAGATTTTTGCTGATTTTGGGAATATGCTGAACTTCCAGGATGTAATATTCTGCAGGTTTAGAACGAAATCAGAAGTGATTCAGTAACTAGTCAGTAAAGTCAAGAACAACAATAATTCCAAATGTTTTCAGAAAATAAGTCCTCTCATATACTCTATCCCCCTACTCATAACCCAATATCAAAGGATCTATTCCTGATTCAATTTAAATACTACTAACTTTCAAAAAGCCCCTGGAAGCAATTTGTGACCACATCTCATATTCTCAGCTATCCCTTTTGTGCTGCCAAACTAGTCCTTACTCTGACCAGGCAATAAATAACATGCTTATTATGTTCAAATATTTTCAGTGACAATGTAAATCTAAAAAGAATGTGGAGCTTAAATTTTCCATTTACAGTAAGCAGTTGCTGAATTCAGAAACAGCTCTGCTGATTAAAAGGCCAAAGACCTTTTAATGTCTTCCCAAAGCTTGTTGGAAAGAGTTATTTAAAAGGCTCCTAACTCTATATAATTGTGCTGAGCTAATTGCAGCTTGTTGTCATAACTTCCTCCTAAAGACAAAAAAAAACCCCAAAAACTTAGAGAGTTCCCAATTGTGTCACAAGGCTCAGGAATACTGAACTGTAATTTCTGCTGGAGGATCTTCATGTAAAAATGCCAAGTTCAGACTGGACTTAGAGAAACTTTTCTATTTGTGAGAGTGGCTAGCAGAAAAACTTAGCAAATTATTCTCTCAGAGGAAGAGTTCAGGAGTGGTGAACTTTGCTGGGTGTCTCCAGTGCACTTGCTTAGGCAGTTTGGTGGTGATGTGGGTGTGATCCAAGAGCTGCTTCCCACAGAGCGGCACATGACTCACCAAGACACTTTGCTCCCTGCTCTGGAGCACCTCTGTTCTCACATCTTAATGTGTCTCATCAGAAAGTCCTCAGCTCATGAGGCCTCAGTGACTGAGCCAGCCATGTTTTGCAGGGTGTCTGTTTGCATCCATGGAAGATTTTCACTGGGGGAAGATTATATATGTAGCCAAAGTGAGAACAGAACTGACCTCTCCTCCAAACAGCAGAACTACACGGCTTTGGCTTTCAGAGGCAACATGATGTCTCTGCTTCACCTTCTTCCACTTCTTTCTAACAGAGCAAAACATCAATAGCTAAGAAACCTTCCACATCAGAGCTTAGGTCAGTGCTCTCCAAGCTCAGTATAGCTGGGATGGCATCAAAAGCACTGCTCACTAGCATGTTTTGAGCTTGAGAAAGGTCAGAGCCAGCCCTGTAGGAGTTTGTAACCTCATTTTGGGAAAATGTCATCGATTGGCATAGCCCGTGTAGGTTCCTCAGGCTATACTTCCTACCTGCTGAAGTCTTAAATTGTCTCCAACTCAGCTCAAATTGCAATTTTAAAAACTTTATAAATTGTCTAACCTTTGATCATTTTCCACAGGGGCAACAAAATGTGTACAGTTGACCCCAAAACACCTTCAAATTTTGTTTTCTAAAACCCAGGAGGGAACATGAAAGTACTTATATTTTAAGAAAGGCAGAAGACTGAATTAACATCATTAATTCCTTTCTAAGAGGCAATGAAGCATTTAAGCAAAATTTTTACCAAACAGGTAAAAATGCTCTGATTTTGTGACAGAATAAGTGTAAGAATTATCAACCCAAATATATAAAATTTCTAAGGCTATGAGCAAATGAAAATAAATCCTCCTATTATAAAATACTTGGCAGGTCTAATAATAGGTAGTGTTGTCAGCTCTACCTGCAGTAATGTATGCTACATGCAAGTACAGAAGATATATTTACTTACTCCAGTGAAACCAGGAGGGGTTTTCAATACCTCCCATTACCATAGCGAATTGTTTTCTCAAAAGTGTCATTTCATTAGAGAAAGTAGTAGGAAACAATTTAAAGATTACTGTAATAGTACCCTCCATGATATTACTTACTGGCACCATACAATAGATTATATATTATTAAAATGTACTTTAACTCTGTTCTCCATCTGGATGCGAGCTGTACGTGCTGCAAGCATCATTTACATGCAGGACTGGTAGGAGGACTCTAATACAGTAGGAGATGACCCAAAAATGGATAGCAAGTCTATTAATAAGCTCTTTCATTGTTAGCATGGTCTGTACCTTTTCCAGTTGCTGCTTTCGTGGTGGATATGTGTCAACAATGTTACTTCATGAAAGATTCTCCTGGAGAAAACTTTTGGAGTGGTGAGTCCTGCTGGATGCTTATGGGAGTTCATAAAAAGCTCTCTCTGAGTCCTCTCCAAACTGAAAATGTTTTTTTCATATGAGCTAAGATAATGAAACATAGAAAGTCTGACTCTCTCAGTAGGAATGGGAAACAAAAGAGGCACGAAAGAGGCATCAATTTCAGACCACAAAAATAATTCAGCAAATTCTATTGGAGATTACATCTTTGTGTCAAACTGTGGATGAGGTGGCCATGTTTTTCTAAATTATGTGCATTGCATGGAAACAATGGCTTCATTTATTGGTCTGCTGTATGTGTGCTTACAGTGCTTGTAATTGAGGATGATTATGGTTAATGATTCTAGTAATGTGTACTTTCAAACCAGCAGGACAGTGTAATTTGTATCAAATCTATTCAGTATCTCTTCAGGCTTTTTGCCAAATTTAATCTTAACCCAATACTTGCTGTAGAGGAAACCTCTGGAATTTTCACAGCTGGCTCAAATAGAACATTTTGTGGTACTTTGACAGTGCACTCAAAGAAAAAAGAACAAAAAAAAAAAAAAAAAAAAAAAAAGAGCTTCCATAGGTTTCATCTCATCTGAGTGGCTTGCAGCCTGTCATACTTTAATATGATAAGGCCAAGATTTCTAGTTCAGGAAACAGTTGTGTGTAGGATGCAAATCAAAAACAAAACATCTTTCTGTGAACAGTTGATGATATTTTCACAAGCAAAATTAACTGTTTCTGGAGAATAGATTCACATTTATTATATTTTTGGAATAAAGAAACCAAAGCAATAGTCAGGTATTCTTTTCAAGAGGAAGAACTAACTTGCCAGGACATTTTATTGCACATCTTTAAGCAAAAAGTCTTACTCAGCTTACCCTTTAAATACAGACACAGTGTATAGGCAACTAGAATCTCTTTGCTGTAGTCTTCAGAGAAAGAACAGAGAAATCAGAGGCACATTTAAGAAGATAAAAACAAGCCAGGCTGAAAAATTATTTGAAGTTAACCAAGAATTTAACTGCTCTTTAACTTAAGTATTATATTCCTATCTTTTTAACTACAGCAAATGTCATTATTGTGTCTATGTCTTTTGTTTCCTTGCATTTTTTTAAACTTGGTGCTGCCAGTCAATATTTTTATGTACAACGAAGCCCATGATTCTATCAGCTTGCCAATTTGATCTGACACAGTGTCTGTTATTGCACAGATGCTGGCTTTCATTCTGAAAGGGTGAGCATTTTCTCAGACTTACTGAATTGCTTATTGATTTCATAATTACCTGATATTTGTGATTGCCTAAGTTTTCTTCTCTTCTGTGTTTTGTTATGATCAGTTGTTTTCACTTGTGTTCTTTTGTGCTAGGTCTTGTAAATCAGTATGTGGCTCAAACAGTGAGATTTTCAAGTTTTAGGTATGAAGAAGCAAGCATGAAAATACTTTAGCTTGTATCACTTTCATAAGTCTTTAAGGGATTCCAGGCCTCTGGGATGTCTAGATTGTAAGATAGCACAGTGTATATTTACTTAATATTTTCTCTGTCTATAGGAATTGCAATTTCTATTCTTTCCTGGATCCTACTATGAGACTCTGGGGGAAGACTTTAGGGAACATCCTCCTTCTCATGTCAATTGTGCCTCAGTTCTACCATTGAAACCACAATTCACTGTCAGCAATTGTCCTGCCATTCCATCCACTGGGAAGAAAAGGTAAGCTGCTCCCAGAAGTCCATATTTCAAATTTCAGTGAGTAAAACAGTCACAGGAATCTTTCCTTCTACATAAATTTCAGAATATCTGTAAAAAGAAAGAAAATTCTAAACCTAAATGAGAAACCTATCACCATGGGAGTGTATAGCATAAACATAAGCATCTAATGTAGGTCTTTCACAAACAACTTGCTGCCTTGTCAAACGGAGATGAATCAAATCTCACAAAGACTCTAAAGTCGTCCTCATGCATTTTCATAGTTGCAGCTGTAGCTTTCAAGGGTTCCATTTAAAAAAAAAAAAAAAACAAGTCAGAACAGCTTACATACAAAAATGTGCAATGATCCTACAGCCCAGAAGGAGATCTGAGTTTGAGAAATGCTGTTGTGTTCATTCAGTAGACACCAATGTATGTAGCTGCATGTCTTATTCAGGAAAAAATCTCCAGTATTTCTAGTCCAAATAAAAGGTTATGCTGTTATTACAAAGTAATAATAGGGTTTGAGGAGGAAGATGAACATTTGCTTTTACAGGTCAGATGCCGTAACTGGTAGGGACTAGTAGGTGTAAGCTATCAGACTGGAATTGGAGACAGAGTGAATTAATACCTCTCCACTGGTTTCAGCAAATCCAGGAAACTTCAATAAAGTTGTGCTAATACATTTTAGGTGTATTTTTGATGCGTATATTAAAACAGGGGGTATCTATTACATTTAGCAACCACCAATAAAATGTGACTCACACAAGGACTCTTTTATAGAAACTCGTGCTGCAACAAACTAAATGCAGAAGAAGCATCAAGCAGTAGGACAGATGAACTCAGCAAAATTTCAAAATATTGGGCAAACCACATGTTGCAAGATTAGCAAATCAATCTGACCATGCTGGTACTTCCTCAAGAACTGAAACACACAAAGATTTCTTATTAGGAAAATTTCTTTACTACAAGGATAGCAAGGCACTGAAATAGATTCCCGGAGAGGTTGTGAACTCCTCATCCCTGGAGGTCTTCAAGACTAGGTTGAATGGGTCTCTGAGTAATCTCGTCCACTGGAACATTCCCTGTCCATAGTAGGGAGGTTGGAACTAGATGACCTCTTAGGTCCCTTTCAACCCAAGTTATTTTATGACTCCATGATTCCAAGATGTAATACCATATGACTACAAATTCTGATCACCACTGAATTTAAGACTGAAAAGACTCTCGGTACCTGTTTATTTCTTCCTGCAAAACATTTCAACATGATGAATACAAGCAAACATCCAGATAAATTTGCTAAACTAAAATCTGTTACTTTTTCTTTACAAATGATAAAGCTGATGGACTCAAGGCTAGTGCTAGTGGGTTCACTTTGTCTCCCATGATGTTAAGACTTGTGCTTTGCAAAAAAGTGATGACTTGAAAACACTACTGATTGATTTGCCTCATGGAAATGAAATTCAGCTGTAGAGACTTGTTCACAGGTAATTACATAACTAAACTGCAGCCCATTCAGGAATTTGCCAAATATGAACAAAATCAACATTTCTGATCTTAGATGAAACTTAAAATCCTTCATTTTTAGCCACTTGTACAAGAAAACCTGAAAAATTACTATCCCAGCATATTGCATGGAAAACAGTCAAAAGACACTTAAACTGTTGTAATGCTTTCCATTGAATATAATGTGAAGAATAAAGACAATGCTTACAAAGAAGATAAAACACTCAAAGCATCAGATGACATCCTTTCATGATTCCAGACAACTTCTTCCACTAAGTTTTGAGGCCACAAGTAATTCCAATAATTTATGACTGAATAATTTCACAGAGCAACCATTTCAATCTACCTTCAAGTTATGAAAAGTATCTACTCAGCAACTGTTCAGTTGTGCAGTGTTGACACACTGCTGTCAGTAGGAACATTTGCTGACTTCTTGATTTTGTAAGTGTGATGTGTGAGGGTGTATAAACTTCTTTGAGAAACAAAGGTTCTGCTTTATACTTCTTACTATTTCTGTAACCAGAAAAAAGAACATTGAAGGTCACATTATTGTTTTCATAATTTTCCACGTATAAACAGATGACATGTAATACAAAATCAGGTTACTTGATGCTTTATTCTGATTCTGTGCTCAGGCGAAGCATCATTTTATGCTTCAAAATAAAAATACCTTGATTTACCTTCATACAGTAACTTCTATTAGCAAAACCTGTTGTAGTAAATCATGGTTCACACCCCCCAAAAAAAGCACTTATTGCAAAATAAGCTTTATTCAACTGTACCAATGAGCCATTTATAGGAAGAAAAAGGAATGATTTAATTTGGTAGGTGGGGTACTCAGAACTTTAGGCAATGTGTTTTAGGAGTTATTTTTTATTAGGTTGGTATTAGTATAGTTATTATTTATTATCTAATGCAAGAGCTGTTTTCCTTTCTTGTCCATGACATAATAATGTGGAAACAGATTGACTAAATTTCATTCTTGCAAGTTAGTATATACCTTCCCATGGTAGCCTTCTAGCTTACCAAATACACTTTGGCTTTACTCTTGGGATTTAATTGAAATTTACTTATTTATGGGCCAGCCTTTTTCAGTTTTGTGCAGTGTTAGTAGAGTTGGGATTTTATAACTGCTGGAACTGGACTGAGTATATTAAAAGCAATTTCAGGCCATTAGACAACATAATGATCTCAGTAAAGGGACTAAGAGCAAGATGAGACTTTGGATTTTGCAGCTTTAAAAATGCAAGATCATCCACTTGTGGTTGTTTTGAATAGGATTTAATTTCTTATTTCTCATGTATCAGGGTTTGAATTCCAAGGATATTCATCTAATCTGCTTCAGCTGTTAGCCTTTAACTAGGGTTTAGCATGGTCGTGTGTTCATCATAACTACATTAGGGATCATTAAATAATTGACGTAACTCAGAGAACGGATTCAAGAATGAACTAAATAAAAATTATGTGATTTAGAGAGGTAATGTCTAATTTCCACACACTCAAAAAACAAACAGGAAAAAGAATCGGCATGTTTCACATTTGTAATCATTCCTCTGAAGTTATAAATCTTCAAATTTTTTTCACTTGGGCTCCTTTTCTCTCTTATTTCAGGTTGGTATTTTTCCAGCACGATATAGAAGTGGCATGGCACCACTGCAGAGTATTGGTTTCTAAGCAATTTTATTAGGAGGACTCTGAAACTCTAAGGCAGTTGTGTTATTACTAAAGAGGTTACATTGTGTTTTATGGAGAGTCAGCATTTCCTCCTTCATGAAGAGAAACGCTTCTGGGAAGAAGATATTCCTTGGGTATTCTGTGTTTTTATGAGCCTGAGAAAGCAACCACATTACAATAATCTCATTAAATATAGAATACGACTAAACACATTTTCCTATTAGCATATTATTCTCTTTTCTTCCATAGCCAGCTGGTAACCTTTCATTGCCTGACATCTACTACAGGGCACACTATAGAGAGTTGCTTTCTAATTGACACTGAATCCCAAGCTCTGTGTGTTCTGTATATTCTTTTGATAGGTAAGGATCAGAAGAGATTTTCCGGATACCACAAGCTGCTTTGTAAAAGTGACTGTTATTAGGGGTTCTGATTTTAATCTGTACTGAAGACAGTCATGCCATAAATGCAAACTGCAATAGTTTCCACTCTTTTCCATTCCTAAATCCATAACCCTTTTTCTCAATCTGAGAAGTACTCTGCAGTTATTGTGGCAGATCTTTTGTGTCTTAGATGTTCTTTTGTAAGAACTTGACTAGAATTGCAGATAAAATTTCTATTTCATTCAGGACTTGTGCTGGATGATATGTGTAACATTCTCTAAAATTATCTAAATTTATGTATGTGCGCATTTACATGTACATGCCTGTATTCAAATGTACTACAGTTTCCTGGTTACAAAATACGTGTTCAGGGGACTAGGTCTACAACTTTGTATAAACTTTTTTTCAAACATTGGAAAAACACATAGTAGAGTTGAAGAAATTATTAAAGACAGGAAGTAACTGGTGTAGAAATAATTTGAAGCATTTATTGCTTTTCTGCCTAAAACTTATTATTTTATTTTTCTTTTTGTTTATTTTTTGTTCAAGTGAAAAAAATCATCAGGATATTGTAGAAATTGTCTTCAATTTACTGGTCTTTGCACTATGCAAGTTATTCAATAATACGACTAAAAGAGCCTAACAAAAGTTAGTTTTCTATTTTTCCATCTGTAACGTAAGAATCAGGAGATGAAGACATGAGGCTAGTTATTCTATCTGGAATATCTTACCTGTAAGGAAGCTTTCCTTTGTCCCATCCAGAGGAAAGAAATAAATCCTTTTGTCTTTCTCTCATTTCTCAACTTCTAAACTGTCAGATGAAGGCCACTTGAATTTTGGGACAATCACCAAACCGAAAGAGTTATGTGAATTTAGCATGATTAAACACAAACACAGACACTGTAGGAGTATCCTACAGCAACCTAGCAGCTGATATTTGCCTCCGTGTGCCTCTGAAAGGTGTGTAAAACAGGCAGTGACAGAATGGTCTGGATGCTGTGAGTTGTACCATCCATTCTTATAGGGGTGGGGCTTGCATCATAGAATCACAGAATCACTAGGTTGGGAGAGACCTTCAAGATCATCAAGTCCAACCCATGCCCTAACACCTCAACCATGGCACCGAGTGCCACATCCAGTCTCTTTTTAAACACATCTAGGCACGGTGACTCCACCACCTCCCCAGGCAGGCCATTCCAGTACTTTACCTTTTTGTGAAGAACTTCTTCTACTATCCAACCTATATTTCCCTTGATGGAGTTTGAGATTGTGTCCCCTTGTTCTGCCAGTTGCTGCCTGGACCCTTCTGTGTCCTCTACCCCCACCTACACCCTGAGTCCCTGGAGACAGCTCAGGGCTCCTTACATTCCGATGAGGTGACCAGGACACAAAGTTTTAGGTACACGTTGGCCAGTCTTCTTGTGCTGCTGCTTGCATGTAGTAGGACATGCAAGTACATCCAGTAAGGCAGAATATGTTAAGCTCATTTTCTTTTTTTTTTTTTTCTCAAACTATTTTTGCTATCATAAACATACTAAAGATTTTCAAAACTTGTTGTCAAAGTTCTGGTTTAATAATCTTTGTTTTTTGAGAAAGAAATGATAATATAGAAGCTTTGGTGATTTTTTTCTTCATTTTTTATTAAGAACTACTTCTTAATTAAAAGTTGTTAATCACTGAACATATTTTTTCCTGTAAAATTTCTGATTTTCACTAAATGGCTTCTTTTGTCTATGAAAGAGCGTGACACTGGAGCAGAGTATTAAATTATTTTATGGATTAAAAATGTGTACATTTCATGTCAATTGAAAAAAGTCCAGTATTTTTAATTATTTCTTATAACTTAACTTTCACTTTCTGGATCAGTTCCACTACCGTTTGTTTTTCCGGGTGATTTTGGCAAAGAAATAGAGACATTTTACAGGGGAGAAGATGGTTACATTTAAAAAACTAATGGTTGTTACATTAAAAAAATAATAATTACAATCCTTTCAGCAGGAAAAAAAAATTACAATCCTTTTGGCAGGGGGAAAAAAAAAGGTGATTAAAAGATAAAATTAACACTACTTCTCAAATTGATTTATGGGAAAAACCTGGAGATGAAAGTTGTAAGCTATGTAAAGGCATTAATATCCAGCATCACCAACACTCTAGAAATTATTCAATTTAACTTACAGTGAAAAAGAGTCATAAAAAAGTCAACATTATTCCTCTTCTGCAGGCTTTTGAATACAAGTGTAGTGCAATTCCTTCATAATATATTTTTAATGAGCAATTTGACCATTAGAAGATTTTGTCTATTCAATTGCTCTTGTCTCCATAACTCCCTGTTACTTCTTGAAAGCATAATGAGAATGTAATCTATGAAAACGTGGCCGCTTGGAAAAAAACCCAGAAATCATACTTACAGTAATGTGGTGGTCTGTTGCAATATGTTTTTTATGAACCCCATGTATTTCTTCTTTCTGTTTGCCATTTAAACTTTTAGTATTATGTATCACTGATGTTATCTGCTCCTTGGGAGGGAGGTTGTATTTTGTGGTATCTTTATACAGTATGAACCACAACAGCTTATTTGTCTAAGGTTACAAGACACAATAGCGGTGGGAAATAATACTTGTCATTGCCTGCTGCCCCACTGAAATACAAGAAAATTTAAATGTGAATTTTTATTTCATTTCTTTCTTCCTAAATAAAAGTTCAGTACCACCGTAAGTCTATATTAAATTCTGTATGCCTGGTAAATGCACTAAATTTACAATAACATTATTCATAATATCAGAATTATCCAGAGATTTTATGTCAGTGATATTTAAGGATCATTGTCTTGAAGCAGTAGTGTAGAATAAGATGCAACAGACTGTATGGATTGTAAATGCAACTGTATATAAATGTTTTATATCATGCATAGACATAGCTATTTGTCAAGTGACTACCTGCCATTAAAAGTCAAATACAATTATTGACACTGGTGTCTGCAGGGTTCTCATGTAGATCAGGCATTCTGCCAGCATATTGTTAATAACTTTATACATAATTGGTAGGTTTATGACTTTTCTTTTTGCTTAATGTAGTTTTATATGGTCAGGTATTCAAAATAAATGAGATTCAAGAAGCTGTTGTTGTTGAATATCAACTATTCTTTCCAAAACTGAAAACTATAGTCTCAATAGTTTACCCAGAACTTAAAAACTATATTTTTTTCTGAATAAAATTCTCTGATTTTTGAAAGAATGCCTAGCATACTCTGTTTTCCATATGACCATTGCTTACATAAAATCAGACACATATGAAAGTCTTTTTAAAATCTGAATTTACATTAAAAATATGGTTTTGTTTCACTTAGTGTTAAATTTCTAAAGATATTTTATCAAGCATAGCCATTAGTACATAACTGTGAAGACAGAAAAGCATAACTGGTGTTTCCAGAAAGCAAATTTCAAGTGTGAAATACGCACATAAGAGATAAAAATGAAAACATAAAATTGAAGTTCATATAGCTGGATATGTAGCTCACATGAGCTGGTCACGTGTAACAGATTGGGTTTTGAGGCACAGCATCACTCAGTGTTTTACCAGTTTTGTTCGTGTTTTCTGCTTAATAAAGAATATGCCTTCTTAGGGCTATTCATTTTTCAATATGTCTATTGTTCTTAGATTTATGTAAAAAATATATTTTTACTTTGCATTTCTTTCACCTCCAAACCTTTTTTTTTTTTACAAGGATATCTGGAGATGTATTTCCCAGAAGAGTTTTTACTCCAGCTGACTTACTTAGAAGAAGTATTTGTCAAAAGAGTTGGATATCTTTTCCTGATTCTGTTGTAAACTGAATGTCATCACAGGATTTTTTTTCCCCTGCCGCTCCAATCCTCCAACAGCTCCCTGGTGATAAATCAGTTCTAATACTGGCTTACTGGTGCAACCAGTACTTGCTTAACTAACACTAGGAGAAAGGTGGATTGTGCACAAGTTGCAAGTGGGTTTAACCTGCAAAAAGATCCCTCGGTTTTTAGTTGGCAAGGATCTTTTTTCCAGATCTTCCTTTACCTAGTTCAAAAATTATTGCCAGAAACCATCTGCACATGTGAGGTACAAACCAAATGGCTCATTGAAGCTTCACCCTATGTGGCATGCTGGAAATTTTTAACAGATTGAACCTTTCCAGAAATATGAAAGTACACAATTCGGGGGGAATATCATGTTCTTAGTGAGTGCTCTGCCATACAGTCCTGAAACAGGACTTTTTAACTTTGCAGGATGATTTTATATAAATTTCTAGCATATTGTCATACTGAAACATTTTTAGTTGATAGAGTTATTAACCTCTATTGCATACAGTCCCATTCTTTTTAAAGACAAATAGAAATACTCACCATGCTAACTTTGCAGCCTGTCTTCCAGGATTTTTTTTCCTCCAAGAAAAATACTTACGAGCCAGGCAGATTGTGCTACCTTCTGCTGAGCACCTGCTGTTGGCCTAACAGCAAGTGCAGCCACAGACCCATGCTCATAACAGACACCTTAACACAGCAAATATCCTTTGGCACTGATGTCAAATGTTCATTGGCTCCCATTGTGAAACCTCATGGCATCCCTCTGTGATTTATCACCCTAGAGATCCTTGAGGGAGCTGTGGTGCCTACCACAGGAGATGGCACCCGCATGTGAAGGCTGTTACTTGGTCCCAAGAGCAGTATGGCTGCTGGCAACAAGACATGAATTCCAGGCATGCTGCTGACACAGGTTTGTGCCATGCATCTGCAGCAAAAATAACTCTCCTGCCTTTTTGCTTTTGGCATGGAGTCATAGAATCAGAGACTCAGACCTTTGAGATGATCAAGTCTAACTGCTAACTCAGCACTGCCAAGTCCACCACTATACCGGGTCCCTAAGGACAGCATCTACACATACTTTAACTATCTCCAGGTGTGGTGACTCCACCACTATCCTGGGAAGCCTGTTCCAGTGCTTGACAACCTTTTTGGTAAAGACATTATCTTTAATATCACAGAATCATTTAGGTTGGAAAAGACATCCAAGGCCATCAAGTCTAACATTTGATACATCACCACCTTATCAGCTAGACCATAATACTGACATCCAGCCGTTTCTCAACTAATTCCAGGAGTGGTGACTCCACTACCTCCTTGGGAAGTCTGTTCCAATGTTTATCAACCAAGAAATTCTCCCTGATCTCCAGACCTTCCACCAGTTTTCTTGCCTTTTGCTGGAACAAAACACCTCCAATACTGCTCAACACCTCAGTGTCTTTCTTGACATGAGGGATCCAGAACTGGACACAGCACCCAAGGTGCAGCCTCAGTACAGTACACGTGCTGTGCCCAGAGGAAAAAAATCTTCCTTAGTCCTGGCCACAGTATATCAGATACAAGCCAGGATGCCATTGGCATCAAATCAAAACATCCCCTGGTGCAACTGGAGACTGTTTCCTCTTGTGCTATCACTTTCTACTTGGAAGAAGAGACCAACCCCCACCTGTTTACAACCTCCTTTCAGGTGGTTGTGGAGACCAACAGGCTCTCTCCTGAGCCTTTTCTCCAAGCTAAACAACCTCAGCTCCCTCAGCTATTCCTCATAAGCCTCATGATCCAGACCTTTCATCAACTTCATTTCCCTTGGAGACACAAATGTTTCTATATTCCCTCTTCCCAATCTAAAAATTCCCTCTTTCCTCATACCCAAAGCTTTATGGGGATTGGTCCATCTGTATGACTAGATCTGAACTCCCTGCTCAGCCTCTTATGGCAGCTGGGAGGAAAAGCAGATATTTCTAGAGAGAAATGTTTTGCCCAAAGGTTGATGCCTAGAATGGGTCAGATATGTCATGCTTACAGGAGTTTTCTCTCTATTGATGCTAAGTACATTTGGATGCTGTGCTCTAAGCAAAGATGTCTCCATTGTAGATAAATCTAAATTTCCACAAAAATCTATTCCATTATAAAGCACTGAATTCCCTTCTGAACTAGAAAACTTGGATATTTCCTAGTATACTGCTTTTTGTACTTCCCAGTCTCTATAAACACTATTAGCATAAGAACATGCTAGCACTCTTTCTTTATGAACATTGGTTTTGTAGATATCTTTAAAAGTTGTGTGTGAGGAGATACGGGATACTGGAATAAAGACGCAGTCCCTTCTCATCCTGCATATAGACCTTATGTTTAGTAGCAATTATTTGTCAGGTGTAGGAATAATAATCCCAAATGGCAGAAAACTGACAGCTTTGGTAAAAAATTTGAACTTAAGCATAGGACCAGGTTTCAGCTTGATTTGAATAAAGATTAGATTTCTGGTTTCTAATGCCTTTTGTTTGCACATAAAATATTTGTGCTGCAGAGGAAATATCCCTTTTATTTAGTAATACACTTAGTCACTAAATCACAGCAAGACTTGCCTCATTAAATACTTACATGCTTTATTTATTATACATTGTGTTTTCTGCTGTTAATGACTCTTTATATTTATATATCTGCGTATTTGTAAATGTTCTCAGTTGTGTAATGGTACACATATTTATTAGTTTCCTAAATACACCATCAGTTGAAATGGCTATTGTTTGCATAATTGGAATGGAAAAATTTATTTTAATGAAATAATTTATAAATAAGAGCCTTTGAATGAAAACTTAATTGTTTAGTGGTACCACCTGGTATGATGATCTGTTGCAGTAGTGCTAATGAGGATTTTTCAGGCTTTTGTGGCAGAAGAAGCGCTAAAGCCAGGATTCAGTGGATGAATCAGCTACTAAAATACCAGCTTGACAGTCCTTCAAAACATTAAAAGAAATTTATATTTCTCTAGGAAAAAAAGAAACTTTGAGAAAAATGACACTTTTCTGATCTTTGCTTCCCACCATTTTGTTTTGAATTCTGTCACTGAATTCTTCTGTGTTACTTAAGTGGGAAGCTTTAGAGCAACCTTTAGGTTGAGTAAACAGAAAACATCAGCTGCAGTATCAGGGAAATGTAATTCTTTAGTTTTCTGTAAAAAATAGCACTACTGAAAAACACTTATCTCTTCATATATTCTAGACAAGCAGATGACTCGGATAGGATTTTCAAAAAAATGTAGGTATTGTAGAAAGCTGGTCTGAAGTTTTGGTATTTTGAAGTCTGATTATGGGTATTCTTTTTGAAATATGTCAAATCTATTTCAAAACAGATTGCAGATTCTTAGGCTTAGATCTTTAAGAGGTGAGAGATACCTCTGTAGGTAAATTAGGAGCCAAGGAATTATCAGAACTTTTAACTACCTTCCTCTGTCTCAATAAAGCAACTACAGCTCTGTGGGCCAGCATAAGTAATATCATGTAATGAATCATACATCTTGAAAGTTTGACAACTATTAACATTCATCTCTTTTGAGTACAAACTGGATTTTTTTTCCTGGTGATTTGTGCTTGCACTTAAACTATTGGCATTGCAGAAGAAATGTCTGTTTTACTCTCTAACTCACTTTACTGCCAAACCTATATATTGAGTGAGACCAGATGTTTCTGTGTTGCTTTGAATACAGTTCTGTCATGATTTGAGACAATCCAAAGCATTAGAGAATGTTTTGGATGCCAGAAAAGCCCTGAAATCAGTATATAAGTTCAGGATCTGTAATCTGCCTCTCACCTAACATCTGGAGTATCTGGTTCCTCAGGGATTTGAAAATCCTAGTTCTGAGATTTAATCTCTCTTCAGAACCATTCTCCATGACTATTTGAGTCTTCCTGAATATGAAATTTATGTTTCACAAAGATCCTTCCAGTAAAACTGAACAAAATGATCTGAAGTGGAAATAGTGTGCAAGGAGGTTATTTTTTAGGAAGACCCACCATCTTGCAAAGATACATTATTATCTTTTCATCAATCAGTCTTCTTTTTGCAACAGTCTGTATCAAAAATCTCAAATTATGGAGTGATGAAAGTATTACAATAAAGAATGTATTTGCTGCTTCTAATGTGTTTTTTTAGACATTGCTTCTATTGATGAAAACTTAGCTTTTTAAAATAAAATTGTTAGAATACATGCCAATCCTACTTTTTGATGAAAAGATAGAATAATTAAAAAAAATGTTTTCCCTCTTGGAATAATTTTGCTTAAATTTTTTATCATACAAGTTTCGTCATGCTGAAACAGTAGCTCAGCTATGAGATATCTTCTTACTTTACAATCTCAGTCCTCAGATTGCGAAGCTTTCTTCACTGCTTTTAATGCAAAACTTGCAGCTTGGAGGATGAACGCACGAAAATATCAAGGCCAAATCATCTGTTAGGATTTTTCATCTGCTCATAGTTTATATTAATCTTTTGTGTTTAATAAAGTGTTCTGAGGTGCCAACATAAAAATATTGTTAAACTGGATAAATTGGATACATTTTAATTTTCTCATTATGTGATCACAGGTATAACATGAACTTGGTGTGGAAGAAAAAGCAACAAAATATAGTAAAACTTTATTAATTTTCACTTGCAAAGCCACCACATTATCAAGCACATGTGAAAACAAGAAACCAGCAAGCTAAAGACTAAAAGTAAATGCTACCAAGTCCTTGAAAAGCAAAATACCTTTATATTGTGAGACCTTATAAGTAAATTCTCTGTGGAGATAATATGGATTTTAAATACTTTTCTGCTTATTGATACTGCACATGCTGCCACAGAATACATTATCAATGGAAAATATTAAATAAATAAATTGTATCAGCCTATTCCTTTCTCTCTCTGGGACTGCTTGATAGCACTGGATTGAAGCACACTGCTTTTTGTTCTCTTGCTCTAGTTTCTGGCTCTTCATTTTTTAATTTTTTTAATTTTTTTTTATTTTTATCATTTCTTCTATTCGGGGAAACAGACCAAATGCGTAGTTTCACACGAACTCCTGCTGAGAATATCTGAACATTTTTGTTTATTTTTTGTCATTTATTATGAACATCCTGTGTTTATTTTTTTTACTGGCAGTTTCACTTCTTCAGGAGACTGCAGATGTGATAAGAGGGCGTTGATTTAAAAGCATGAGTGTGTGAGTAAAAGTTCCAATAAATTTCTTTGACCATTTCCAAGGATAACCAAATATATGTCAGTATTCCATAAGAATTCTGTTCTATAGCACCCAGCCATGATGATGACTACATCACAAAATCATATTGCTGCAACCCCCGTTCTTAATATTTTGCCTCTGGAAAGGGGGAGAGAAGTGGAAAATTTGCTACTTTATATCAAAGACAAGAGCATCTTCTTAATTTTTAAGTTTCCCTCATTCTAAGGAGAATACAAAGGCTAAAGCTTTTGTTCCATCTGTAGCAAGAAGTGTTTTCTCCATCTGTTATTGCATGGTTATCCATGAGCAGAGCAAAGTGGAATTGCGGGGCTACCACAAGTCACGCTGTCAAGTTACCCCTTTGCTACCTGGGTAGTGAAGAAAAGATATATTTAACCATGCTTACTACATTATATCACTCATATTTAGATTGTGATCCTTTTCAGTTATCCTTTTCAGAAAAAGTTAAGTCAAAGATTTCTGAAAAGCAATATTTCTTGTTTTGCTCAATTACTAATTTGAACTAAGTTCTGCCTTGTAGTTTTTGTAGTTTATGAAATGGCTGCTGCAGATGTTAATATTGGATAGGAATATATTAGTATGTATTCACAGTTATTACCTCACATAATGGTTTTTAACACTACAAAACTTCTCATTTATCACATAAATTAGGAGTTCATGTAGAATAAAAGAATATTAAGAAAATTACTGTATTTGTTCAAGGCTCATTTTTTAAAAGTACTGTTTAGCTCACAGAAAGGATAGTCAGAAATACTTTAAATGAAGATTGCATACGTAAATAATTAATAGAAGATGAACATGAATTGCTTCTATTCCCTATGAATTATTGACATTTATTTATTTTGAAATATGTAAAATACAGCTATCCAGAAATCTAGGCATATTCAAAGGTCGTTTTGTTTGCAAAATTTATGTACAGGGTATCTTATGCCATTCCCTACATGATCTTGAGCAGAAATTTTCTTATCTCCAGAGTAAGCTTCTTTTGCTATTGCCTCAATTTCCAATTCCTTTCACTGGCATTTCATTCCACAGGAATAAATCAGAAATTTGAATGGAAGGACACTGAAATCAGAACCTAAGAGAAAAAGTTCCAAGTTAAAAATTGAAAACTCATTTCTACAATAATACTAAACTACCAAGAGTCTTAGCCCACATGTTTCAGCTCGTGTGTATTAAGCTGAGATAAAATGCAAACTTATGGAGGATACTTTCCTTTAGAGCTGTATCGAGTACTATGTAACATATCACTAACAGTATTACATCTGCAGATTTTATTCCCCATGACTGCATTGGTGATCCTGAGTTTTCTATGCCTTAACCCTACTCTACATTGGCTGCTGGAGGAGTCACCCTTGCTGAATAAAGCAGATCTTGTGGTGTTTGCAGACTATACCCCACATAGGTTACTCTATACATGGAAAATATGACACATTCTCATGGGGTATTTTTTGGAGTGGACAGACCATGAGTCAGCAGGAGTTGACCTAGTGGGCATTTCTTAGTCAGGACCATGACTTATATGAACTGCTTCAAAAAGTCTTAGAGAAAAGGCTATGAAAACAAACAAAGGTTCAGCATTTCCTCTGTTCCTAATATTCCTTAAATTTTATTGGGGCCTTATCAGATAAAGAAGTGATACAGTCAGTGTCCTGGAATGTAGGATAGCTGGGATTTACTTCCTCCTCTGTCAGAAAATACCACTCTTTGACCTTGGGCAACTTATTCTTTGGGTATGTGCCTTCATCTGCTGTTCTGTGCACAATATGCTCCTATAGAGACCACATATTTTCTTAGGGATGTACACTGCTTAACATAAGAGAAAACCTAAATAATGAAGTATCTGTGGGATGATAAGATTCTGTCTTTTCTGACCTAGAACAGGAGAAGACTTTAAAAATCATACCAAAAAAACCCCAGAAACAAAACAAAAAAACCAGTTTTAACACATTCAGAAGGACAATAGATTGAAGAATATTTTAGACATTAGAGATAAGCAAGTAAGCTTATGGCATTTTTGTCCTGTTAAAAGCTTTCTTTCCTGCCCTCTTTTGCACACACACACACACACACACACACACACACACACACACGGAATTGTACATGAACCCAAGATATAAAAATAGCCATTTTCTGTCTTTGATTGAGGGAGAAAGACACAAGCCAGATTTATTGGCTGTCTAGAGACCTTATGTTCAGTTTTCTCTTGTCACATTCACACCAATTAAATGTGAGAGTTTATATGTTGTCCTATCTGTAAAAATGACAGCTAGATCCTTGTCTGGCTCATTTAATTGTCTCTGTGGAATAAGTTCCCCCACCCTGGTATAGAAAAGAGTATTTCCTATAGCTAGTATCAAATCTCTCTTGCCTGAATATTTTCAAGATAAAAAAGTTATTCAGGAAAAGTGATGTGTAAGAGATGATTGCATTCCTTTCTCTTAAGTTAGCAAAAGTTATAAAAATGGAATAGAGAAACACACTAGTAACTTGAAAGTGAAACACCATATATAACGCCTATAAAGACATATATCTTAGTGTTCAGGCTAGGTAGTGTTGCCAGCATACACAATTACGTGCTTGTTGTTACCTGGAATGTACAGTCAAAAATGGAAGGTCCAGTGAAGTCACAGAGAAGTGGAG